>VWZK01011779.1:0-22927 GCA_013396935.1 Baryphthengus martii | reverse complement strand
TTAATATATTAGTTATATTTAATTATATTAAAACATATATTAAATTAGAAAACAGTTGTGCATAATGATTTGCTTGAAATGACTAATATTTTCCTTTTTAATTTGTCAGTTGCAGATAATATTAGAAAGACTGCAATACAAACACCTCTTTTGGAACCAAGTTGCCATAGAAAGGCTTGTGAGCAACTATATGTTGAAAGATCTTTTAAAAAACCTTTGAGAACCAAAGTTCATTCTTACGATAGAATAGATATGTAAGTTCTAGCATCAGGGGGCAAGGCTATGCTGTTAGTTAGGCCTCTACAGCCAATGTTTTTTACTTCAGATTTACTTTGATATCATGGAGAATATGCTTACGTGCTGCTGTCTTCCCTCATCCCTCTCCTGTCTTTAGAGTAAGAGGACGCAGGTAGGGGAGAGCTGATACAGCTGTAAATGAGAGAATGCTGCCATTTTAAACCTTATTTCAAAGGTTAAAAGCTTTGCCCTCTATTCAGACTTCAGAAGTTCACACTGCTGGTGATTTTTGCTTTCCTTTCTCCACATCCTATGCAATTACACATTCTGGAAATGATGTTGGTTATAAACCTAAAATACGTCTTTCCTGAAAGGTTTTACCTCTGAAAAAGGATAGATCTGTTCTTCAAATCAAGAAAATATATATAAAGAATAAACTATTAGAATTCTAGTTAGCAGGATTGATTTTTTGATACTTTAAAATAGAAAGTGGAAGCCAAATTACACTTTACAATGGTCAGAGCCTTAGCAGAGTTCTGGGAAGAGATGCTACCTAGGATTACACTGGGAGGAGAATAGTGGTACTTAGAATTGTTTATTCCATCTCTGGGTCCATGCCAATCACTTAAACTTAATACTTAGCCAGTGCTCCCCAAATCTCAGCTATTCTAGCACAAAGTGAAATTGTGATCACATCTCTCCTGACCAGACCTGGCCAAGACCTGGCCAAGTATGAGGACAGTATTTGTTATGAGTGGTACTGGGCAGTCTGCTCTTGATGTACTCAAATGGGACACTCCCTGTGTTCTCTTATTAGTTTGGTGCTTTCATAGACAGACAGACACATACCTGCTTTAATTGTATTTTTCAATACACACTTCTTCATGAATAAAAAGAAAATAGACAACACAGCCAAAAAAAAAAAAAAAGAATCAGGTTGCTTTCAGTGTGTGCAGTGTTGTGAAATATTTTGGACACACAATAAAAATGAAATATGTGTTATATTTTATCCATTGGGGCTTTTGTTTTCAGATACGGCTGCAAAATATTTAAGAAGCATTACAGTTGTCCACAAAACTGAAAATTCTTGTAGCTGTAATGATGCATTTTCGAAACAACTAGATACCACTCATATCCATAGTCTCAGGCATTTACTACTTAAGAGCTTTATAGTGTTTTATAAGCTTAACAGTGCTTACCACTTTTTATAGATGGAGAAATTGAATTGCTCACATTTTCTTCAAGTTTGGATAAAAAAATTTGGAACACTAATAGGTTTGTATGAGACTTTTCTCAACAACAAATAGTAACATTGAAATAGCTTCTGGTGGAACTGAAAAGTAATTATTTAGAGTGGAAATAATAGAATAGAAAAATGTAATGATAGTAGAATAACTTTCCTGTCAATTCATTGTTTTTACGAAGCTTGCTATGAGAATGTTTGGATATTTGATTTATTTTCTTATAGTAAAATATATAGACATATATCTTGTAATCATGAAAAGGAAATTGTATATCTACATATAAATATTTTCCTTTTTTTGACAGAAACTGCAGAGTGGAGAATACATATACAGTCTTGAACAAACCAGGAACAACTTAAAAGCTCCCTACAACCCCTATGATTTGCAGGCTGTCGCTACGAATACGGCTGTGCAAAACAAAGACTATTAGACTGTTACAGCTTCATTTGTGTCTAAGGTAATGTACAGTACAGCACACAGAACAACACAAATCCAGAGGTTTCCACAGAAAGAATTATTTTGCTTCTAGTTAATTAAAACGTGGTATTCTCATTGCAATTATGTTACCTTCTCTGCTCAACTGCTTACTGGTCCTTCTTAAAGACAAGTCCTTTTGTTGGCTTTGAGCTGAACAGAGCTCACCCTTTTGCTCAGGCGTGCATTTAGATCTTGAACTACAGTGTAGTTCAAGAGTTGGTGTATCAGAAGATGAATAACTTAAAACTTAGCACCCAATAATCCACTAACTACCTGCATTTCTGGGCATAGTAATGAATGACAGGGAATACACACACATCTGTATGTTCGGAAATGTTCATGACTTAGCTTTGCTTTTTCTGTTGTTATTGTAAATAGGCAAGGCCTAAGAGACTTACTGATTAGCCTTTGCTTGGTCCTGACAGCATTTCCTTTTTTAAAAAATACAAGAGCAAAGTTTATCTTCTAACTCAGAATAAAATTCCATGACTGGTTTAAGCCTGTGTAAGGCTAATGAGAGTGACTCTAAGCCACCCACTTCGTTACGTTGCCACTGATGTTTTCATGGCCAGGATGTTGGATTGTCTCACTAATTTATCTGAAAATGAATGAAAATATATGTGTATTTATCTGGTTGCCAGGTTAATTTTCAGGCAGATTAGAGAGTTAATCCATCTCACCAGGAGCGGAGAGTACTGATATTCGTAAAAGAAGCACTAAAAATAATACCTTTTAAGAATATGAGCAGCGCATTACATTATGTTCCATTAGTTCTTAAAGGTCTTTGAAGACAAGTCAACTTTAAAGTTCTTTTTCTCCTTAGCTTCAGTAAATTTTAGAACTAGTATGACACTAAACTTGCATGGAAGAAGCGATAATTGCATAATTTACATAATTGGATTGTTGCTGGATGCTAAAGCGAAACTTTTTGTTGTATGCATGAGATACATGATTTGAATGTCAGAAAATTACAGACATAGCTTAGAAACTGATGTACTTACTGTTGTTAAAATGAGGAAAACGTACTTTCTGACAGTGGAGGTACTAAGCTTTTATAAAACCACATTGGAAGAAAAGAATAAATGTTGGCAACCTGACTGAGGGAAAAAAAGCTATGACTTAGCTTTGCTTTTGCTGTTTTTATTCTTTTCACTGTAAATAGGCAAGGCCTTAGAGACTTATGGATTAACCTTTGTTTGGTCCTGACAGTATTTATTTTTTTAAAAAATAACAGAGTAGAGTTTATTCTCTAACTCTTTATTCTGCAAAAGTACATCTGTCCATTGCCACTTTATGTTGGCCCATAATTTGAAAAGGAATTATGCTCATTTACAATTTGTAATTTTTATATCCTTTCATGCAAGTTTGAACATTGTCTTTGGTGAATGAAAATCTATGTGCTTACCGTGTTGTCGACTTGGTTGTAAGATGCTGTTTACCTACCAGAAACGTATGGCAGAGATTCAAAAAAAGATTTTTTTGGAGCTTGCTACCAGAAGGTGCTATGGTGACCACTGTCTGGATGGGTATGTCTGCCCATATTGTATTGGAAATCTTTACAAAAGTCTAATTCTCTTGCCCTCTTATTAAGTACTGTATCTTGTAGTGATGGGAAGAAATTGATATTCCATAGTTTTACTTGTTAACTAGGTAAGTACATTCAGATTTCTCATTCTTACACACTTTGTGTGAGATAAAGCACTTCTTTTAAAGAAGCAAGGTGATCAGTGGACCTGAAAAATAGATTTTACAATGTGCTGAGTGCCTTTCCTAACTATGGACAGACTTGAACGTCTGCCTGAATGCTTTCCTGAATAGTGTGAATGTGCCATAATGACATATTTTGAATGATAGAAACATCTTAATCTTTAAAATAATAAAAACATTAGGAACTGTAAGCTTGTTCAATATTAAACAAAAACTAAATTAGTAGACAAAGTAAAACATAGTGAATTTTGCCAACACTGAAGTCATCAGTTTTCATGCTTTTTGTCTTTGGTAATGAAGATTCAATAGTGCTTGTCAAATTCTTTTTGAAAAGGACTTGCATCATTTTTCTTATTTTTTTCCCCAGTTTTCTGCAGAAAAAATGGAAATTACTCCAGTACCACAATGGCTGCACAAAAGACAACTGTATTACAAGTTACTCAATTTGAATTTCTTCTCCAATTTCAGGTAAGGAAATGAAAAAAAAATAATTGAAGCTAACCAATTGCAGTAATAATTTTCGATATCTTTGTATGATAAAATTACAACTTAATACTGTGCTAATTCCATAGGCTTTCAAGAATTTTAGGAGTTAAAATATACAAAAGACTACTCAAAATCTTTTGGGTTCTTATGTCTAAATCATTAAAGGAACTAAACACCCTCTTTTCTCTTTTGTTATTTTTTGTTTCTTCTTGTTCATTTAACCTTAGTAAAAGTAAGATTATCTCTAGTAAAATCTTCCTATGGACTAAATTTTAGGAGGCAGGTTAATTCTTTCATTTGTTCCCTTTCAAGTTACGTGGACTACAGGAAATGGCTAGTACTGTTCACCTGATATAGTATGCATTCAAGCAAATTATGTAGTGTAAAATAGAATAAAATATTTAGTGGTGCAATTGTCGCATTCTTCTGGCTGGCTGTTTTGGAAACGTCAGTAAAATATAGCTGAATTTTAGCCTTATATGTGAGTATATGTATCAATTAGAGAATTAAAGATTGCCGTGATGGGAATGTTGAGAAGACAGATAAGCCAATTTTAAACTTTTAAACAGAATTTTACTAAACCGACATTATTTAACCACGCACTTTATGCTGATGCCTAGCTCATACCCATTATCAGCCGTTATCACTCTGTAGTCATAGAATCATGGAATCATAGTATGTTAGGGGTTGGAAGGGACCTCTGGAGATCATTGAGTCCAACCCTCCACCAAAGCAGGATCAACTAGGGCAGGCCGCACAGGAACAGATCCAGATGCGTATTGAAAATCTCTAGAGAAGGAGACTCTACCACCTCTCTGGGCAGCCTGTTCCAGAGCTCTGTCACCCTCACAGGAAAGAAGTTTCTCCTCATGTTGAGGTGGGACTTTCTGTGTTCCAGTTTGTGCCCATTGTCCCTTGTCTGGTCACTGAGCACCACTGAAAAGAGACTGGCCTGTTCTCCTTGACACTCACTGTTCAGATATTTGTAAACATTAATAAGATCCCCTCTCAATCTTCTCTTCTCCAGACTAAAAAGCCCCAGATCTCTCATCCTTTCCTCATGAGAGAGATATTCCAGCCCCTTAATCATCTTTGTAGGCCTCCGTTGGACTCTCTCTAGTATTTCCCTGTCCCTCTTGAACTGAGGAGCCCAGAACTGCATACAATGCTCCAGATGTGTTCTCACTAGGGCAGAGTAGAGGAGGAGGAGAACCTCCCTCGACCTGCTGGACAGTCAATTAACCTGACTGCTGGTCAGTTAATCCTTCACAATGTCTGTGAGTTTGCAGTACCGTGGAGTTGGTGTGGTGCGTTTACCACAATTCTCAATTACCTTAGACTCTGAGGTTGAGGAGATAAGAGTCAAAACTTGTTTACCAAGGGAAGCTGAAATGATAATGAACGTATTACAGCTCTTCTCCCTGCCCAGCCATGCTGGGGATCCTACTCATTATATACCCTGTACATCTATCATGTTTATACTGTTTCTAGACCATTGGCCTCTGCCTCTGAGCTAGGTGTTGCCAAAGCTTAATTGGTACTTCCCCAGGCTGCAGCAGCTGTGTTATGCTGTAGCTTGGCTGTTTGCTTCTTGCTTTGTTGATTTTCCTTAGTCAGCTGCTGTTTCTTTTCTTAAAGGAAAAGTAATGTTTGCCCAGCTTTGGGAATTGTGTTTTATCCCTCTCCAGTAATTGACCGTCAGTAACTAACCATCATGGATTCTGGGACCCTTTGCTTTCAACCTGTGGCCATATTTTCAGGGTCTTTGCTGTTATCCCCTGCTTCACATACATGCTGACAAGAAACCAAGGTCCATTTTACACCGGAAGTTCTCAGAACACAACCGTAACAAGCCAAACTGGTCAGGACTGGAGCTTGCTGCAGTTAACATGAGGCACAGTTAGCTTAAAGCTTCTGATTTATTATTGGCAGTACTAGTACTATTTATACTGGGCATGAAAATGCTTATGCAGTTATGGTACATTAAGGATCCTTAGATTTAGGTTTAAAACAAGCTAATGTCAATGTTTGCTTCGTGTACTTTTGCCTTTGTGGGTACAACAGGCCTCTGCTTTAGCTCTAGTTTTCCTACATCTGCCAAGCTATCTGCAGAGATGTGAAGGCAATGTTTGAGAACAGATTTAGAAAGCAGAAATTGCCTCTGTCTGCCAATAGTGTAAGGGTTGTTAGTGAGCCATTGTGACTGCAGCATGTGACAGTCTGTAAAATGAACATGTATAAATAATTCTTTCTGTTGCTTCCAGAATGATGAAATACTTTCTAGCCTGGAAACACAATATTAGAAGAAGCAAGATGAACAAGACCGAGTCTGTCTGAACGTAGGCTTTTCATGGGAAAAAGAAATAAAGAATACTTCATATCCTGCTGTACACTTCACCAATTTTTGTCTTGTTTTCCTAAAATACTTTATAAATCTACAGAGACCACTATACAAATGCCGAATTACCTGTTGATAATGGCATGGAAGATTTACTCTAACAAAATTTTTATGGTACTTTAATCTTGCTGTGAAAGAGCCTAGAATTTTAATCTGGGGAAACCTGAGCTTTAAATTGGTGTTTGTCTATTGCCTAGCACAGTGGGTTTCTGCTTTACAAGAAGGGATTTTTGCTATAAATAAGATTAATAATTAATACAATGTTATACTGTAAAAGGAGAGTGGTTGCACCAAGTCCAGGCTGAATATGGGCTGAATGAGAAGAGGGAACTCTATGTTAAGGTGAGTAGATAACATCCCATCATACTTCATCTATTCTCCTTAAGGCCATCCTTTATTGGCATGTAAATAACATTTGTATCATGTAGGTCTGACAATGAAAAAGACAGTTAATGCTTCAGAAGGGTTTTTTTTCTCCTTTTATGGAAATGTATCCTGTAGTTAAGATTATTCTTGCAGGTGTTTAATTAGCCCTCGTGTTAGGAAGAGACTTCTTTCTAGGGTTTATATCAAAATGATTAGCTTTGTGCTGATAGCATATAAATCAGATCTCTCACTTACCCCTATGGGGTAAGGAACTGAGAAAGATTGGTGTCCTTTTTTCTTCCATTTGAACAGTCAAGTGGAAAAGTCATAAACTGTCAGGTAGTTCTTTGTGTAATTTTAAAGTTACTGAAGTAGGAAAGATATTTGTGTAAACAGGTTTTTTTAAGTGCATAAAATCTGAAAATTCTCATTTATGGAATGTATCGTTAAAAATAATATATGGTGACTCTGCTTGTTTAAAAAAAAAAAATCATGTTTTCTTTTTGCTTGGCATTAGTCATAGACATTTTCAGTAACTGATGTATTAATGCTTAACAGACACATACCGCTTTCCCTAAAAGCAGATTTTTTGTAGGTGGTAAGTTCATAAAAACTCAGTTAGGGCACTTTAAATGACCTGACTATAGAATATTTTTAGTTTGCTTTGTCAAAATCAAATTTGTCTTTTGAAATATTTTTATGTCCTGAAATCATATCACCTTAAACTGTAACCTTTTTATAAACTAGCAAGTAGTCCTGATGCTCTCCACACTTAGCATTTGAATAAATTTCTGGGGGAACTATTCCCATAAACTTAGATGATGAAAGAGAGTATAGTTCCTATAGAGTCCATAAATTTGTTTTGGGATGGTTTTATTCCTCACTGTATTGCTGGTCACGTAAAGTTATTGGACCTTTATATAGGTAGGTTGGGGCAGGATGCTTTCTAATGAGAAACCACAGAAGGACTTGTATGTTGACTGCACAAACTTTTTATGCAGCTGTTTTTCCTTAAAATGTTTTAAATCTCTATAAGTTAAGAAAAGAAATTTTAAAAGATATTTTGTGTAATTGGTTCAAATTTATTTTATTTCTTAGATGTCACGTTGAGGAAAATCTCTTTGAAGTTTATTCGTGCAGAAAAAAATGTGTTTAGTTCTGCTATTCCTTGTTTTAACGTCATTAAAAATAATACTGCAAACACAGATAATAACACGTAAACACATTTGAACTGCACGTTGACGGTTTGCTGTTGCTTCTGTCTTCTACACAAGGGTGAACACATTACATCACACAAATTACAAAAACAAAAGAAACATCAGAGTGTCTGTGTTTTGATTTGTAGATCATATAATGGCTGTTACCAAAAACGCACGAGGTTGTGACCTTAGCCCACTTAAATATTTATTCTGCCCATTATAAGGCTCCTTTTTTGGTGTATATTCCCTCAGGGAACTTGAGTTCAAGATTTTGTTATCAGGAGCATCAGCTGAAGAGACACCCTCCCTTTGACTATTCAAGTGCCAATATTGGCCAAAGGCATAAAATATAGTACTGCTGCTAATCACCTTACAACTCCTTTCTGGTACTTAGTGTGGGACACTTTAATGGTGGTGTTATATAAAGGAGTTATCTGTTCAATAATGGAATATCATTTTAGTTGTCCTAAATTCCTAGATTTTGGATTACTCGTGTTTTCACTTATTTATTCACTTATTTATTATTGAACAGTTAGTTATGTTAATCCAGAAAAAAACCAACTATCTAAGATCTATATAAATTATTTTCAAACAATTTTACTATGAAGGCTGTAATGAAGAAGGGTGAAAACAGTGTCTGACACCATCACCAGATTGGGAACTACTTGCAAGGATAGACTTATGCCACCAAAACAACACGTGTCACGATTAAGAAATGCCATTTAAGTGGCAACGGTACTTTAACTGTAAAAGAATAATTTCAGAAAGTCTATCTTTAAGCCCTAGAAGCATGTGCACTGCTATACAAAATGAAGCAATGTCTGTCTTGAAAAGTCAACATTATAATAGCAAAATATTGAGGGAGAACCTGAAACGGAAGTAATACTTAAAATGTTGGTATCGTACGTCAAGAATTTTTAAGCAGGCTTTGAAACAGTTTTAAGTGATTACACAGAATAAAAAGTCGAATAAATCTGAGAAAATAAAATTTTGTTTTCTTTACAGCGGTTTGTCTTTTTGATAACGCTATTTCTCAGAGCTGAGGTAGTTTAGAGTGTGTTTAAGTAATTGCTTGGAATTGAGTTGCTTATTCTATCTCATCCTACACATGACCGTGCATGCTTCAAGAATATTACAATTGCAAGTAGTGTGTTAAAATAATCCTTACACGAACAAAATACTAACAAGTCTTAGCAGACAATTGATTGCCATTAAGAGTTAGACAATTTTATTGTACAGAATGAAACTTAGATTTTTTTTCTCTTGGAATGTTAATTTCACAGGTGATGAGTCTTCAGCCTTGGTAGTTCAATGGCACAAGTAGAATCCTGCAGCAGTTTATGTTATTGTATCAGCAGGGTGTGTAATGCTAACATTGCAAGCGTCAAAATCAGCGCTACCAAAGGAAATATCTTTAGAAGATTTCAAGAACATTCTAGCTACGTATACAAATGCTATGAAATAAGTTACAGGAACAACTACTGAAAAGCATATCCATATGATCAAAGTCAAAATCTTTAACTATCAGAAAGACTGCCTTCCATATTTCCACAGCCTTCCATTTGGTTAATATAACACATTTCTCTATGACTAGCAAAGTTGAAGGAATTATTTCACATCTCTTTCAATTAAGTAAATTTATAGATGGTAAGACGTAAACACTGTTGGAGAGAAATGTGTTTCTGATTGTATTCCACATTTAAAATGCAGCGATACTTTGAAATCAAATACTTCTTGACCATAATGTCATTAGACTTTTGTAATGTCTGCTTGGCACTCTGAGGTATGTTCTCCATAAGTCATGATTCTGTCTGGAAGTGGCGTGTACGGTAGCCTGTATGTGTAGTCATAAAGTGGATATGAATGTGTCTGCTCTGTCAATACTTCTTATTAGGATGGTCTGTGGTGAGTGCACCAATCCTAAATACAGCAGAAGTAAGATAGAGTCATTCCAGTTCCTTTCAGTTACCAAATAGTGACAGACCATCTCAGATCTATCTTTGGCAAGTGATTCATCCACTTGTGACTCTTCTCACACCTTCTTTAAAAATTACACCATTTCTGAGCCATCCAGCAGAGATACAGTACTCACCAGAGTGGTCCTACAATAATTTTTGTGAAGGATTCCAGAACCAGCTGCTTAGCATAATTGCGTAGGATTACTTTTAGAATCATCCATCCTGCAAATGCACATTGCTTAAGGAAACTATGTCCAGTTGCTTTGTTGTTTGAAGTCTGTAGTCTACATTTTCTGCTCTTCTCCTCCTCATGTAACCTCAGAATAACTCTGATGTTTGCAGCTCTGCATGTGCTAAGACTAAGATGGCATTGCAGGTGCTCTACCTTGTATCCCTGTGCATTCCACAAGATGCCTGTTATATGATGATTAAAGGAGGAATCTCAGAGGTAAAGTCAGGAATTGCAAGTGATAAAGCCACTTTGTTCCATTTTATTCCTTCTTTATCATGACAAATCTCCACAGTATTCCACAAATCTATCTTTCAGAATGCCTCACACGGCCTACCTTTGCCTGGGATTTCTGTTTGCTTGCATTTTCAGCAATCCTTCCATGTAATCTTACACTCTTGAGGACACATATTCTTCTTAGCAATATTTGTGCAATATTTATTGAATATAAGATTGATTTTATTTTAATGTTTCATATTCCTTTCACTCTTACAGAAAAAATATTAAAAATTATCTACTAATATTGAGATTTCCAGCTTGTTCTTATTGCCTAGTTCCTTTTGGCTTTTATATCACATTCTTTGGCTCGTTTCATACCACATATGCATAAGTATTTAAACACTGTAGAAATATTGGTTTTGTCCTGGGCAATATTCTCAGGGATCAAAGTTGTGTGTATAGAAAGAAATATTTGTCCAGCCCTTTTAAATTAAAATTAAGTGATCTCACGCACAGCTCTTGTGAAAATGTTTTCCTGCACTTCGGATTTGAGCAGTATTTACACTGACTCAGGCTTGAAGCACATGTGATATTCCACTGACCTTGGTTACATTGAAATGCAGATCTTTCAGACTCAAAATCTTACAAAATATAAATGAAGAATATTTCAATGTGATCGAAGAAATCACATGTCTAGAAAGTAGAGGAGAAATTATGAGGTCAGAAACCGATACATTTTTCTCTATTGCTTGTCATTGATTTTTGAATTTGCTTTTCATAAAAAAAATATTTTTTTACACAATGACTTTCAATATTGATAGGTGAATGAAAACATACATACAGTTAGGTAATATATATTTCTGATTTTAAATGCATTAGAACTTATATTTAGCGACAAAGAATCAAACTGAATAGCAAATTAGCTGTTATTATTCTCCTCATTGCAAATCTTGAATTTACAAAAAAATGAAATATTTAAGGGGATAATATAACAACTTACTACATTGTAGAAAGAATACATTTCTTCAAGAATATTAGTACTCTTTTTTAAGTATAATCTCTTTGAAATTGCTGTCTCTTTGTACAGACTTTTTAATGAAACGTGAGTAAATCGTAATGCGCTGCTGGACAGTTTCAGGTATTTTTGAAACAACATTATGGGATTAACTGCATACACTTTGTTTAATCTTAAAAATCAACATATGTAGGACAACAATTGTTGTTGCCAGTAATTGACTGACTCAGGTAGAGAAGCTGATACAGGTTTGCAATCAAATTTTGAGACGTGTGTCTATATCCAGTCAATAGCTCATTACATTCTTGGCTGTGCTTCCTTGAAATCACACCCTGATGTTAGCAAACAACTAGGAAAAATCTCGGATTTTAGTATCTTTTCAGTAGAATCCAATGTACTTTAACAACCAAGCTGAGTTTGAATTTGCTTTATTCATTTACATAAACACGTTTTGTTGTCAGCATCCCTATTTTTAACTTAAATTTCTGCCAGTAATGTGAGGTGTATTAACATGTATTAACATATAAAATGCCATTCATTAGATGCACGAGATCAGAATAGACATAATTGAAAACTGAATTTTTTTCTCTGATGCCTTTTTTTCTTCTTTTTTTCCTCAAAAGAGGGGGAAAGTTTAGGTGTTGGTTTGTTGGTTGGGTTTTGTCTTGTTTGTTGGGTTGTTTTTATCAGAAAAAATTGTATCGGGATGTTTGTGCTAACATAATAGGTATAGAGAAGATTCCGGACTATGTGGTAGGTCTGATCGATTAGGGCATTTATCTGTAATTTGAGACTTGTGGGTTGAAATCATTGCCTGATCTATTGCATTTGGAAATTAGGCAATTTCTGTTTGGAATTAGCAATATTTCTTGGATACAGCTACCTAGTGTTTGGAATGCAGATATGATCTTCTTGTGTCCCTGATTTGAATTAGTAAGATATGGTACATCAGAAATTTTTTTTTGCATTTTTTTTTTCTGTTGGTTAATTGGTTAGTTGTTGGGGTTTTTTCCAAAACAGAATTGGAATGGAGTGCTGGATTCATGTCAGAGTTGTTTCAAGATATTGATTTAAATAAATAAGAAGGGAAAAACTTGTGATGACCGTTCTTCCAATGTGACTTTAATTAATATTGGTGATCTGTTTCAGGCTTTTTTTGGTATAATATAGCTTTGATCCTATGGGTGGAGGGAAGACTACAAACAGAAATGTTTTAGGAAAAATCTTTGGTACATTTATATACTAAAGATTTGGGAAAAAAAAAAGACAACAGATTCTCAGCATGCTTTGCATATATTGATTTGGGGATGTTTGGTGCTTTTATTTTAGTTTTAAGAGGGTGACTTTGCAGAAAAAATGTTTCCTAGTTTATACAGAACTGTGAACCAAACAAAGTAAATAAAATAACGTGCATTTATTTGAGTTTTTCACTAAAGAAAGGTAGTACTAGAAATACCACATTAGTTAGGTTTCCCATGAAAGCACTAGTCCATATAACTATAAATCAAATTAATTTCCTGTGATGGTTGGAGTTACAGAGGTAGGTGAGATACAACAGTGAATGGAAAAAGAATGAGCAGTGCATCACATCTTCAGGAGATCCTGGAAGATAAAAGCGATAATGATCTAATAGGGAATCTGTAAACTGCTGAAAGTGAATTAGAAGGCATGTGTGTGTATATACATATATATATATATCTGAAATCACAAATTTTTGCCATGCAGAGATTCTGCTGTAATGGATAAAAGCAGTTTCGCAAGTGAGGTGTTCTGCCTGGGCTTTTTCACCAGCACCCCTCCTGGAGCGTGAGGTGGGTGTGATTCTGCGTGTCACTATTAGGACAGACAGCTCCTGAAAGTGAAATCTTGTAGATTCCACATCTTGAACTAAAGTTGTTTCAAGATTAATAGTAGTTTTTTGTCGTTGGTTTTTAAAATGTCCAGGGATGTTTTGTTGTCTGCCTTGATAAGACTCAGCTATGGCATCAAATTTTTCTTCTTGTCTACATACCTTAACCTTGAAAGAGCTATTTCAGGCCTAGAAGGCATTCCTCCACATTTGTGGGTGATTTTGAACAAGATGCGGAAGTCAAGATAAAACTAAGAGAAATCATCTGCTACTTCTGTAAGAATTCTGTTTGAGTCCTGCGTAACTCAATGTTGATTTGTTAACTGGGTTAGCTATAGAAATCTTACAAGCTTGATCAATTGAAATTTGTTTCCAACTATCAAATGAAACAATTTGCTCTTCCAAATAAAAAGTTAGTCTAATAAAATAACCCATTGTGTCATCTAAGATCTATTGCATTTTAATTATTTATTAGAATGAAATCGATATTTCATCTTCAGAAAGCTGCAGATACCTGTCATGTTGTGTTGTACGTTTTCAGGCGTGGATACAGACAATGCAAGTGTCTAGACACCTAAACAGCTTCTTTCTTACACAAAATGGGTGTAGAAATGTTTCTGCTTTCTGAGGAGGAGTGCTAAGTTTAACTGTAAGTGTTTGTTTTGTTTTCTTGCTGGATCTCAGTGTTACTTGGTCAGACTTAAGAGCTCGTTTTAATTATGGCCCCTAATAATTTAATTGCCAGCCTCCCCAGAGTCTGCTGTGCTTTTAGGGATCCTAAAATTTCAGGATCTCTAGTTGTGCTCCAGATAATCCTGTTTAGCTCCAGCAAATCACCTTTGTCAAAATTTGTAAAAACAAACAAACAAACGAACAAAACAAACAAACAAAAAAGAAAATCTAAAACAAAGGAAAGGTTTCTGACTGTTTTATTTACATCACAGGTGAATTTCCCAGCCTTAGCTGAGATGAGGAACTAAAATACTTTGCTTGCCAGAGCCATCCTGTCTGGTGTAAATGTCTGGAACGAGAGTAAGAAACTCCTCTTGTGTGATCATTTGGAAATTTCAGCACTAGGCGGTACTTTCCAGCTTATTAATGTGTTCAAGGAAATCTCTAGAAAGCGTACAAAATTCTGAGCTTAGCAGAAAAGAAAATTTGGAATGTCTGGCTATGGGAAATAGGTACATCTGCCATTTCCTCATGAAGAACTTTTGTTATGATGCTAGTAATGGGAGCTTAGGCATGAACATTGGAGTGGTTTTTTACAACTAATATTTTTTGTTCTGGTTGGTTCTAGAGTGTGACACTTTTGTTGAAAATCAAATTGTTGAATTAATGCATACTGAGAAAAAAAATACCGCTTTCATCTGCCTCACAATAAAAACCAAAATTAATAATCAAATTACTATTAAAGAATGAAGTGAAACTTTTACTTGTACCTGGCTCGTTTGCAGAATGTTTCTTTGACCATGCAATTGTGCATGTATGAAGACTTCATATAAATATACTAGAGCAGACTCAAGCTGTATGGAAAGAGGGAGCATCATCTAACCAAAATTTGCCACATGATTGCAAAGACTAATAGAGTTTGCTTTGTTATGTTTTTTATGATTTTTTTTCTCTTTTAAAAGATATTTTATTTGGCCTATTTGCAGGCCAAAATTAGCAGTCCGAGTCGTGCTATATAATCTTTTCCACCTCCGACAGTTTGGGGTCTTTTCTCCATTTGGCAGCTGTGTCCCATGAGGAGATGGATAATACTTCTGGTAAAAGCGCTGAAATGAGACATTCAGAAAAGTATGATTTTGCAGCCTAGTCTTCCGAATAATATGTGCATATCCTGAATTCTAGTCAGGGTGCTTAATAGCACTGTAGTTAACTGGGACAGAGCATAACCCTTTTGTCTTCAAGTCACAGGGTAGGTATCCATTCTCACTGCAGGTGCTTTTGCACCATTCGAGAAAACTTTTTCTCAAGTCTCTGCAGTACGCAGCTGGTGAGCTCCACCAGCTCAATCAGTACCTGAGAACACATTGAAACAAAAGCTTGCTCCAAATTTGGAATACCCAGCAGCAAAGCAGGTAGCAGGACTCTTGGTACCAAGCCATCCATTCGTCGGTCCTTCCTTTTGTGCTCACGCTCTGGCTTTGACAATCGTATCCCTTCTCCAGAAGACAATGCTTTTAAGACTTTTTGGAATCATAAAGCTGGCTGTCTTGAAAAGGGTGCATCAGATTTGACAGGCTGCCTACTGTAATTCTATGCCTAAAGACCGGATGGCAGATACTGGATCTACGTGAAAATGACTGATTTTCCTTTCCCCTCGCTTTGGTTAGTAATTGCAGCAAAGGAAACGTCAAAGTCACCTGAGAACGACTTAGGCGACCAAATACACTGGGTTTATTCTTTCGATTTCTGAAGTTCAGACTCACACGTTACGAAAAGCTTTTTGTCAGATCTGAGTTTAATGTCATGACATTTTAAGGTTATATCAGTGAGCTCCAGCGACAGCTATCCCAGCTTTCGCTTCAGGCTGTGATAGGTGCTGATTATAGCCCCTTGTGTATTGAAGGTAACAACTGCGTACCTGGCAAGTCTGGTTCTCACAGGATTCTTGAAAAATTGTGGACAGTTCTGGTCCATCAGGGAGACTGAGCTTTTTCAGTGACAAAACAAATCAAATGATTCTGTTTATTTAAGTAATTGCTGGCAGTGTACCCTGGACTCTTTCCTGCTATTCAAGTCCTCATCCTCAGATGACTGCAGTACCTTTTGTTTTGTGACATCTTTGCTGTCACAGCCCTCCCACCATCAGAAATGTCAAGGAAAAAGGCTGTTCTGGCTTCTTCTGCTTCAGTTAATCTCATCTTTCTCTTTCCCTATCTCACCGTGTGATTATTGCCATTGTCTTCTGACCTTCATAAATACAGAGATTCCGCCAAGAGACCTTATCGCTCTACAGTACTGGAGAGACCCTCTCAATTTATGCATTGCCATGTCCTCCCAGCTCTCTGTCGCTGATCCAGGTCAGTGATCCCTTGGTCTTTGAATTGGGTGCTACACGGGCAGTTTGAGAACCCAGGACACGCAGGCAACAAAGGAGTGGAGCCTTAATATGCAGATATCCTTAATATTGTTAATATCGCTTGCAGAGCTCAGAACACTGAGAAGTCCACCAATGAGTTGTGGCTGCTGTCATAGTGTGATATCTTAAATTGAGAGGCAGGATGGGGGAAGATCCTTTGTTCTTTGCCAAAAAGTTGTTGGTTGTTGGGTGGTGCTTCACTTTTAGACCCTCAATAGTCTGCTTCACCAGCAGCATGGAACATGTTGACAAACAACCTGAGCTCACTTCAGACTATTAACAGGAAATAACGGAATATATTTCCTAGGACATTTAGAAGGAAAAAAAACCAACAAACCAAGTGCATTTGCAGACATATCTCCTTCCATGAGATACACTAACATAGAGAGGAAGTTTTGACATTATAACTTACATAATTTATGTGTTTACTGTAGCCAATAATCTTGGATCCTAAGAAGTCTCACATATAAATGGAAACATTCACTATCAGTAGAAAGCAATTCACTGGATAAAATGAGCTGGCTGTAATGGAATAACTTCTTTTGATATTGTTCTACCAAATCTAAGTCCATGCTTTATATCTTGATTCCTCTCATTTTAGACTGCCTGCTTGGGCTGGAATTACTTAGATTGTACATGAGTCTGGACTGCATTTAGTTAGCAGAAACTTCTGCCCATAAGCTAGATGCTTATTATTAAATTGTGGAACTTTCTGAGTTTTCCTAAAGTGAGGAGAAATTTTAACAGTAGTTGAGGGTTGGTTATGAAAATAATAACCTGTTACAAGGTGCAGGTAGCTGTACTCTTGGGAACTAAGTATTTGAGTGAGTACTATAATCTGCAACTCTCCTTTTCAGGCATGTTAGAAACCTTATTTATAGAGAATACTTTTGAGACAATAATATCTTTAAAAATTATAGGTAGGCGTGCTTCTACCTGAAGAATAGATCCTACAATCTTCTAAGGCCCCTTCCACCCAATACGGTTTTTGAGAATGGTTACATCCTTTCTGTCAGCGATGACAGGGTTAAAATTACTCATTTCCAAATCTGGGATAGACTTGCTTTAGTGGTTGAATAGCTCACTTTTTCTCTTTGTTTCTTCAGCTTTATTCAGACATCTTGTCCAAAACTAAGAAAATTCATCCTAAAATACGTTATAAAACTTACTACTAGTAAAAATAATAAAGTTAGAAGAAAACATGGATTTCAGCAGATATATTACTTGACTTTGTCTGGCTCAAATAGTACGCTTCTGTAGATAATAGCTGAAGTAAAGCTGAAAAAGTCTGTTTATGACTGTGATATCACATATACTAGATTTAAAGCTTGAATTTTTTTGTCAAGCAGGAAATGCAGCAGGTGGTTTTCATTTGCTTTTTAAAAGCTTTTTCTAACAAGTGCATTTTAAAATTAAAATCATTAAACTGTTAAAATGCTTTTTTCTTTTCTCAAACACAGCATCTTTATTTTATGATGTAGCTCATCTCTCCTAGGACATGACAGTCAATTTAAAACAACAGAAGGAAAAAATGCTTTTCTGCAAAAGAAGCGTTCTAAAGGCATTCTTTTTCTCTACAAGCAGCATTATAAAAGTATGTTTTCCTGTACCTTTTTTTAGCTCTCAAGATTTTGCTGCTTGTGATCTCATATGTGTGTGTGTGTGTTCATATTATATGCACATATACGTGTATATACATAAAAAAATTACCGTCGAGAGTCAGAATAATGTTTGAAGTAGAATGTCTCTCTCAAGCCAGTACTTTACAGTTATTGGATAAGCAATAATTTTTGCAGTAAGAATGCAGGCTTTTCTTGGTTTAAATGAGACTTTATGATTTTAAAGGTAAAAGACACTAAGAGACAGCAAAATTTTAGTCTCAGGTAAATTCATGACAATGGTATTTTCAGAGTTTTGTGCTTTCTCTGGAATATTCATGGCTATCATTTTGCCCTGACAAATACATGCATCATTTTGGTTTGTTTGTTTGAAGTTAATAATCTCTTTTCCTAGTGCGATTTTGCACTTGCAGACTCTATGTTCACATGTCTAGGCTGAGCATAATTATCACCAAAGTCACAAAGATGAAACGTAAAAAGCAGTCACCCTAAAAGTAGCACTAGGCAACGTGGTCACTCAAGGGCATATATCTGTGTACAGTTCTCACCCTGCTTTTTCTTTACTGTGTAATGATACAGCAATTTTATTGGTTACTCTCTATAAAAAGCAATCTACTATGCCCTAAGGGACAGTTAAACGTTCTAGCAAAGACATCGTATGATTAAAGCTGGGACACTGACGATTTCTTCTTCAAATTACTGGTTGAAACTAAGGAGCAAGTATTAATACAGTGACTTTGAGTAACTGGTAACTAAACGCTTACTTGTGGTTTTTAGCTTTTTGGCATCTTAGACAACAATAAGTGCTTGCTTCAAAATAAGCAAGATTAAGCTTAACTATATGTATAGATTTATACAGACTATATATGTATTTGGAGATAGAGTAAAAAATAATCTTTGCCATCAACGGAATCAAGATAACAAATGATGGGAACTCTTTGTTATTTAAAGATTATTAAAAGCTCCAAGAATAGTTATAAAGATTCTTAAAAGCTTGTTTCAAAGAAGTTTAGAAAAGAACAAAACTTTTTATTATAAACACACACAAAAAACCACAGCCATTACTATGCATCATGAGGATATTGTGAAGAATCTCTGATGGTGGTGGTGGACAGATCAAGAAAATAGAAAACTATTAAATTCCTTCTAATGATGGTGATCAGGAGTTGCCTTGCATTTTTAAGACTGTGTCTCCATGACATGATTCTTTAGGAAAGTTCCTGCTGTCACAGTGAACTCTTATCATTGAAGGATAAAGATAATTCCTTAATCTTATACTAGTATCATTAAAATAGGTGAAGTTTAGTTACTGCATTAAATTTCTTTATTATTTTCCGTTTTATTCATTTCAGGGGGAAAAAAAACCCCAAAAACTGAAACAACAAATGTTCTGTAAAAGTGTCCTGATAAGCTGCAATCATTACCAGGGAAACTTTATGTATTTGCATTTCTTTGTCAACTGGAGGTGTTTTGGAATGAGAGGAGGACTATGAAGATGATTCTCTGCTCAGCATAAACTCTTGTAAAAATAACAGGAATAATACTTAGTTTCAATAATTTTGTGCATATTTTTTATATATGAAACATTACATGTCATTCGTGAACATTACTGTGTTTCTGCTATGCTATTTAATTTCTTCAAGACTAAAACCTTCAATTAATATGCATGATTGGTTTTGAAAGCCTTCTGTTTGAATATCAATTTATACATTTAAGAAGAAAATCCGATGAGTAATTCTCTCTCTTTCAAATTCAGTGCCAGATTATCTTCCACAAACCATCTCTCTCATTATAAGGATTAGACAGAATCATGTTCAAATTATTAGCATGATTAAGCAAAGGTAGGACATTAGGTTGTATCAGCCGCGGTTTCTACTTTTGATGATACTTTTTGTGACTTGCTGAACGTCCTTAATAAAGCAGCAGATTACTAAATACTAATAACTTCCATTATAAGTTGTTCTTAACAACTCCTGTAGTTCAATGTTTCCAGAAGAAAATGGCAGCGCTAGCTGAAGCTCTGAAAAGCACTGGATTTTAAAAATCAGACTTTCAATGAGTGTTACAGCTATTGCATTCACACTTACATTTAAATTTCTGAGTAAAATCCTGGGTTTATCAATGGCTTGACTTTAAGTATTCGGGTCTAAAGTCGAAAAATGATCCTATGAAAATATGTTGCTAGGTAAGACTATGCCTTATCTTTATTACAAAATATTTGTGTGATCACTAGCCGAGCGAATAACTGCTGCAGAGTATTAGCATGAAGTGCTTTTGTGGCACACAGCTAAGCATCTTGGAAATTAAATTCCACGCCAGACACAACTGTCAAATGGTTACCTCATTGGCGCTGTGGTCAAAGTTATTTTACGATATAAAGCAAACATCGTCTGTATTTATCTTGCTCCTCATTGTAAGTGGTTTTTCATATTTATTCCTCCGAACACTTACCAGCTGAGAATGGCATCCTAGACACACGTGTTAGAGAAATCTGGGCTTAACAGGAAGGTTTACTCACGTCCTTCTTCTGCGTATCGCTGAGAACTGAAAGAGCAAAAGCATAAAGGCTATTTTTTTGAACTAACCATAAGTCACAGACAAGTCAACAAAGTGTTATGACTGTAAATACCAGAGGCTATTGAAAGACTCGGCCTGATCTTCTGCTCTAGTCCAGTGCTGAAAAGAAAATACCGGCTAAAACAACGTGAGATTTGGGTTTCACGAATTCTGGATCTATATGTTTTTGGCAGAGATTAAATAATATATTTTTGGCAGAGATTAAATAAATGTGAGAAATGTAGACAACAAATTGACACGAAGCAATTTTTACCTGCATATAGAAAAACACAATTGTTGCTTATAGTGCAGATTGGAATTGTTATTGTTTCTGTCTTTCAGGCAAACAGCTGATTTTACGGTGTATTTTTTATCACAGATATCAACTGGAAATCTTGAGAAATATTGTTTCACAGTCCTTCAAGATGAGTTAATGCAGGTGACAATGCAAATGGTAGAGCAAGTGATTATTTAAAATCTGACTTCACTAGGATTTTTATAAGGAATACACTGAAAACATTTACTGTTAAAAGTAGTGGTAAAATATCTGCTTGTTGTCTGGGAAATCATACACAAGAATCAGAACAGAGTTAAGACAGCAAACTTTTGACTTCTGGAGTTTTTTGCCAGTTCAGAAAATAGGGCCAGTGGAATACTAAGGATATAATAAAATAATGAAGAAGGTAAGACTGACAATTTCTCAACTATATTTTAACTTTTCATTTTTGCAGGTGGCACAAAAGTCAGCATGAAGCTGACTAAGCTGATATTTTGGCGAGTGAAGTTAGTTACACAAAATCATCGCTTGACTTTTTTATCTTTGCCCCGACAGATCCTTTTTTTTTTGATGCTAACATTTTAGCAAAATACGAACACTTGTGTTAATATTAATGGTTTTCTGCATTCAGAATTAGGTCAGAAATATTTAATTACTCTGAAAAAAAGTTTCAGGTGAGGTTATTTAGTTATTAGTGAATAATTTTATCATGTCCAAGCACTTTGCTTTATTTTCCCTATTTAATCTAAAGTTTACATATTTTTCAGTAATATTTTAAAGCTATTGTCTGATCTTCTCTCAGAAACAAACTTTCATTTCCAGAAGGAGTAAAAAGATTTAAAAGTAGTAGCTGTAATTGCATTTGGTTGGGGTTTTTTTCTACAGATTGATTTTATTTTGAAATGTTAGCTCAGTTGTTTAATTTTCTCTTTTTTTCTTGTTTCTTTAGCCATAGGATATTTCCCTGGGTGCAGACTCTGCAGCTCCAAGTTCTGGAAGAAAGAAGATCAGTTAACATTTTCTCTCATATTTTGCTCATTCATTCTCCCTACATCTTCTTTACAGTCCTTGCAACATGTTTTTCCAATAATTGGTCAGATATTTTGGAGGCATCAGAACATCTGACAGATGTTTAATAGAGAATGAATACTCTCTAACATTTTCAGCAAATATGTTTTCTTTTTGATATTGCACTCTGAAGTTATACATATTCTTTGTACAATAAAGAGGGAGAGCTTTTAGGTATTAAAAATCAACATCAGAAGATAAAATGCAGGAAGATATTCAAGTATCTCACCAAACAGATGGAGATTTCTCGCTTACGAGAAAATTTTCTAATACAAGACAATTATCAAATGGCCCCTCAGCGTGGAGACAGATTTTAAAGTCTGAAACTAATTTCAACTAAAACAACTAGAAATTGTTTCATTTCTCTCCGCATGAAACTGAAAAGGTATCTGAAGTTTGAGGATCTATTGTTCTGAAAATAGATTGGGTTTATTTCTATTTCTGAACTTATAATTCCTCAAGCTAAGATGTTGATTGACAAGGTTGCAATAGCGTATGCTGAGTGCTATTCGGATGCCACAGCTATGCTCGCTCACATATATTTCGCTGTGTTTCTGATATTTTTGACACACTATAGCCTGTCTCAAGCTGAAATGCCATCAGTCACCGCAAGTTACAAATCTGGATGCACTGCACAGTTTGGACCGTCTCCTAGAAGGAATTTAGATAGATTAGGTTTTATGCTATATTGGATTTGTGGCCTGATGTTAAATCACTCAGTTGCACTCGTGCATAAATGCTACAGAGACCCTCTGCAGCTTCTACCTATTCAACACGAAAGTCATTCTTTGTGTGTGAGAAATTCAACTGGAACAGTGGAGACATGGGTGCAAGTACGAAGAAATGCACTGAAACATTGCGTGGCATTTGATTGCATTAAACCGCAGTCACTTTTGTCAAGTGTATCTCAATGACTACCTTTTAGTTATAAATAT
>VWZK01011778.1:0-12453 GCA_013396935.1 Baryphthengus martii | reverse complement strand
TCCCTCCTCCCTCTCTCTTCTCTCTTTTCTCCCCTTTCTTCTTTTCTCTCCTCTCTTCTCTTTCCCTCTCGTCTCTCCTCTATCTTCTCTCCTCATGCTTCCTCTGAGAGTTGGGTGGTTGTATTTCCTCTTTGCAAGCAGAGCAGGGAGAGCAAATACACTCTGAACAGACCGTGTGTGTAGACTGTAATAAGTTCCCTGCAGCCAGAACTGGCAGCTGACGTTTTTGAGCCTCTGGAGAGCTGTACTTGCTGGAGCACTGCAGGAGGACATCTCCCTGGCCTGTCCATATTCCCAGGGAATGGTATTGTAAGACAAGGCACTGTTCTGTCACACAAAGCTCTGTGTGTGTAACTAACAGACGCTAATAATGCTCATGGTGCTAGAAAATGCCTCTTCCGCAATTCAGTTATATCTCAGTAGATTTAGTGAATAATTCTTATCTCCATATATCATGTTCAAGTCGAATTGCTTTCATTGGAGGCAAGAGGGTGGAAATAAAGCCGAGATTTTATCACAGATTGTTCCAGAACTATTATTGAGAAATAGCTGTGCTTTTATTCTTTGCTTTGTCGCACTTATGTACCGAATGTATGTGACAAAATGTAGTAGCATTAAAATTCTGCTACCAAGCTCCTGATCTGCACACATCTACTGCTCTTGCAGTAATCCTCTAACAGGAATTGTCATCATCTTTATTTCTTTAAGACAGAGTTGGGCCCACAGTTCTTTACTGGAATTCAGGGAGCAGCCAAGATGATGACGGTCAGAAGAGAAAGCGGCAGTTCATTTCCATAACCCTTTTCTTTGTCTTCAGAGCAAAAGACTATTTCATTTGCATGAACAGATTCGCGTTGGTTTTGGGGAAGACTGTACATCAACTTGGATGACAAAAAAAAAGCCATGGTGGACAGGAACTGACATTTCTTTCCTCACTTTCTTTTGGTGCTTTGGGAATTCTGGGAGCACTTCCATTGCTGTGATTTATAACTGGTTTTGTTAAGTCTACACACACACACACACCAAGAATCTGGTGTACCAAAAAAAAAAATAAATGTTTTCAGTTTATTGCCAGAACCCATTATTCATCCCGAGCAGTACAGATTATGGCCACTCTTAGATCACTCCTGGAGTCTGTTTCCATTGAGTGGCAAAATGCCATTCTTCACAAGAAAATTTGGGACCAGCTATTACCATGCTGCTCTCTTGTGTGATTTTTCTTGCTCTTCTCCTCCTTTGTAGTGTGATGGTCATGCATGAGCTATTTTTAACCACGCACTCTGATTAGATCGTTGCGACCAAAGCAGGGAACAAACTTGCTCTGCTTGCACCACGGTGGCGTTTCTATTTCTGGAGTTGAGCATAGCTGGCTGTGAGGCATGGTTTTTGGATCTAGTGAGGCACTGATTCTATGACTTGGATCAGATTTAACTCAAAATCTGTGTTGGCAACAATGTAGGAGCTGAAGCTATGAAATTTGGGGTACAAGATACCTTCATTTTTCAGCTCTCTGCTTATCTTTGGCTTTGTTTCCACCTCTATGGTGGTACTGAGCTGCTGGAGCACGTCTATGAAGGAACTAGGATTGCTTAAGATGGAGTAAAGGATGCTCAGAGGAGACCTTATTGCTCTCTACAACTACCTGAAAGGAGGTTGGAGTGAAGTGGATGCTCATCTGTTCTCCCAAGTAACAAGTGACAGGGCAAGAGGAAATGAGCTCAAGTTGTGCCAGGGGTGGTTTCGGATAAACGATAGGAAAAATTTCTTCGCAGAAAGGGTTGTCAAACACTGCAACAGGCTCTCCAGGGACGTGGTGGAGTCACCATCCCTGGAGGTATTTAAAAGACCTGTAGACATGTTGCTTAGTGACGTGATTTAGTGGTGGCCTTGGAAGTGCTGGGTTAATGGTTTGACTTAATGATCTTAATGGTCTTTCCCAACATAAACAATTCCATGGTTCTATGACTTCTTCTGGAAAGTTTATATTTCCTAGTCCTTCACACCTACTCCCTTAGAAGGATTTTTTTACATCTACCTGTAGATTAGGGTTGCATCAAGCTAAAGAAAAACTTATTGTGGGTGCCTCTTATCAAGGAAACAGCAAGACTAGAGTGATAAACGTTGTGGAAGTTTTTCAAGAAGAAGGGTCGTGGGGATAGACGTGGAGAAGGGTGAAGTATTCACAGTTTTGGAAAATGTGCATTCAGCCAAGCAGAGGGACAGAGCCAGGTTAGGGGCATCAAGAGTAGAGTTGAATTGAGGGGATGATGATACTTAAAGGTGCTTGAGAGTACAGAGATAGGTCGTCTATTGAAGAGTTGGTGTCGCTTGAGGTGTCTTTTGGATTCGGAGGCAAATAATGCAAGAAGCAAAATTTCACTGCTGCACAAATACCACAACAGAAAATTAACCCACCTCAAGCTCTCCTTTACCAAACCAACCAGTCAGAGTAATTCCTCTGCTGCTGCTTTTGCCTTTTGGTCAGGTTTAGTTGCCCACACTGAGCTGCTTTATTTTCATGTTCCTTACTGATCACAGTTAACCTGAAATTTTTATTTGAAGAGTGCAGAATGTCACTGAAAGCTCTTAAAATGTCCTTGAGAGACCAAAACACTTTCTTGTATTAGGGAATACCTATGCTACACTATGTAGAGAAAATACTTAATATTTACAGCTTTGTGAACAGTGAGAGCTTTTAGTGTCTTTATTTCTTTCACATTTTAATAGGATTTAAATGGAATATAGCTTAATTTTGAACTCTTAGAGGTTTTTGGTTCTCTCTCTTCTTTTAACCTAATGGAAAAACACTTAAGCACAATCTGCAGATTGAATGGCCTAAAATTTTATGAATCAGTCATTTATCTGAATTTTCTTACAAGTATTAAAGGCTTTTGGAGCCATCTTATTTTATTAATCTATCTACTTTGTAGCAGGGATGTATTCTCTCTAAGTCACATTTTCTATTTCATAATAGGTTTGTGACTTAAAGTTGTTTGCCAGCAAAGATTGTTACGCTTCTTTCTTCCTCACTTTTTCTGCAATTCTGTGAATCCATAATTGTCTGACTGTAAATATATGGAATGGGATGAAGTGTAGGAAATAATCACAAAGAAAGAGATAACTTAAAGATGTGAAAGTCTTTATTTCCATGTCATTAAAAAAACCCCTTGAATTATGTATCATTTTTTTGCATCTTAAAAAAAAAAAAAAAGAAATTGTCGACTAGCTAGTAAAAACACAGAGAAGAAAGACAGGAAGAGGAACATAATTTTGAAGAAAAAAAACACTCAACCCCCTTTTGTTTAATGTCTGAAAACCCATTCTATTGTTTAAGATGCGTCCTAGGAATCAAACAGCTCATGAGAATATTTTATACTGTGCAGAAAGAAAGTGAGTCTTGCTTGGACAGGAGATTTGCTGATTATGTTCTCAGGTTGATTGTGCATTTAATTTGCATTTTCCTTCAATCAGTTATCCAAATATGTCCCTTAAAACAATTCAGGATGTATAGAAATATAGATGTATAGTCTGGAGAGAGCCTGTTTTGCTATTTAAAGTCAAATCTTCTGCTTTTGAGAGATTTTCCTTTGCTTAAGTTCTAGAGAAGGTAGCCAATGAGTCTTCAAGGCCCTGGGGCTGCAGCCAACCTTTTGGGAGCTGCAGAATCCTTCAGTTTAATTCTTAAACACCTAAAGGTTTTTCCGTGATTCAAAGCCACTGATTATTGCGGGTAATCCTATCACGGTTTAGTCCCAGCTGGAAGCTGAGCACTGCTGCTCTTTCACTGCCTCCTCCCCACTCCAAATGGGAAGGAGAAGAGGGATAAGAGTACAAAACCCCGTGGGTTGCGATAAGGAGAATTTAATACAACTATGGAAAAGGAGAAGTAACTACAACAAGAGTAATAGTAAGGAAGCAATACAGCAATTGAGCGATACAGAATGAAATGAGGAAGGCACTGCCCCAGCGGTCCCGCCAGAACGCCCATTCTGCCTGACCTGCCCCCCACCCTTATATACTGGGCATGACACCAGTATGGTATAGAATAACTCATTGCCTGGTTCAATTGTCTATCCTGCTCACGGTCCCTCTCTCAACTTCTGGTGAGAGTTAATGTTATCACAGCCTAACACGGGACAAACGCAAATGTTTCTTATTTGCCTTTTTTTCCTTTTCCAATTCAATTTGAAAATAGAGGCCGTTCATCCTGCGGTAGCTGTGAACTTTCCTGCTACGGAGCCAGTGCAAAAGTGTGGCAAAAATCTTTGAGAATCGCCATGCTGTTACTTTTATGTTGGTAGGATGTAACAAGTCTTTGAGGTGTAAAGAGATTCTCTTTTTTTTTTTTTTTCATGCAGGCTGGATTGCCATGTTGGGAGCCATTTGGCTGCTCGTGCTCGCAGACATCCATGATTTTGAGATGATATTGAACAGGGTTGAGTGGGCAACCCTCCTTTTCTTTGCAGCGTTGTTTGTTCTCATGGAGGTAAGATTCTCTGATTTCTAAAGCCTGAAGAGCTACGACTGATTTAAATTGTGAATTACGTTCCTGGGCAGATGCCTCCTGCAGATTCAAGCCCACTGGAATGCTGTAGATTGCGTGTAGTCATCACAGATAAATTGCAGAGTGGTGGAAGTTGACTGGACCCCTTTGATATTTAAATTTTCACTGTAAGATTGGTCTCCTATTGCATTTGCTGACTCTATCTGACAGAACCGTTTTTGTATAAGCCGAATTTTAGTTTCCAGGTTTGTCAGCAGTCTGTGAGTGCAGATAGTTCGTATTTATGTGTTTGTTTCGCAGTTATTTAGGTAAGTGATAGAGAAAATAAAAGACCAAAAACGAAGCAGAGTTGAAAAATGTTCCTAAAGCTGTCTGCTACATGCTGGCTACCAAATGGCCTGAAAGATTTCATGGGAGCATGGTTTGAAAGGATAATATCACTGAATTTCAGTTTGCAATTGTAATTTAAAAAGATATTCAGTACCTAAAATGCCTGCCTTGCTGTGTAATTTCCTTGTTTGTCTGCTTCATTATTAGAAACAGTCCAGCCTTGTTTGCAACCCACTTTATTTACTGTTTGATGCTTTTGTATAACCTGAGAGCACTTATTTTACCCCAAATGTTTGGATAATTCTTTGTATGAATGCTTACATTTATTTGTCAATTAGGCTTCTAGAATGCTCGGTAGTTTTCAGCTGTTATTTGTTTGATTTAAATGAGGTAATCATGTTGTAGAAACATGACTGATGAAACCCAGAGTGACCACTGGGACTGCCATGGCTAGAGAGTTGTCTGAGCGAGCAGCCTGGAAATAAGCCTGTAGTAACAAATTTGCTCACATGGCTTCCTTCCTCCCTACTCCCTCCAGGAACTGCAAAGAGCCCCAAAATTTGTAAATTGGGATCTATTAAATAAAAATCACCAACAGTGAAAGGGATAAAATTTGAAGAAATAGAGTGAATAATTCAGCTGACTCTCATTAATGCCAAACTGAAAGTCAAAATCTGGTAACCTCTGAGGAGAGGAATAGAAACCTCTGATCATCGTTAGAAGGCTTGTTTGCAAGCTGCTAGGTCTAAAATTCATCAGGAAATGTTGATTTATTGTACACCCATTAGTACAGGTACTTTTTACTTCTCTATGTTACCAGGCTCTATATATCATCGTATTTTCTACCTCTTACAAGGAATCCATGTTGAAGCCATTTTTATTTTTTCTATTGTTGCTGTAACAGTTTCTTAATTGTGTTTCCTGATGTATTAATTGGTTTAGGTTGGACTGAATGGTTTTGGTTTGAGTGCTCCATGACTGCACAATAACACAGTAAAATACACAGGAACTTAATTGCCTTTTACTGCCAGACTTTGGATATGACTGTTGCAATTCACTGAACTTCATTTTTATAGTTTCTAAATCCACCAGTGAAGAGTTTGCTACTGAAAGAGTATTTTTCCTGGCTCTCTAGAATAGCAGCGGTTTAAGGTCATGAAAGAACTTTGTGCAGATAATCTAGAAAAAAAAAAAAGAGAGACATTAAATTTTTCCCCATAAATCAATGAGAAAAATATTCTAAGTATCACTGCTTCTAATTTTGATCTGAATCTGTTACTCTTTGGATTAGCAGGAGATGACAGTCCTTAGGAAGGCTTTTTTTTTTTTTTTTTTTTTTTTCCCTTTAGGTTAATAATGTCACGAAGAAACAAGTCAAAACAAAGATATGTATTGAAGTGTTAAGAAATCTTTCCATGATCTAGGCATTCAGCAGCTGTCAGTTTGTATTCTTCACCCTTGGTGATCCTTCACCTTGGATGACGCCCAGTCTGAAGTTCTTTCCCACTGCTATAAATGTTCCCTTTCCTATTACAAGGTGCATTTAAGCACCTGTGTGGGGCTTAGGCTGCAAATAATTTTGGAAAATGGTATTGGAGTTCCAGAGATATGGGGGAACTCTTGGAGGTTCTGCCTTTGGGTGCTTGTAGATCCAGTCTGGTAGATCTTTGGCAACGAAAAAGCTGGAAATCTTCCGTAGCTCTCTTGTTTTCTATGGTGTCCTTCAGATAATTCACCTCTACAATTATCTTTTGAGTCCTTGTTCACAAGTGGCTGTTAAAGGTTATAAAACCTTTGTGCTTCTTTTGTCTCTGTGACATGAGTTGCCTCTCAAATATAGGGTATTTTGTATTTTTATTTTTGGTCAAAATTGGCATTTTACCTTAATCCTTTCAGGCAGAGTTTGTTTACTACAGTCATTATGACATACTCACCGCAAGAGGATTTAATAAAAAAATGTGTGAATAAATTAAACTTTGGTATAAAACAGCACATGATTTTTTCCTGCAGTAAAACTCTCTTTTGAGCTGTCGGACAAGCACCATGATTCTTGAAGACACCAATTAGTGCAGTAATACTTATTCCTCTTAAGAGACACAGGAAGGTCCAGGAAACCCTCTACACAGTTTACACCCAAAGAAGGCCAGTGGCAGGGTGCTAATTATAGACTTTCATTTAGGTGCTTGCAGGCAAGTTGGCCTGGATATCACAGAGACATCTTAGAGCTGGTTCTGTGATTAGTACTGATCGTCATTGCCTCTAAAGTGATGGGCTCCCTGCAACCTGGCTTGCAGGAGTGACATGCGTGTCCTTCATTCCCTTCCCTCTTCCTTGAGTCTCTTTTGTTGTCCCATGTCTGGATGTAGAACAAATTTCACAGAATCTTAGAATTATAGACTGGTAGGAGTTGGAAGGGACCTCTGGAGATCGAGTCCAACCCCCCTGCCAGAGCAGGAGCACCCAGGGCAGGACACACAGCAACAGATCCAGGGCAGGTTGGAAAGTCTCCAGAGAAGGAGACTCCACCACCTCTCTGGGCAGCCTGGGCCAGGTTCTGTCACTCTCCCAGCAGAGAAGTTTTTCTTCGTGTCGAGGTGGAACTTCCTGGCTTCGTTTTGTGCCTATTGCCCTTCATTCTATCCCAGGGCATAACTGAAAAGAGCCTGGTGCCTTCTACTCAACACCCACCCTGCAGAGATTTTGAAACCTGAAGAAGGTCCCCTCTCAGGCTTCTCTTACCAGACTAAACAGCCCCAGGCACTGTTGACTCTGTGCCAATTTCCATTCACCAAAGATCTCTGATCTGACTTTAGCAAATGGGCACTGGTGCTTTTTTATTGGTCTGAGAAAGCTGTTTAACAGAAGCACGTATTTTGTTTTCCTATTTCTTCATCTGAGACTGAGCACAAGACGTCCGATTTCATTTGAACATTTAAACACGCAATATATTTCTATCTATATTGTGTTTTGGGGGAAGTTGATTTAAAATCAGTTGTGTTCAGGTATTTTGAACAGAAAAATCCACTGAAGAATGTAATTTTTAAATTTCAGCCATTCTCTGATGCCTGTTCCCCACACTCTCAAGTAATCCTACCAGTTATTCCAGTATAACCAACACACTTCTGTAAATACAGCAATGAATTTCTGCTTTGTCTTTTCTGTCTACCAATTGCAAACCTGCTGTAGAAGCTACATGAGATGAACAACAATATCTTGTGAATGGAAAGGAATTGTTGCATTTTCTTACATCCACTGAAAAAAAATAGGACTGCATCAGGTACTTCATTAGTTGATATCAATGTCTTTTTTTTCAGGCTTTGGCTCATCTACACTTAATAGACTATATAGGAGAGCAGACAGCTTTGTTAATAAAGGTATGCTTAAAATATTTACTTTTTTTTTAAAAAAAAACAAACAACAGTAAGGAGAGTAGCTTTACTCCAATAGAATAATGAATAATACTTTCATTTTGAATTTAGTGCTAATTACTGCATTCTTGCATCAACAATATCAAGAAAAATTGTCATATTTTGATGTGGGTGATGTTTAATACATATGTATACGTCCATAGCCAGAATAGACACAGAATCATAGAAAGGTAGGAGTTGGAAGGGACCTCTGGAGATCATTGAGTCCAACCCCAAGCATCCAACATAGCCACAAATGCAAAAGGGAAGCCTTTTTCTATAGCCTCAGAAACCTAAAAATACAAAGGTGAAAAAAAGCGTAAAAACCTAAAGGTCAGAATTCACAGCTGCACAACGTATTTCTTGTGTGAAATCTGTGTTTTAGAAATACCAGCCTTTTGTATTCTCTTTGTTCAAATTTTCTTTGAAAAAGAACAGTGATATTCTTTTTTTTCATCCATGGTAGTAACCAATTAAATGTTGAGCTATTTTCTTTAGGATGCTTTTCCTATTTCAAAGCCTAAAGAAGTAACAAATATCAATGAATTACAACAGTGAAGAACAAGCAATTATGACAAAGGAAGAGCAACACTGATCTCATCAAAGCTGTAATGTGGTCTCTCTCAATTCCAGGTGGTTCCTGAGGACCAGCGCTTGGCCGTGGCCATCATTTTAGTGCTCTGGGTGTCTGCTTTGGCCTCCTCCGTGATTGACAATATCCCCTTCACGGCTACGATGGTAGGGTCTGTGTAGAACTTGATGATGATGATTGGCTCTACTTATTTATTTATTTGTTCATTTGTTTGTTTATTTATCTATTTATTTATTTTACCTCTGGTGTATTGTTGTCGATACTCTGAGGTTAAATAATTACAAATTTATTCGTACTGTTTAGACATCTCGCTGGCCATTTTTGCCAGCAGCTGCAATTAGTTGTGGAACTAGAGGCACTGCTTTGACTACACTTTTACACTCCCTTATATCCACATCCATAGCTGAAGATGAAAATTATCTTTTTGGTGGGAACTCACTACCCATCCACTGCTGTGTTTTCCTTTTCTATGTGGTTACGCTAATGCTTTTTAATCACCTGAATCTTTTGTTGCTGCCTTACTTATATTATTCGCTTAAAACCCAGCACACAATGTTATCAGAGCAAATGCTTATCAGCACTTGAGTTCTAATATCAGAAAAGTATCAATTTATAAGAAATTAGAATATAATAAGACAAGTTTATTCAATCAAGTTCTGTTTCAAGTGCAATAAATGATTATACTCTAGAATGATTCATTGTTACATCTTGTTCTCCACTAAATGTAATTTTTTTGGTGTTTTTTTTTTCTTGTTTTTGTTTTTTTTTTTTTTTTACTGGGTGGTCATATGACAGATTGGACAGATTTGTGACGGCTCTATAATTATATGTTAATATGATATTTTGGTTTGATCACTGTGGTGTTTCCTGTGGAATTATATTGATTTAACAACAGCAGACTGCAAGCAATAAGCATGAAGGAAAAAGCTGGTTCAGGAAGAGTCGTCTCCCAGCAAACCTTTGAGAACTATTAAGCAATAATGCAGAAATTTTAGCTTAGAAGATTTTGCCTCATATCCATCTTTAAAAAATCTTTCTTTAAAAATAGCTGGAGAAAGGGTTCAAAAGGCCAGAGTGGTTTCATATATGTTTTGGGTGCCACAGTATAACGAAGACATTGAGGGCCTGGAGTGGTTCCAGACAAGGGCAATGAAGCTGGTGAGGGATCTGGAGAAAATGTCTTAGCCACTGACCAGTACCAGCTAGAGAAAACCAGGCTCACAGAGTGACTTGTATATGGATAGGGATTCCCAAAACATCATGCAGAGATTCGTAGATTCGTAGAATGGTTAAGGTTGGGAGGGATCGTCAAGATCATCTGGTTCCAACCCCACTGCCACAGGCAGGGCCACCTCCCACTAGAGCACATTGCTCAAGGCCCCATCCAACCTGGCCTTGAACACTTCCAGGGAGGGGGTATCCACAACCTCCCTGGCCAACCCCTTCCAGTGCCTCACCACACTCACTGTGAAAAATTTCTTCCTGACATCCAGTTTAAACCTCCCCTCTTCCAGCTTGAAACCATTACCCCTTGTCCTATCACTACAAGCGCTTGCAAACAGCCCCTCCCCAGCTTTTTTGTAAGCCACTTTCAGATCCTGGAGGCCGCTCTAAGGTCTCCCCAGAGCCTTCTCTTCTCCAGGCTGAACAGGCTCAACTGCTTCAGCCTGTCCTCATAGTAGAGGTGCTCCGGCCCTTGGATCATCCTCGTAGTGATCCCATGGACCCGGTCCAACAGTTCAATGTCTTTCTTGTGTTGGGGGCTCCAGAATTGTACACAGTACTCCAGGTGGGTTCTCACGAGAGATGATGAAAGGCTTGGTGGCAGTTCACAGGCAAGGACACCAGAGGTGTTTGTTCTACATTAGAAAGGTGAATATACTGTGATTTTTTATCCCATATTCCAGATTCTGAGATGGGATGAGCTACACACACTGTGTAATAACTCAGAAATGACATGAGAGAGGACAGAAGGAAGAGTCTCCAATGTGAGGCGACTGACCCCTCTGGACTGTTGATAAGAAGAGACAGTTCTAATTCTTTCAGTTTCCTCTTACACCATATTTCTTGCTCATGTAGAAGTAGTCCATACAATTGATACATAGGGCATTTTGATCCAGAATCTAGCTGAGAAATAGAAGAAATATGGAATTCCACCATAGCCTGAAGCTTGACTTTACAATGAGCGTAGCTGGAGGGAAGAAAAAGAGTAAAGCCTTCAGGTAGCTCTGTAACTGTGATAATTGTGTTTCTTTAAAAAAAAAGAGTCAAGCTGAAGTATGGTTGTCGAAAATTTCCTTTCAGCTTCTTTCTTTGTTCTGGTGGGATGATTTGCTTTGTGTGTAGAAAAAAAGAAAAAATGTTAATGCCTCATTGATGGCTCTTGAGACTAGAAATTTCACTTTATCCGTGTTCAGATAGAGTTGACTGGCTCATTTTAAGTTTCAGATTTGACAGCATTAAAATTTATAGCTGACTGATTTGTACCTTAACAGGATGTGAAAAGTGGAAGCTGTAGGCCAATATTTAAAAAAAGGTAATTAGAATATGAATATATCTGAGCCAGCATTGCAAAGAATTCTAGGAAATATACCGTTTTATGAATGGAAATTAGGAAAACAGATAAGGAAAACTGTTTCCCAGCAGAAAATCTAAGCATTTTCAGGAGTTTCTAAATTAGCTATTTAGACAAACCAGGATTCTTGCTTTTCCTAAAACTTAAACACAAGACATTAGCTACAGTCTTAAGAATAAAACAGAAGTATCTTCAGTTACTTCAAGACGGAGGTGCAAAACAGTCAGGCATTTAAATATTTTGAACACATTGATGCTTTTCAGTAGCCTACAGGACCAGCAATGTGGAAAAGATTTAACTCTTACTAAAAAATTCTGAAATTACAAAAATCAAATTAGTTTATTTATTTTAAGCACCTTGCCCTGAAAATACCTTTTCAGCACAACGCCATTGTTGGTCAAATTCTTCTTTGCTCTAGACAAGAGTAGATCTGGTATAACTCAGTGTTATGTTCTAGTGGGCTGGAGCATTTCTGCGAGGACAGGCTGAGAGAGTTTGGGTTGTTCAGCCTGGAGAAATCTCCAGGGAGACCTTATTGTGGCCTTACAGTATCTGAAGGGGGCTACAGGAAAGCTGGGGAGGGACTATTTATAAAGGCATGTGACAATGGGACAAGGGACAATGGTTTGAAACTAGAGCAGGGGAGATTTAGATTGGACACCGGAATGGGTTGCCCAGGGAGGTTGTAGATGCCTCATTCCTGGAAGTGTTCAAGACCAGACCGGATGGGGCTTTGAGCAACCTGGTCTAGGGTGCTTGGAACTAGTTGATCCTTAAGGTTCTTTCCAACTCAAATCCTTCTGTGATTCTATGGTTCTATAATTTTATATTACGGAGAATGTTCTAGAAAGATAATTGCATACATGAAGAAGTAGAATGATTTTCCAAGGGCACTTAGCTCATCATAGGTTGATTACTTTTCCTGTTTCTTTCTTGGTGAAATTCTATTTGTGTTAGACTAAAATAAAGCTCATCCCGTGGTTGGACAACATGTCCAGAAGGATTCTGTGAGGAACAGTATTGAATGTCTCACTAAAATCCAGAA
>VWZK01011776.1:42882-54772 GCA_013396935.1 Baryphthengus martii | reverse complement strand
CCTCTTCTCTCCAGTAAATAATGACAGAATGAGAGGAAACGGCCTGAAGTTGCATCAGGAAAGGTTTAGATTGGATATAAGGAAAAATTTCTTTACTGAAAGAGTAGTCAGGCACTGGAGCGGGCTTCATGGGGAGGTGGTGAAGTCACCATCCCTGGAGATACTCAAAACACATGTAGATGAGGCATGTCAGGACATGCTCTAGTGGGATGGTTTGCTTTTTGTTTTTTTTTGTTTGTTTGTTTGTTATTGTTGTTTTGGTTTTTTTTTGGGGGGAGGAGTGTGTTGACAGTTGGACACAGTGATCTTAGAGGTCTTTTACAACTGTGACAATTCTGGCATTCTGTGATTTTGTCTGGGAACATCATCAACATCATGCCTTATGCAGGAATTTTAAAGTGAATGCTTAAAGTTACAGTTGTTTTGTGAGTATACCAAAGAGGAAGGTTGTATCAAATATTCTGGGCATGAGTACTGGACACAGTACTTGAGGGGCGGCCTCACCAAAGCTGAGTTCAGGGGAGCGATCAGCTCCCTACTCCTGCTGACCACACTATTCCTGATCCAGGCCGGGATGCTGTGGCCTTCTTGGCTACCTGGGCACACTGCTGGCTGATGTTCAACCAGCCATCTACGAACACTCCCAGGTCCCTCTTCGCCTCGCAGCTCTCCACCCACTCCTCCTCAAGCCTGTAGTGCTGCCGGGGGTTGTTGTGGCCAAAGTGCAAGACCCTGCATTTGACGTTATTGAAACTCCTGTGGCTCAGGAAACTCCTTGGCCCAGCGATCCAGCCTTATCTAGATCCATCGGTAGACCCTCCCTACCCTCAAACAAATCGACACCTCCACCCAGCTTGGTGTCATCTTCAAACTTACTATGGGTACCCTCGATCCCCTCGTCCAAATCATTGATGAAAATATTCAATAGGAGTGACCCCAGTACTGACCCTTGGGGGACACCACTCGTGACTGGCCGCCAATTGGATTTAACTCTGCTGACCACAGCTCTTTGGACTTGGCCATCTAACCAGTTTCTTAGCCAGCAAAGCGTGTGCTCATCCAAGCCAAGAGCAGTCAGTTTCTCTAGGAGAATGCTGTGGGAAACTGTGTCTAATGCCTTGCTAAAGGCAAGGTAGACGACATCCACAACTTCGCTTCATCCAAGTGAGTCACCCTGTCATAGAAGGAGATCAAGTTTGTTAAACAGGACCTGCCCTTCATAAACTCATGCTGAGTGGGACTGATCACCTGGTTGTCCCATGTGTGCTGCATAATGGAATTCATGATGATCTGCTCCACCAGCTTCCCTGGTATTGAAGTCAAACTGACAGGCCTGTTATTTCCCAGATCATCCTCTGGCAGAACAGGACCCTTCATTGTTATCAGGGGTGATTATAAAATTATGCCAGAAAAATACTCTGGTCTCTGAGTGGCAGGAGCATCTCCTCTGGCCATAGCTGCCATTTACTACTTCCAACATCCTGTTAAAAAACTCTATTTAATTTTTTGGCCAAAGTACTGCACAGTTTTGTGTGCACTGCACACTGAAAGCACCCAATGACAAAATGTAGCCTGGCAGGCATCTTCCTCTGCTGCTATGGAGGTATAGATCCTATGGAATATCATTATAGAGACTACCTAAAATTTCTGATTATTTGACTTCTGCTACTCATGTGTATCCATCTATTCAGCATTTCTTACAGTCTTACACTATATTAATTTTCCTCCTTTTATAACAGAGCTGTAAAGGTTTGACATTTTAAAAAAAATCTTTAAATAAAGAAAGAATAGGTAATTATAAATAGTATTTTCCTCACTTTGCAACACCTTTTACCTGATGATCTCAGAATGACTCATTTAGATTTTGGGCCTTTCTTGAACTGCCTTCAGGTTTTTTTTTTTCCTCATTTCAAAGTTGCATTTGCCTTCATGAAGAAAGAGGATTTCTTCAGAAATTCCAGTGAACAGCAAAAGTGGTGGAGGTGTGTGTGATCATGCTGGTCATGCGATCTAGGTTGTCGAGATCTGGTTCACTTCCCTGCTAAGAGAAAACTTCCTGTAGACTAATTCTTACTGAAACTGTGGTTTAGCACAGGTTTAGCAGTTACTTTGACAAGATAGTGCCGCAAGCTGAACCATATTCCTAAGAATTTTCTTTTTCTTGGTAGTTCATGACATCACTAGCAGTGATAATGTCAAGAAGGTCATATCCAAGTCATTTGTTATTTCATTTGCAGTTGCATTTGGTATTTGCAATGTTTGTTCCTATGGATGCACAGATCAAGTAGTTGAGAAACTCACAAGTGTTTCTGAATTCATCCTCAGAACATTTCAATAAAATTGGGATCTGTTACATCTTTCTGTATTACAGATAGGAACTGAAGCAGTAGGAAATGATCATGGACTGGCTTATCCAGGGTCATGTAAAGATTTCTAGATTTTTCAAGACTTGACCTTAAACTCAGCCCAGTGCTTTAACCAATAGACAAAACTTGCTTTAAAATAAAGTAAACAAATAGAGCGAAAGGGAATGACACAGGCATTCAGTGTTTGCTAAATTAAAAAAAAAAAATCCATAAATGATAAGGACATAAAGGTTTATGTTATAGATAAAGAGCAAAAACCAATGTGAACCTCTAAAAACTAACCAATGATAACATTCCTGAGTGTACAAATGGTAAAATGCATTTCTACCCTGATTGACTGTAAAATACATTGGGGTCGATATCCTTTGGGGAGGGGAGGTCTGGAAAAGCAGAAATTCAAATTATTGTTCCTACAAAGTGGCAGCTTGACAGAGTTGATTTTGAATTGCTGCGTGAAATTAGGACCAAACAACTAAAAATGTGTATTGTAATGTTTGTAAGTCATACATTGCTCTTCTGTAGTAATACACATTTCAGTAGAGTAGGGCTGCCGTACAGGATGTGCTGAACTATGGTAATTCAAGAGTAGCAAACTATAAAACCAATGAGAGCTGGTGAGCTATTCGGCACAGCTATAAACTGTGTTTAGTAACAGTTATTAGTAATGTTTAGCAGAAAAAGAAAAAAAAGAAAAAAAAAAGAAAAAATCTAGAGAGTCGGAACTGAAGTCACAAAAGTGGGATTTTTGTGGTTTTTTCTGCTTTCAATCAAGTTATATCACCTTGCAAAACCTACTGATTTGTTTATTTTCAAGTAGGAGAATGTCTGTTATTTGTTGTATGGGTTATTGATAAATTGACATGTGAATGAGTTTGTCCTTCACTGGAATTTCATGAATTGTGCACTTCTTCTGTTATCTTGACAAACCACTTTAGGCTGACTTAGACTTAGTGGTGGACTTGGCAGTGCTGAGTTTACAGTTGGGCTCGATGACCTTAGGGGTCTTTTCCAACCTAGATGATTCTATGATTCTATGGCCTTAGGAGCACACTTTCTATCTTCTGCCCTGGCTGCAAAGCTTTTAATGCATCCACAGAACAGTGAGATAAGATTTTCTTGAAGGGAAATTGACTTTCCAAGATGAACTTTATGCAGAAATCTAAGCTGTAAGAGACCTGAGGAGATTCCAGATGCTGTGTGTTACTGAAAGTCAGCAGAAAGAGGTTAGGAAGCAGTTATGTTGCTAAATATGTTGGAGCCTATTCGCAGATACTCAGAAAATTTCTCTTCACATCTATTCATTTGATTAAAATTCTACGGTCTTCCACTCTTTTTATTACTTTTTCAAAAGAAAAATGTGAAAGAGCCAGTCTGTTTCTTACATAAAGGTATCTGTCACACAGAGGATTCAAAAAAACTGTGTTTTGTTACGAAATTCAGATTTTACTGGTCCTGTGAGTGAAGCATATCTTAATGGAATTTAAGTTCTGTGTAACAAAACTGTAAGTCTGATACAAATCTATTCCAAATCAAATAAAAGCTGTGATTTCTGCTGTTGTACTATCCTTCAGTACTTTTAAGTGATTGATATGACTACTGATATAAATGTTCTGGTAATTAGGTCTGCTACAAAAACTTTATTTTGATACAATGAGGTCAGCTTAGCCATGCCTCAAACACTTTCCAGGAGCATTTTTACAACACCATGGACTGCAGTAATTAATCCAAGAATCACCAAACAGTAGGGATTCCCTTACAGATTGGCTATATAGCACCAGATTTCATCACTGTGCTGCCTTGGAGAGGAGATCTCAGAAGCACCTCTGTTCCATCAGGAGAAAAGAAGGATGAAACTGGCTTCCCCACTGGATTGGGTCCCTGAGCCAACTGCCACATTGGTCTCCAGCCACATCTGGCGTGGCATTGGGTGGCCTGTCCATCCACACAGGGCTGGCAGATGGGACCCACCATCTGTGGGAGCCTTGCACTGTTTCAGAGCATCAAACTGAAGCCAGCCCTGCAACATCTTACATGGCACTGGACATCAACATGAAGCAGAGTTCAACCAAATCCCCTCTTTGATGTCGTTTTTGTTTGTTTGTGGATGTTATTATGCACTGGCTGCCTTTCACCCCCACCAGTCCTTGCTGGTGCCATCATTTGGAGTGGTTGGAGTCAGAAGTATTGTTTTGTTAACCAGCGTCACATCTCTGTTAAGGTGCTGTTTGAAAACAAACAAACAAAACACCCTTCAAAATCCATAAAACATTTCCCCTTGGATAGAAGTGACATTGTCTGAACGGTGTTGATGGCATCAGGGGCTGCTTTATTGTAGCTACTGTTCTTTATCCCCAAATCAAAAGAGACAAGAAGTGAAAGTACAGGGTTACTTCTTATGTATTGAAAGACAGGACTCCGGTGTTATTGGTCATCCCTCCTCAGTGTAGAGCTGTGTGCACATTAATCAATCAGGAATATTCGGGAGATACTGTCAGGAATAACATCCTGTGATAGAGAGCTGCAGTCGATGCTGCATTCCATCTCTCTGTTTGAAATTAGTCCCTGAAATGGGAAACTGGGAAGACTATTTGCCAAAGCAGGTAGCATAACAAATAATCCAGGAGGGAGGAATAAATTTTAGCTATCAATCACCATTGTGTTTAATGAAAAAAGCACATCTCCTTGAAGTGCTATTGGCATCCTCAGGCTGAACACAACCGTGTGCTCTAATTTTTTGCTGGCCTCCTATCTTACATCATTGCCTAAATACTACCTCCTCCTGCAGCAGCAGCGCTGGTGGTAGCCAGAAGGGCTTGGTCGTGCTTGCTATGTTTGTCCTACCTCCTTAAAGGACCACAAGCGCTCTCCTCATTCCATCCTTCCTGCTTTTGTGTCTGTTGATAAGGTCATGAGACCACAAATATTTATTAGCTGGGGGGACCTGTCTTATTTACTTGGGAAATTAGGAAGATTTGGCACTGGCAAAATCCAGATGCACTTTTAAAATGTATTTTGTACTCACAGTTCTCTTATCTTTCTAGACTACTGCTAGAAGCAGATTTAGTGATCTCTGTAGCATAGTTATAAATGCTTATATTAACAAAAAAAATCATGATACCACTTGTTTGCTATGAGTTATAGGACAGCAAATACCATCTAGCATCCAGTGCCAAAATAATACATCACATCTCATATTTCTATGCCTGCAGAATCCAGGGTCACTGTCCCATTTCATCTGTTTATTTTATCTCCTTGGACATTACCTTAGAACCCATAGAGTAACTTCTACATCTACCATGGGCTTACTCTGATATTCTACGAGGTAAATTTCATTTCTTCTTATTGTTGGCACAGCATCGGTGTTACTGCATCCAAGGAGAGCTGATCACCTTCCTAAAACATGATCTAAAATATCCAGTGTTGCATATAAAAATATCAGCAGGTTTCACATATGACATTTCTGTAGAGACATGGAAGTAATTTCTTCACAGTGTTTCAGTGCAGGCAGAAGCTGTTTCTGTGTTAATGTTGTTTAAATAACAAAATAAACTTCATTTACCTGTTGTTTGCACAGAGTATCAAGTCCCTGAAGACTTTTATCCTTTCACACCACAATTTCTCACTGCATAAAATCCTGGCAGTCTGATTGAAAATGTAGGCTTTTTCCTGTAATAAACTTAAAAAGGTGTTTCTTTTGTTTATCTGAAAAACCATTGCCTTGTGATCTTCAAATTCCTAGTCCTAATCGCATTAAAGAAAACCAAATACTTGTAGAATTTTACAGTGAATACATAACAGTTGCAACACTGCCTTTGATCGGTAAGTGGCAGTATTTATTTGTTGGAACTGGTAGAATCCGTAGCAGGAATGTCTGGTTTTGGTGAAGTCCTGTGTTTCACATTGCCTCATTTCTGACTCTGCTGTATGCAAATCAGCTGCAGCTTCATGCCAGCGAGAAGCGCAATTTGCAGAATAGTTGCTGGTGTTTTGCAGTGATTCCAATTTCACATTGCAGCATCGTGTGCGTTGGGGGGAGAAGTTTTCATAAACAAAAATCCCACAAATGTTCTGTAATCAACCTGATGATTTTGTGCATTTTTGTCATCCTCTGTGTTTAGAAATGACTTTCCATCGATTTACTATTTATTCAGTCAATGACCGTGTAGCGAGTGGGATCCGCTGTTGTAATGCCACTGCACGTGTGGTTTGACCGACCTACCCTCCGATTTTGGCTGAGCGACAGTATCTGGATCTAAACCCCCCATAAAAACTTGGAACATGAGCCACAGTCCGTTCTTCAGCTGCTGTCTCACCAAGTGTTTACTGACCACAACTTCAGCTCAAGTTATTGTGCAAGGTCTGTGCTTAATTTAGATTATGTCTGCATACAGAAGATCTCAGAGGTGGCAATCCTGTCTGGGTCACGAAGAGTCTTAGGTGACAGCTGCCATGTGCTCTCCTGTTGCCTAGCACTTACTTTTTTTTTCAGCATGCTGCTTTGCCACCCTATCTGGGCACCTGAAAGAGCAGTGTTAAGAGACTCCACAGTCATTCTGCAATGAAGGCATATCTTCGAGGGGTCCAAATAGAGTGATACTTCTACAAACTTCTTGAAAATGAGAGTGTGAGATTGTACGTATGTTACTTGCCCAGATAATTCACATCACTGCCTAGAGAGTATGGAGGTCATTTTATTGGAGAATTATTTAGCCCCATAGAGCCCCACAGAGTCTGCCTTGTACTATTCACCATGCCGTTGGATGTCTGCCTCTGAAGTGTATTCCCTGTACCTGTATTCACCATAAACTGAAAGAGGACCATTACATAGTAAATTTTCAAAGTATTTCTGTACTAAATGTCATTAATTTTAATGCCTCTGCTTTGTAGTCAACTCTTTTTAGCCTTCCACAGCTACGTGTTGGATACCAAAGAGACCCTTCTGAAAGGACAGAACTCCACTTTCTGATTTTGCAGGTCATAGTACTTTTCAACTATGGCACTCGGTGCTAGGAAGGGCGTTGTGTTTGTAGACTGAGAGCTGCCCTTCTCGAACCACAGCGAGTGCACTGAATTTACTGCTCGAGAGATTATTTTCAGAAACGTACGAGAAACGCAACCATTAACTAAATTGCCTGAGTAAGAAAAAAACACGTGCGGAAAGACTCTAGGATATCAGCCTGGATTTTAAACCTCTCAAGGGTTATACTGATAATTTTTCTCAAAAAAATCCATGCTCACTTTAATCCAAACAAAATCTTCACTGTTTCTTTTTCTTGGTTCAGGCTCAGTGGGCGATTTAATGTCTATGTTGCTTCCTAAAATGGCATGATGTAGTTTGATCTTGCTTAATAGTATCTCACTCGGTCCTTCACAGTCACAATCCTGTCAAAAAGGTACAACTGTTAATCTTTCCGGTAATATACATTTATCTGATATAGATAGATTTGATATATGTGTATATATATATGCAGGAAATATGAGGTGAACTCTGTAGCGAATCATTCCCTGGTCTCGGAGATGTTGAGTACTTTATCACTGAATAAAGGAAGATGACTGTATCAAACAGTTGGTGGCTGAGATTTGCCAGACTTGCTTGGTACAACACATTCCTTGAAAACACAAAGTCTTTTCAGAGGTCTGAATGCAGAAGATCCTTCTCTTGAAGAGTCTATCAAGTGTACCCGACTTATCATCGAGATAACAGCATAAACTAATTACAGTGCTGAGTTCTCAGGCACTTCATGGTGTTGAACGTTTCTCACTGGAGCCCTGACAGATGAGAACTGACATAACAATGTAGATCTTCAGCTCCTTGCCCTCAGGGGTTTTTGACGTTCACGGCAATGCTGCTCAGACACAACTCAAACCCTTACCTACGTGTTTTATTGTGGGCATTCTCAAATGATCTCTGTACTACACATGCAGGAAGATGGTGATGGAGAGGTACTTGATCTGTAAGTGCATGTAGGAAAAATAAGGTATGGACCAGTACTCTGGAGGGAGACGTTTGGTATCAGAAGTCAGTTACTCACAGAGTACTGCTTGTCCACATAGTGCTGCATGCTTGTGCATGTAGAATTATGGGTCCGGCTGCCGCCAACAGTACTTTTTACACCTTAAAATCAGTTCAACAATGGAGTTTCTGAGGTATTTTGGTGTTATAATCCTAGTGCTAATTGCTCAAAAACCAGAACTGTGGTAGAGTGGAAAAATGTCTTTCAAAACCCTTCTCTCCTATCAGCCACCTTAACCCTAAGTTTCCTCTGTTTCTTTCCCTGGTTTGTGTGGGATACCTCAGAGTTTACTCAAAATACCCGTGTTTTTAAAGGAACATGGATTATTTGAGGTGCAGGTTGTAAAACTGCAGTATTCCGAAGGTGCTTGATTCGTTATAATGCATTACAGGAAAGTTGCAGTGCAGAACATGAAAACAATTCTCTGCTCACACTAAATGTGTAATTACGCAGCTGTTGTCACTCCGTAAGTCATGCTTCAAGCTTGAGTAAAGCAACAGTTTTATTTAAAGAGCGAAGGGTGGAATGATTTCATGTAATATTCATGTAACATATTGTTATATTCATTAATATTATGTAAAGTATAATATACAGCATTTATGTATATTTTTTAAATAATATAATGAAAAATGTAAACANATATAATGAAAAATGTAAACACATCAGAAGGAAGCTACACACTTTTTTTTAATGCAAATACATGAATCTAAGAACGATGGAAATATTCGTGCTATGTGTGCTACTCAACTGCAGAGGGCTGCAGAGTCAACTTTGAGGTAGAAATCTCTTTTACAGAAATCCTCCTCCTCCTCTTGTCCCTCATAATGCCTGAATGAAATTAGCATTTTAACCCTTGACTGTGTTTGTGTAATAAACGTGATCTTCTCTAAAACTCTTTGTTTCGGAAGATGGTATATGTGCCTTGTTAACAGCTTGTGTAAATGGGTGTAAAGTGGAGCCTTGACTTAGAAACAGTCTGGTTTTGCTGGAAAGAGTAAGTTTAAGATTTTTCTCTATTTTTGTGAGTTTTCAGATGACTGTTCTAGTAAGTATCTCTCCTGTAGTTTTAAAAATATAACTTCCCATAATATATAACTTCCCTTCAGGTAATACTACCAAATCTCCCTTGTGTCCTTCTGAATGACTGAAAGGCTCACATGCTGTGTTTTGTGTTTATATAGTTGTTCTGATATAAATGTTGAAAAACACAGCTGTCCTAAAAGCCAGAAAGTACACTTGTTTTCCTTACAGGATACGGCACGTGATTGCACTCATTTTTAACTTGGAGGTCCCCTGCTAACGTACAGTTTAAGCAAGGTATTTTTAACATCACTGTTTTATCTCTTATTCTGCTTTAGTATACACTTCCACCTTCAGTAATTTACATAAACATACATAGTCTATGAATAATGCATGACTTGCTTTAAATGCAGGGCTTCCAGCTCCCACAGTGCAGCAGGGTACACAACAATCTGATTGGCTCTGCTCTGTTTTCATTACTGGCAATTTCTGGGAACACAAAAGAGGTTGAAAAGGCTGACAGGAATGGACAATATTTATTTTGTGAGAAATATTTGTAGCCTTTTCAAGGCAATTGTATTGCAGAGTTTTGCCTGCGATTGTTATTCCTTGATTTTTTCTTTTTTTTTTTTTTTTTTCTCTTGGAAGAATGCATTAAAAGGTCTGTGATTGCTCTTTTGTAGATTCAGTCAGATCTGTGATTTTTTTTTATTTTTAAAGGATACTGCTGGATTTTTTTTTCCCCCTATTTGCATAAATGTGAGAACAAGCTATAAATAAGTAAAAAGCCGTCAGATTTCTTAAGGTTTCTCAATTAAAGTAACATGGCAATGCTAAGGAACATTTGGAGAAATTGAAACGTCTTGACAGACAGAAGTTAAAATATAGAGGGTTTAGTTTGTAGTATTTTAGGGTTTTTTTCAGGAGAATTAAGTGGCTTCTAAAATGTACATTGATCTTTTCCATCTGGGTCAGCTGATGCTGTTGCAGAATATAGGTTATGCTTATCTTAAACAGTCACATGTATTTTTAATAGAGGAAAGGACACAGTGTTAGCTAACCAAGGTGCAGAAGTGTTTTACTTTTATTTTAGCAACATCTTTGTCATGTCATTATGTTTATGCAGAAAGAAAATAGATTTTTTTCGCTTCCTCTTCCCACAAAGAAATGTCGTTTATTAAGAAGGTCCTACTGCTGCTGCTGATTATGATTTGACCAACAATTTTCCAAGTTCTTCAGGCATGTTCAGTAAAGTAAGTAGTATTTTTCCTGAAATACAGTGAAGGTCAGTGTGTCAGCCTGGCTGTGCACTTGTCATCATACTTTAGTTTCATCCAGATACACAAACAAAGGTTTGGCTTAGAAATTTTTGTGTCTGTAAATGACTTGAAAGAAACTTTTCTGATTTCTTTCAATATTATGGGGAAGTATCCAAGGTTACTATAGCAGTTTCACAAGGTGTTTAAGTGGTGCTGTCGATGATTAGGTTATGTACAAAGTTAGCTTTGATTAGTATTTTTAATAGCTGAGTCTACTGTCATTTCACCATCTGCTGCTTGTATTAATCACGCTGTAAATGAATTGATTTTAGCAGCTGATACCACATCACATCTAAACAATCAAAACACAATGCTGAAATATCTTTTCTCCTCTTTTTAATGACAACAGCTGATCTTTGTCAAGGAAGCCAGTACTTCCAAGTCCATGACAGCTTGTTTCGGATTGTTTATCTGAGCAGAACTTTATTTTTTTATTATTCCTGACCTAACCAAGACAAATAAATGAACGAATGTATAAATAAAAACACTTCTTTCTGTGGAGTGTTGCAAATTGCAGAGCCTGCCCTTCCACACGTCCTTGGGTGCAGAGCAGAAAGGTGTGACCGTGCCTGTTTTCAACCTGCCCGGTGGTCCAAAGGGCAGTGAGATCCATGCACAAGGGCAGCTGGTTAGGAGGTGTCTGGTCTCTGAAGACTGCCAATATGCAAGACTTAAAACAAACACATGTGTTTTCTGTATTTGCTTCTGTCTTTTCATGTTTTGAAAACCAGTTCCAAAATGTTGCTAATAAACACTTGAAAATACTGAAAAGGAAGCACTTCTTTCTGTCCCTCTACAAAATCCTAGTGCAGGGGTTTGTTTTGATTCTGTGATGCCATCAGTTCTGTGATAAACACATGCAAAAACTATTTACCCAGCTGCTAAAATGTAAGGCACCTTTCCTGCTGCTAATCACCACAGAAGAGAAGCTCTTTTGCAGAGACATGCAAAGATCTGTACAGAAATCCCAAGCCAATGGAGCTGCCAGATTGTGTCGTTCATTACAAATGAAAAAAATTTAGGAAATTTTCTCTTATATTCACAAACGCAGGCCCTCTCTTTAGTGAACTTTTCAGTAAGTCATCTTTTGATGAATTAGGGTTTATTTTTGTGATTAAACTTGGAAAGATAGTGAGTTGTGGGATTTAGGGGGTTCTGGGTTTTGTTTCTT
>VWZK01011776.1:0-42864 GCA_013396935.1 Baryphthengus martii | reverse complement strand
ATCTGAGAAGCAAGGGAAGACAATGGCTATGTATTGAATAATTCTAAACAAAAAAAAAAGCAAAAGAAGAAAACCTGATTTGGTTCATTTGGCTCTGATCTTCCCACAGCTACTGTAAATTTAATACAGTAGAATCCTAATCAAGATGTCCTGGCAGATGGCCCTTTGTCTCCATTAAGAAGAATACTTGATTAACTGAAGACGTTACTTGAATAATAATTTCTTTGGGAAGATACAGTGCCCATTAAGCGACTGAGAGGCTCTCAAGCCAGTTCCTTGGCAGGTGCAAGTCTGAAGGTCTCTGCTGGAGCCATCAGAAATATCTGATCCTGCAGCCGTGCTTCCCAAAGCTGGAAACCAGCATATCCAACTACAAACACAACTCCAGTCCTAAAAGGCATTTGGGCACCTGGACCCTATTTACGCAGTGAACGGTAAGTGGTTGACCAAATCACTTGCCAAATCAAGCTTACGGAGGGTGACCAAATCAGGCTGTCCAGGGTGGCTGTGAGATACCTGCCATGGTAATGGATGATGTGCAGCTCAGCTGGAACAAACCACTGAGATGCAGGAACGCATGCTGGACTCATTGTGCACTGAAGAAGACTAGGCCATGGATGAAAACACTCATCAAAAAAAAAAAAAAAACAGGAAAAAGGAATTGGTGAAGTACAGAGACACCAAAAATTGACAGATGCCACTGTGTCATTAGGTCCTGTAGAGAGAGCGAGTTGTCTTTATTTTGCAGTGATGGCCGAGAATAAGAATTTAATTTAAACGTATTCCTTTGTCATAAAAAAAATGTGTGATACAGTAGCAACAAACAATCTTAGCAAGACAATTTTGCTTTAAAAACACCTTTTCCTGGCTGGTATTCAGCAATGGTAGCATGCTGCATAACATTCTCTAGTCCTAATGACTTAAGAAGTGCTCAGCATCCTGCCATCCTGCTCGGTTCCCTGCCATCAGAAGTGGGTCATAACATCATCCTCATCACAGCTAACTTTTGTAAACCTCATAGTGATCTATCATGCCTTAGCTCCAATCAGTCAAGACACCATCAATCAGGAAAAAAAAACCACAAAACAAACAAAAACGTCTCATTTTGATGTTGAGTACCTGAAACTGGTTTTCCCCTTTTTCTATAATTAATAGGATTCTGATTCTTGTGGTCGTTTCCTTTCTAAGTACACTATTCAGTGTGTGTCATTTCAGCAGCTGCGTAATTATTTCCATTGTTGGCACACTGCACTGGTGTCAAAGTGGTTTTGTACCGTTAATATCAGTGCCGGGGCCGGGGGCTGTTGGATCTGGAGCAGATCTGAATCCTGAGCAGTTCTGTGTTGTGTCTTGTTGGGATGCAGGACAGGGGACCATGGTGGAAGCAGCGTCTGTGCAGAAGAACAAGATGTATCCAGCTTGCGGAGGTTGGGTAAACTCGTCTCGTTGCAAAACCTTCTGCTCAGAAATATCTTTTCATGAGGACAGTAGTCCCAGTCCCACTCAGTTAAACTCTGCTATCGCTAATACAGAAGGAATGTTAAATCACAAAAATCAAATGTTAGCCTTGGATCTGGTTATACTATGAAGGTACCAGCGGTGTGAGAAGTTCTGTGAAGTCACCAGTAAATTTTGCCAGTGGTTCAGTGCTGGCATGCAGCCATTTCCATCATGGCAATTCACCCTGAGGGACACGTCGTGTTCTTCATGTCTGAGTTTTCCTCCTGTTTTTCTTGTAGATAGTTTGACTTCCTATAACCACTAAAATTCTGAGACTGGGAGAACAGATGACATCTCTTTGATAGTGAACGCACACGCACATGCCTTTCATGCACCTTAAATCAAGCCAAATGGTTATCTGGATGAAATTCAGTATAGACAATATCCCAGAAATCCTGATCTGATGTCATGCTTCAGGCACTGTTTAATATTTTCACTTTTAATTGGGAGATGAGCTGCTCAAGTACTACATTACAAATTTTGAGGCGCCATTTGAAGTTCAACTTGAAAGCACTGATATCAGTATGAGTAGGGTTTTTTGTGCCTTGCCTGTTTTACGAAGGAAAATAGATAAAATCAAGGTACTGCTTGTGCAACACTAAGCAGTGACACAGGGATCACATGAAAAACACCCTGCATCAGAGCAGCTGAAGAAGATGCATCCATTGGCCAGTGCTGTTCACACAAGGAGGACTCCACGACTTGCTGTGAGCACGAAAAATGTTGCCTGACCCAGCCAGAGAGCCGTAGCTTCTCTCCTCTGCTATGAAAAAATTGCTTTGCCACTTAGGTCAGCACCATGATGTAAATCTTAATGAAAGATTCTGAGCTGTCTGAGCAAATCAAGCCATTTGGCCACCCTGATGCTCCTTAATCTGTCTCTCTGCCTTCTTCTGCTTGTACTTTTTATTTATGAGGTATGTAGTATGAGAAAAACACGGTTTAGTTACGGAGTGGTAGCTACTACAATCACCTGAGTCTTTTCCTCTCTTGCGGTTTGGGCAGAACTGGCATCTTGATTATTATTGTCTCTATCAGACTCCTTTCCTTACTGAAAGTGAATCAAAACTTGAATATTTTGAAAAATATTCCTATCAATTCAAATTTTAGCCTTCTGGGACTGAGTCCTTAAGTCCTAATGCAATCCTTAGTCTTTCAAAACGCTCACTGCAGGCATTTGCCTGATTCGGACCATTTCCTGATCTGCAGAGAGAGTATCATAGTAATTTTTGATGTTAAGTCTACTATCTGTTCTCCTGTGCTATAAGAAAAGATGCATTTCTTACCTATTGGGTCAAAAAAACCCACTCACTTTCATATATTACAGAATACCGTAATAGACATCAAACTTTTGTACCTGTTTTTCCAAATGCTGGGAGACAGATTTTTAGCTGGTATGAATCTTCTTGGTGAAGATGACTTTAATGGAGCTATATGGTTTTTACTTTTGCTGATTGTATGATCTTAGATTTATTGAAGAGCTACAAAAGCTTTCTACTGATTCACTGCTACATTCGTCTGGAAAGACGGGACATCCTAGGACTTACCTGCCTTTTAGGAACTCTTTGCTGTCCTTGTCCTGCTAAACAAAACCTTAATGCCTGAGGAGTAGCATCTGCATTCAAGAGCGGCTATCCTTACAGGTCTATTTATTCAACATCCAACTAAAATTCCCAAATTAATTCAATTAAAGCCCAGCTACCTCAGATTTATCAAGTTCCAACTTCTCTTCTTTCACAGAAGATTTTAATTTTATAACATCTTGCTTAGTTGTCAGTGAGACTTTAGTGGAAAAAGCTGGCATTCCTGGGGATATTTCCTTGGATGTGCGTCCGTGAATAAACTACGCTTTGTAAATCCTTTCAGAACCCTAATGTAAGAGCCAGTATTTCTTGGTTGGTTCTTCATTGCCATGTGTATGTCTAGTGATGAATGGTGTATTTCAAATATCAATGATTTCCTGACAGTTGCTACTGCTGTTTTAGAAAGAGGTTGTGGATAGATTCTCAAATCTCAAATAACTTTCTTTTAATACTTAGAGATGCACACAGCATCTTGAGAAGCCTTTCAAGAAAGTAGCTAAAACCCATTGTAATCCTAGAAGAAGATCAATTACCCTGAGAAAACACTGACAAGGATGGAGGTGAAGGTGTGAGAAAGATCCTCAGAATCATCAAACTGAACAAAGCTATCCCAGAACCCATATGCTCAGGAAAGTAAAATTTGCATTTGCATTATGTCTCTCTTTCAGCTCTTTTTTGGGGGATTTGGCATTTAGATCTGAACCGTGAATCTGTTTGTGTTGCTCAAGAAGTGGAGGTCCAACAGGAGACTGGGCTCCCTTCCAGCATCCACAACAAGCAGGCGTTAAGCAGATTTATTTGGAGAACTATTTATTTCATTTAGGATGTCCAAATCTTGAATGACACCTGTACATCAGATTTCCACCTATTGTCATCTCTGTATTGTCAAATAAATACAGAAGCTTCATTGTCCTTGTAGACAAGCCAGAGGGATGATTGTGTTTGAAGGCTGCCTGAACTCCACTCCACTCCACTCCACTTCTGGAAGCGCTCCTTTTGGTCTGGTTTTGCACTCTGCTGGAGTGGGCTTATGCCAGCCTCTGGGCTACATCACAAGGAGAAAGCTTCTGTCTATTTTACTTCTTGGTGTGGGTGGGATTGATTTGTCCCAGCCATCCCAACCTATCTCATCTGTCATTGTGTCAATGTGAGGGGGTGATATGCACTTTCCTTGATGGAGCCTGACCTTGTTGGTACTAATTTGAAAATGATGCGATGCGGCAAAACAATGATGAAAATGTCGCCAGTGCTAGTTTAGTTATGCTAATTCAAGTTAAAAAATGGAAGGAAGCATGGTAAAAAAAGCACAACATAGTGCTATCCATGAGCATATTGATCCACAATTCCCAAGATCTTATATTGGCTACATTGACTGAAGGCCACCCTGACCGATTTTTGTGACTGCTGAACCAGCTCTCTCCCTGCTGCCTGTGTTTTGCTGCATAAAACATGCTCTTGATCTGAATATGATGTCCCATAAAGAAATGATGATAAGGGAGTTCCTTTAGATTTTAAAAGCTATTCATCTACAGAAGACCATTTCCTTATAAACACGCACATTTTCCCTATTTGCCTGGGAGCTATAGCTGAGAGACTTTGAGTAATCCGCACCATTCCCATGCTTGCTGTTGTTTTGACACATCTGATGCAATTATTCACATTCTGTCTCTGCGTGGCTTGTAGCACACTGGCACAAAGCTGCGTGTGAATGTATGTCCTTTATGTCCTCCTGTTAAAGCCCTGCCTACTGTGACCAGTGCTCCTTCTATTCATATGATAAACAGAAAGCTGTAGCCACTTCACACTATTATTTAGCCTATTAGTTTTCAGGTGGTGCCCTTGCTGGCTAGAACTGCTGTGGGAAAAAGGAGCCTCATTACACAAAAGCAATTGCAGAATTTACTTTTTCCGCACCCCCTCCCTAAAAAAAAAAATAAAAAATAATGGCAGCTGATCTGCAGAAAAAACAAAGAGAGTTTGAAATGAAGCTATACAGTTACTCTGAGCCACTGGAAATCTCAGGAGATATATCTGATAGTTCAGAGTCTCCAGGCAGAGTTTAGCAAAGAGCCTGAAGTGGGATTAAGACACGGGAGGTTTGTCACCTGCTGTGTTCCTGCAGGTCACATTCAATGTAAGAGCAGAACTTTGGGTTTTAAACAAGCTATGTCTGATTCTGCTAAAAAATGCAAAGCAAAGGCTCTCATCCTGAACACTGTGGTGATCCTGCCCTCTCAGGCAGATGGGTAGCACAACTTGAGAAGAACCTCTTCAAAATGTCACAACCCTCTGCTTAATGACTCACTAATTTTTGTGCTGTTTGCACATTCTTAAGAAACTGCTGATGTGTTCAGAATCCTTTTCCTCAGCAGAGGTGAAATCCATTGTTTATTAAGGCCTTTAATAGCATCATCCAAGCAGAAAGCTGAAAGATTACACGTGGAATCTCTGTGTTGGCCTGTACTCTGCTTCTCAATGTTTGTATCCTATTTCCTCACTCTTCGTGCGAGAATAAGAAGAGGAATATATTTTCTATACAATCTATCTCTTGTGACAGGTGTCCTAGACATCCAAGATGCTCTTGGTGTTCACCATGCAAGACCAAGGAGCTGTCTGTTCTCTGAAACCTCTCCTTGTACAGCCAAATACTTAAAACTTTATTTTATTTACAGCCATTGCTTCCCCTTAAATCTCAACAGGCTGCCTGTAAATTAGCCTGGTTTTCAAAGTAAAGGTATTTCCCTGCCTGCCCTCACTATCAACGCCTTTTTTACTTGCTTGTTCTTCTGCAACCTTTCCCTCCATCCATTTTCATGTAAATGAAGTGGAAGAGGACTTGGGCTGAAAAAAGCAGCTGTTTCTCCTGACATTCCTTTCCAGACAGACTAACAGGACTCAGTTCTGGCAGCTTCTTGCCCTTTGCTTGAAAATACAGTGCCTCTCAATGCAGCTGTGAAGAGTTTTTCCCTCACATGTAAAATGTCATCAAAGAAACCCAGGACATTCCAGGCATGCTCCCAGGTAAGGAGTTGTCTTGTGTGTGGTGGGACATTGGCTGGGAGCTCCACCTGCTTGGCTAAGACTTGTACAATATTGACTGTCAGCCCTCCAGTTCGAAAAGACACTTTGATCCTGTTACAGACTCTTGTCTTTTACAAAAATGCAATTTATTTCCTTGGTGGATATAAGAAGGGCAAGATTTGAAGAATCACACAATCCTAGAATCATTTGGGTTGGCACAGACCTTTAAGATCATCAAATCCAACCACTCACCCAGCACTGCCATATCACCAAAAAAACATGTCCCTTAGCTCCATATCTCCACAGTTTTGAAACCCCTCCAGGGATGGGGACTGCACCAGCGCCTGGGTAGTCTAGGCCAGGGCTTCACAGGCCTTTCATCTTGTCAAATGGTAGCAAGCGTCCCAGCCACTTGCAAGCAAAGCTGTCTCAAATTCGAGCACTGACAGGGTGATTTGTTTGATGTCAGACTGGTGACCGACACACGCCAGTTCCCCTGCCTCTGCTGGGTTGCCTTGTACGGGCTGTCTGCAGTGCCCAGCGCTTCTTCAGATGGGTGTCTTCAGGACACCTCTTAACGCTTTCTGCGCACAGTGTCAAACGTAGATCTGGCCACTCTCCGTGTTTGGATGAGTCCCCTTCCTTTCCTTCCCTTCCATTCCTCAAAATGTCACTCAGCAGCTTGGATTTTGGTTTTTAGCTTCTCCTGACAAAGCTTCTTGCATTCTGTTTGAAGCCAAAGAGACCACAAGGCTGGCACCAGCAAACAGAAGGACCGACGTCCTTCCCTCTGCCAAGTCTTCAGCAGCCTAGGAAGAGTGGGGAGTGGGCAGGACCTGTCTGCAGCCCCAGGGGCTACACCTTGGACATTCTCCCCCACAGTTTAGAGAGTGGGGTCTCTAAAGAAAGTGCCAACCACCACCTTTTACCCAGGTGCTATGTGAAGAACAAAACTGGTTTGAACAAGTTGAGGTTAAGGCCAAAACACAAAGATGGAGCTCAGTAGAAACTCTGTTGCTGGACTCTGTGGCCAGGTGGCATCCTCTTTCTCCGTGTCTCACAAGAAGACAGAGTCTTTCCCCTGGGAGCACCGCTTTGGCTGGGGAACACATGCCCTTGTCACCTTCATGGCAGTGGCACCTGCAGACAGAGGGTAGGACCAGCTGCAGATGGCACCAGTACAGGCACAAAACATCTTGGGACACACCCACACATACTCGTAACCAAAAGCAGCGCAGCAAAGCTGCCAGAAAGCAGAAACGGTCCTGGAGGACACCAAGAGGACCAGGAGGCAGCAAAGTGCCCCCCCAACCGCCACCATCCTCCAGTGGCCTGTTGTGACGGCACTGTGCCAGCCAGGGGCGATACCGGGCAGAGCCAAGCTCTTTCCCGGCAACGCTGTCTGGCACAAGGAGCCTTTTGGGAGCCTTTTTGGACAGGCTGGGCATTGTCCTAAGCCCCACCAGCGTGTCCCATAGGAGTTCTCGAGCTGTCGGGATGGGCCAGCCGAACTGCTGCCTCGGCTCCAGGTGAACTTCCTCCCGTGCCTCAGGGACACACCGGCGCAGCCGGGCCCTGCGGAGCCACCTTGCTCATGCCCAGCCCCATCTGCTCTGCAGGGACCACCCCGAGCCCGAGCAGCACCACCTGCCTGTCCCGGCATCACCCGAGCTGCTCCGCCAGCAGGTGATTGTGACCCAGGGATGTGCGATGAGGAAGAGGGACCTCCTCCTCTTCGGCGACACCTTGGTCATCGCCGTGGCCAAGTAAGGCTCATGGGCCTCGTCTGCCTTTCCCGCCGACAGCCCGGCCCTAGTACCAGGGCAGAGACACCCAAGGAGCAGCCCCAGCTGCCTGGCACTCTGCTGCTGGAAGCACCCATGGCCATGCTCATGGCAGGCAGAAGCCAGAGCGGACCCGCCGGTCTCCGCCACCTCTGGCTCATTCCCTGGCCCTTCTCTCTGCAGACGTAGTGATGCCTCCCACCCGAAGCTCTGCCTGGCCCTGGTCCAGTTGCAGGCGCTCAGCAGTGAGAAGGGGGCGGGTGGCGATGCCACCCAGGAGGACGAAGACAAGGCCACCATGTCCCTCCGCCATCCTCTGGCCCGGCGGCTCCTGCATCCTCACCTTTCCGTGAGTCTCGGTGCCACATNCCTTGCTCCTCCTCTGTCCCATGGATTTCTGCCAACCTCCACCTTCATGATAGTTGCTAAGCCAGCATCATGATCCACCTTCTTGACAGCAGCTATGTGGTGTAGCTTGACCGTTTCTTCTTGTTCCAGATAACGGAGAGTGGTACCGTACTCCTTGTACCACACAATCCTCCCTGTCAGGGGGTTTTGTAATCTTGGCATCCACAGGAATTGCATTCCATCCTGTGGATCAGTAACTGCGTCTCAGGTAGGCCGCTGCAGACTCATGCCAGGACGCTAGCCTAAGTCTCGGGGCACCTGATTGTCCAAGCCTCTGATGACAATGTTGAGATAATACTGTTCTTCGGACCGACTCTTACACGTCCCGACAGAGGCGCGGCCAGCGCCTCTCTCCTGCCGCAGGGGGCTCTGTCCTGCCCCCGTGGCCGTCCCCACTGAGCGGGGATGTGCCAGCCCTCGCCTCTGCCCGCAGGCTGGGTGGCAGCCGGTGCTCAGGCACCCTCTCCTCTCTCTCTGCAGCTCCCGGGCGGAGAAGGAGCTCTGCCTCAGCGCCCTCCTTGGGTAAGCTCTGCAACCCGGGCAGCTCCGGCTCACAGCCTGCGGGGATGTGCTCCTGCATCAGAGGGCGGTATTAATCCTTCTGTCTCCTCTTCTTCTGATGTACTTTACTATCTACAATGGAAAAGTCCAGTAAATAGCCAAAATTTGATGGGGGAAAAGAATATAAATAAAAGTAGTGTTACAGTAGAAGTCTTAAAAGAGGGGCAAATAAAATCGAACTATTTTAACCCATTTCAAAAGGTAATAAATAGGGCCATTCACACATATCCCCCAAGGACAGTATTCTTCTATAATGATGAAAGGTAGAATATAAACCTATTCTGCTAATGTTACTATGATAATCTTGTGCATTTCAGCAGCTGCTTGCACTCAACTGCTGTGGCATAAAACATTTTCAGAAATCAAGTTCCTTGAATCAAGTTTTCTTTCAAAATTTCTCTTTTTTTTTTTTTTTCTTTTTTAGTTTAAAACTCAACTAAAAATTTCTATAAATAAACTGTATCAGTGTATGTCCATGTAGCAATTTTCCCCAAAAATCTTTTCCACACAGAATCTCTGCATCCAGCACATCTCTATTACTAACCTCAGCAAGCTGTCACGTCAGTGTCGGGTTTTTTCCCTCAGTATCCATCTGCTCTTTAGATGTCGCCCATTAGAAGAAAAAGCCTTTGCAGACCAAACCACGATTCACCTTGGTCCACTTTGCCGATGCCTGATAAGTGACAGTGACGCTCTCGGGTAGCTCATCTGCAAACAGTCTATTGGAGCACTTTTACGGGGCTGTTTCTAAAGAGCTGACAGGACTCTGGCACTGCCAGCCGTTAAAGTGATGGGTAAGACACATTATTTTAAAGACACATTATTTTAAGACACGTTATTCCAACATACTGATCACAAAGGAGACACACACACGAACACGCCCTCATTGACCCTGCGGTGTCAGAGCTGATGCAGCTCCAACACTGTGAGCCCTGGGGGTCTCCAGCTGTGTCTCCCACCCTGTGGGAGGGGAAGGGAGACCCTACTCTGCTCCTGCTTGTCCCTAGCATTGCCCCGAGGAGAAGGGCAGTGCCATACCCCCAGCAAACCGGGAGGAGATGGAGGCTGCCGACCACATCGCGCTTTGGAGTCTCGAAGGCAGCAGAACCAGAGGACAACACTCACCGGCACCTCAGGCAACAGTTCTCACCTGCTCTGAGCCTGAGCCCTGACAAATCAGCATTATTCACGTTTCAAAGTCAACTCTACTATTTTATTCTGGGCCAGACGACAATGGACTCAGGGATAATTAAATTAGTTGCAGAGATTGTGGTCCCAATATGTAATTTCAAGTGTCTCCCTGTGCAAATTACCTGTGGGATGTGATTTTAGGTACTGCTGGGGACCCTTTGGGTACAGTAATGTTGCCTGTGTTTAGTGACCCTGTAGTCAAGTTCATCTAATTTTTGGTTCGCCTACTCTGTGATTGAGCTGACAGGATTTTGTCATGCGTCAGCACTGAAGCATGACACCATTAATCTCACAGATGTGCCAGCATCACTCAGACCATTTTGCTAGCAAGAACTGTAAAAAAAAATACTTTCACAAAGTATTTTAACCCACTCATTGCCTGCAAAACAAGCTGGATGGCTGGGACCACAGGGCTGCATTGTGTTGTGGCCCAGCATGGATCAGGATGTCCACGCTACTTGCTGCATCACCAAAAGACCTAAAATCAGACAGTTGTGAAGCTTTTCTGAAGCAATTTGAGGAATGCCATGTATTGAATTCCTTAAAAAAAAAAAATGCTTTGAAGGGTCTCAGCCTCTGTGTTGTGGGTTTACGGTTTGGGTCAAGTCCCTGATCATAGAATCACAACATCGTTCAGGTTGGAAAAGACCCTTGGGATCATCGAGTCCAACCATTAACCCTACTCTACAAAGCTCACCCCTAAATCCCACCACCACATCTTAACGACTTTTAAACACATCCAGGGATGGTGACTCAACAACCTTCCTGGGCAGCCTATTTCAATGTCTGACTACTCTTTCTGTGATTTTTTTTTTCCTAACAGAAAAAATAGAACAGATGCTATGCATGGAAGTAATCTGAAGAAACATTAATGGATATATTGAAATATTTGTTGTCACAATTGGCACCTTTCAATCAAAAGCAAGGAGAAATAAATGAGTGACATTAAGGTGTAGCCAAGCAAGTGCAAGAGAAATATAACAGCATGAAAAACAGCAGGTAGCACTAGCACAAAACATTGTCTGTTTGCAGGGACAAAATGACACAGAAAGCGGGGGGACAATAAATGAGATGTATATTAAATTATTGCTACAATTATACTGTTAATAATGCTGCACAGAGAAACTCATCTAATATCTTCAAAATTTATCTTGTGGGCAAAAGTATTCCTTCTCCCACTACACAAATATAGACTAATTAGTGATACAAATGATTGATTTTCATTTCTTACACACGCAAATATAAATCAGGAGTGAATTCTTATAACTAAAAAAATACGACAATGCAAAATGATCAAAGAATCAAAATAAGATCTAGAATTTAAAATTTTTTTTTAAGTTTCTTGACATTATTTTTATCTAATTATCTGCTTATTACAAACACAGGAAGAATTTTGGATTTTTTTTGGTTCAAAACAAGATCAGAAAACAAGTTTGCACATGCAAAAGGTGTACAGCAAGGATTCGAAGTGTGACCCCGCAGTGCTGAGTGCAGGGGGACCATCCCTGCTCTAGTCCTGCTGGCCACATCAGTTCTGATCCAAGCCAAGATACTGGTGGCCTTCTTGGCCACCTGGGCACACACTGGCTCATCTCCAGCCAGCTGTCAAGCAACTCCACCCAGGTCCTTTTCTGCTGGACAGCTTTCCAGCCACTCCTCCCCAAACCTGGAGCATTGTCTGTATTCTCCTTCAGCCTTCCTACACAGATAATCCTACTTTATCCCCTTCCAAATGAGTCATGGTTTTGTAGACTTCTATTCATTTTCCATTTTTTCCCTTGAAACTCTCTGCAATGGTTCTTTATTTTTCCTGATGTGTGTGGCTAAGACTGTGTACCCTACTGCACCTGAGATCTTAGTGATGAGCAGAAAAACATCTTCAGGGCTTCACAGGTTGCATCTTTATTTATACTTCCCACTACCATTTTCACTGTGGCATGGGACTGTTGGCATCTGTTCAGCAGGTGAAGCACAGCCAGCCTCAAGAGCTTTTCTCGAGTTAATCCCCACTGTATGTTGCTGTAGCTGATTAATTATGCCCACCTGCAGTACCTAGTACATCTCCTTCTGAAGAGTATGAGATCACATCTGCAATTGCCCAAGAGCACTTTGAATTACATGCTCAACCTCCATCACTCTGGCAATGCCTCCCAGCACAAACCAGGCTGCAAATGCAACAGGCTGTAAATGCAACAGGCACATTCTCTGTCCTGTCGTCAAGTTTCTAATCAGAATGTTGATGACCTGATTGATGGAACGCTGTATACTGAAAGAGCTGCTGACATGTGAGTAATGTGTCTGTACAGAAATGATGACAGCCCCAAATGCAGAAGAGCTCCTCCTTTTTTTAACTTATATTGCTCACATTTGACACCTTTTACACTATGGTCACCACAGCACTAATATCACATGGCTGTTCTTACAGACACTTGGGTCATATCTAGTGGCGTTATCCAGAGTTTTATTTTAACCTGGATAGTTTTTCTTAGGTACAAAAATCAATTAAAGTTGTCTTACAAAGATCTTTATTGCTAGAGTAGCTAAGGGATGCTGAATTGAATAATCTAAGCAGAAATTTCTTAAAATATAGATTTCTTAAAATATAAGAAATTTCTTCTTTATAGTGCCATAAAGAAAAACGTATACTGAAAAGTGTATACTTAAAAATCCAGCCTGGAGATGATATTATTCTTACATAGTTATTTATGTGCAGATCATTTATTTTATGGCATATTGTAGGAATTGTAAAAATGAAAATTCAATTAACATTCTAAGAAAGTTGACATAACAGTTTCAGCCTGTTCTTACCGTAACCCCAGCTGCAGTCATCTTAGATCCAAAAGTCATCTGTTATATACTCAAGGCTTCCACATATGATTAATTTCCTGTACGGGTAGTTAAGACCAAAAAAAACCCACAAAAAAACCCAAACACCAAAAAAATCAAAACAAAAACCTGAAAAAGACAAAAAAGTAACGTGAGGAAGAGGATGATTTACAAATTGGAGAATATAACGTGACAGGTGCTGCAGTGTGTGAACACAGAACGAGGAGAGAGTAGAGGGCAGCCTTTTTTTATGGAGATCCTCTTTGTTTTTTATGACGATCTGGTGCTAAGGGCAATGTAGGCTTTTAGCTCTTCCAAGAGAAGAAATCACATATCTATAATCCTTCGCTGTTTGGCAACTGCAGCATATTCACATCTTTGTGTCTAATAAGATGAGAGGTGCCACTCACTGAGTTTCACCTACATGACCCAACTCATCCAATTATGTTGATGTCACAGTGGTGTGAAATACAGGTACAAGAAAAAGCAGGTTTGGGTGGGATGAAAATCATAAGAAAATGACCTAGTGTATGCAGAACCCATCACATTCACAAAGGGAGACATGGAGATTCTGATCTGAGCAGCTACGCAGGGCTTGTCTGAAGCCCAGGGGTCTGAATGGAGCCTAATTTGTTCATGGATTAAGTGAGCAGCATCATAAATGTAATTAGCCCCATGACATAAGGAGGAGATGGTGGTTTAATGATGTTCTGGAGCTCTATAAAACCACTGCATCTCAAAAATACTTGGAATTTACCAATTTTTGTCACTTTCCCTGACAAAAGTATGCAGGTCAGAAAAGAAAAAATACATTCCAATAATGTGACTTTGTAAAAATTAATACAACTGGAGCCCTGCAAAGCAATGGTGGGACCAGGAACGGGGTTTTGTGCAGATGCTTCTTCCATTGGTGGTGGACTATGATTTATCGTGAGTGCCTCCCTGTTTATATGCTGCTGCACATTATGAAGTGAAAAATGAACCTTTGGCAGATACCCAGAAGCTTCAAGGTACTGGAGGTTCTGACCTGGGAAAGACATTCATCTCCAGGAACTGGCAGTGAGAAGTTCCCTCAGCTCCTTTCCCTGAGGGAAGGGGACTCTGTGTCTGATGTGACCAGGTAGGCTACAACGGGATGGAGCTACACCTGTCCTGTGGCTTAATACAAAATGAATGCAGAAGGACAACCCTGCTTTCTCAGCATCCTTCCAAAGGTCAGTAAATTTTCCATTTTGTCTTCTAATCAGGGAATAACAGAAAAATATTCTGATATTCCCCAAAGAACCACTTCTCCAAAGCCCAGGACAGTATTCTCAGCGTGGGTGACCGACACACAGATGATGCAAGGATGAGATCTCAGCTTGCAGGCGCATGGCTAGGGGCAGATCAGAGGTCTTCAAAATAAGTTGAATATCTTTAAAATTTTATTAAATAGTCTACTCATTTTTACTGTAGTGATTAAGTACCTGATGTTACTGCTGTTAGAATTGTTCTTGCTTTCCCTAGGTTTACACTGAATTCACATGAGTGGAGACCTGCTGCAAGACTTCAGCTTTTAAATTTCAGATCATTGCTAATTTTCATATTTTTCATCAAAAGTTGTCCTTCTCCCACGACAAAAAGTGTTCTCCAATTCTTTAGTAACAGCTGCAATACATATGGTTGTTATATATGCAGAGCACTGCCAGAAAATGATTCTTGGGAGATGGGAAAACATGTTTTTTTCAACAACTTTTGACACAAAAATATCTGTATCAGCCGATTCAACATGTAACAACTTTCGAACCTAAGTGTACGTACCATAGTATTAAGTTTCTTAAAATTCTGCTTGAACAAGACTTCAATAGTCCAGCAAAATCCTCCTGGGGATATTTTGGAAACTTGTGCTAAAACTGCTCAGAGCACATCAAACTAAATCAGCAGATAGTATTTCATAGGGCACTTGTCAAGCAGAACAATGAGGTCTTCTTTTGGAATAAGCAACTTATATAGACTTCAAAATACTGGTCAAAGAGGGTTATAGAGAGCGGGCAGATCTCTCCTTTCCTCACTCTTCTTCTGGAGGGATGCCACTGGATGCAGTGAGGCTGCTTCAAATTGGTATCACCATAAGAGAATTAAGAACAAAGCCCCAGATGCTTTGCACTAGTAGGTCCCAGTCTGAGAGACTGCAAAGAGTCATCCATCTTGCTTTTATAGGGCTTCAGCATCACAGGAAATTTTATGCCGTTTTTTTTTCACCCAGCTGAATTCTTGGCGTGAAACTCAGAAGTTGATCTGACACTGTTGGTAAATTGATTGGAGTATGGTTTTCCCTACTTTAGTTTTTTTTACCGATAGTAGAAATTGGTAACGAAAAAGAGATGAAGATTACAATTGGGTTCACTTTTCAGTAGCCAGCAGTGTGGTTTACACTGAATGGAAGAGAATTATTCTTTATTAAAAAGAATTACATGGTTTAAACTGGAGCTGCAAGGTTCAGATACACCATTACACTGGAAAGCCAGGAACATCTTGAAATAAATTCTTATTAAACACATGAATTACTAAGAAAAGCACTTTTTTTCAGCACACAGTCTTAAGATGGGACATTCACGCAACGCTACACAGAACTGCACTAATCCAGTGTTCTTTTCAGACTGCCTTCTGCTCAATACTTTCTACAAGGAATTAAATATGGGCAGGAGATTGCAGCGCTGCAAGTTCCCAAGCTCTCCTACGCTTCAGCAAAACCTGCTGGCTAAAATAAGATGAAGCATCTGCATTTCTTGTCCAAAGAGCAGGTGCTGGCAGAGGGTGCTCAAGGAGGGCTTGTTGTGTCCTCTCCCTCATTAGACCTGTCACTCTTTGAAGCTACTGTGAAAGCAGATGATGTTTTACCAGATATGTATGAAAACTCACCCCTTTCCAGCATGTGAGCCCAGATGGTTCCTGTAGTGCAATACCAGCTGCAGGCGTACACTCCAGGTGGAGTAACACCCAGATCTTCAGACAGGGTGAGGCACTCGGGGCTCTATAGTTGCAAAACTCCCAGCTCTTTAATCTACTTTTTCCAGTGCTCACTATTTTCTAAATACTGGGTTCTTTTAGGGATGGTTTTATCTAGCCATTTTGAGATGAGTGAATTTGAAAATGCTGCCTGGAGCATATACCTCTGAATGTGTTGAACACCCTCCATGCATATGAATGTCAACGGGAAATGAGAGATATTTCCTTTTATTCCTTTCTTGAAATGGAACTAAGAAGATATTTTCCATAGAGACTCTCGTAATCACTAGTGCTCAATAGATATTATTATGTACAATTAGAATAAAGCTGGTTGATAATGACATCGTGATGAATTCACTCCAAGATGCAGCTGTGCTGCATCTGAAGGAGATAGTAAATTGTGGCTAAAGGAAATAAATGCCACAGATGTAATTAAACATTTCACACCCATTTGTTCATCCTCTACTAGAGTGGCCAACAAGCATCTATTCATACTGATGAGAAAGAAATGTATCAGTTACTCTACCGATATTTCACAGTTTTATGCAGGACAATCTTAAAAAAAAAAATTAAATAGAATTACCTGTCTGTGCAAATCCTCCATAAATGACAGTCTGTCATGCAAATCTCCATAGCTGAAATTTCCCCCAAAGCTGTTGCACCTGACCAGTGGCATGGATTTAGCCCTGTTAAAATAGGGCTGACATTTCAGCAGCGGACAAACTGTGCCTGAAACTGAGACTTTTAAATTCCACAGTGCAATCAAGAAATCAACAGTAGTAACACCAAAGATGTGTAAAGAACAAAAAAAAAAAAAAAAACAAAAGCAGATCCAATGTGATGCTGTATTCGTTATGGCATAGCTAACATTTTTAGGCTGCAAGATGCTGGTTCATGTTGCTTTGTCAACATACAATTTACCAGCCCAGGTCGGAACATATTTACAGCTCAGTACTGAGAAAGATTTCTTACGAACTGAAATTTTTTCAATGGCAACGTTTCCACTATTCTTTTTTAACCTTAGAAGCATTTAAAAACCAATTCATCTAGATCAAAGTTGGTCTTTAGAACTTCTCCTCTGTTTGCTAAAAGTGCTCTGCAGCGGGCAGGTATTTTTCAACACACAGACTTCACGTCAATCACTGATCTGAAACAGGGGTAAAACTACTAACCTATCTTCCCGTAGAAAAGGAAAGAGAAATGTCACGTCAGTGAAATTACTCAAAGGAAAGGAAAAGAAGGTTGGGGGGTTTTGTTTCACTGTATCATCCGCCTCTCATTACACCTCAGTGTGCAATTTTAATTAAAGGTGTTCTTTAACAAGCAAGCCTTTCGTGAAAAATTTCATGGGATTCACTACCTAGTGCAGACATCCTTCGTAACACATCCCTCTTAAAGACGCACGTACAGATCTCTATTTTAAATAAGATCTCAGCACATTACAACTGAGTTCAAACTTTGAATAACATTCAGTTCCAAATTAATCCTCTAAAGAAGTGCCAAATTTTCAGCAGAGCTCAGTACCCAACAGCTCAGCACTCATTGTGACACACACGGCCCAGAGCTTCAAGTGTACTTTAAAATGAGCAGGTCTCTTTCAGTTACTAATTTTGGTCCCTCACTGGGACAAGTTCTTTTGGCAATTGATGGCCACCTGTTTGTGACAAGCTTTTTCTGAAAATATGGCCTTTTGTGGCTGAGTGGATATTCATTGAATAAAATAAAGAGGGAAAAAATATGTAAAAATTTAAAAAATAAAACTCTTCCTGAGGAAAAAAATAAACAAACTAACAAACTTCCATTCACATTCCTGTTTTGAAGTATTTTCATTCCAAAGTGTTCTGAAGTGCTGAACTTAGTAAGAGAAAGACTTTCCTCAGTGGTTAAGGGCATTTATTTGGGCTATAAGAATGCCAGATCCCAGGTTGAAATGGTATTCTACTTTCTGGTCAGCTCTGTTTATGGGATTCCTGCAGCAGCTAAGGACAAAATGTGCCATTTAATTTTATAGGTTTCACCTTCCCAGTCTCAGACAGAGCATCATGCAAGGCAAGAGGGAACTGAGGGTTCCCATTTTAGGCTAATGATATTTTCGAAAACCTTCAGTTGAAATAATACTCCTAAAAATGTCCAAAGGGCAGAGCTACCTAGAAGGATGAACTGGGGGTCTTTGACCTGTTTTCAAGTACCATCTGTCATTGGCCTTTCAAATTATCTTGAGGAAATAACTTCTGATGACTTCTATTTTCTACATTAAAAAAAAAAAAATTAACAAAAAAATTAAATTGTAGATAGTATAATTGTATGTAGACACCTTATAGGTAAGATTTCATCTGCTGACCAGGTGATTTAGCTTAATTATACTTCAAAACCTTATTTAAAATCTAAGAGAAAATTTACAGTGCCTTTTATGGGAATACATCACTAACATCAGTTTTCTTTTGGCTCAAAGAGTGAAAACACAAATATGGCACGTTTTTGGCAACTTTCGTGGCCTTGGGAATTGCTCTTCTTGGCCAAACGAGCTAGGTCTTCTGGGGCAGCAAGAACTGGTGTGGTAGCAGCATATCACGCTGAGACAGGAATTAGAAGTGGCAGGGAGGGATGTTTGGGTAGCATATAAATGCTCATCCACTCCTGCAGGTACTGCTGTATGATACTCTGGAGAGCTTCACTTTAGGCAGCTGGTTAAGTTGGGGGGAAATGAGGTGGAGAAGCAGTAAATATTTGAAAATCAATTTTCCTTTTTTTTGTTAACAACAAACCAGAATTCTTTGAGCATCATATGCTGGGGAGAAAAAAAAAGGTCCTTGTGGTAAAGAATTACGATAACAACAAATTGTAGAAGTTACAAGACTGAGCTGTACTTAATACGGAAAACATTTTACAATGCTGAGAAAAATCAAGGTCTACATGAGATAACTGCATCTATACATCGCTATTTTAGTTACTTGCGGTTTACAGATTTCTAAATCTAACGTGCATACACATGGGCAAAGATATCGATGTGCCCAGGCACAAATTAAACACACAAACACACCACACAGAACTCACAGAACCACTTCTACCATGCCAGACTGCCCTGATTCCTTGCCAGGCATCCATCAATTACAAATGTTCTTCCCTATGTTGCACAACTTATTGCTGGCATGTTCATTATTCATCACAACCCTGAACTCACAAAGTCCGTAAAAATAAGAGTCTGATTGTGGGTTTTATACCTGTCTTGTAAAAATCTTACTGCCCAAATACAAAAGCAACAGTATTCCACTTTCTAGAAAAAGACTTGACTTTGTAATAAAGGTTTGCTGATTTATGTAATCAAATAAACTCAGAGTAAACTAAAATCACTTAAAATGCATACACACATATATGTGTGTGTATCAGAAAATTAAAAAGATAAAAAAGGAGTTTAATCTATTTTCTACTCAGTTATTCTTCTTGTGCTCAAGAAATTAAAAGTGCTTAGTGTTTGGTTAGTTTAGATAGGGAATAAGGAGAAATGGTGGGGGTTTTTTCACTGTTATATAGATTACTCAACAGAAAGATCAGCAAAATACTATTACTTTCAAACACGAGCTGACAGTGCTATCAGTTTCTTTCAAAAGTCCGTAACTTCAAATGGAGTAATGTCAAAGTAACTTGATTTTATATCACATCTGAAAAATCGGTGTTAATGGATGTGTATATTTTAAGCCTTGACAGATATATGGTGATCACCTAATCTGACCTCCCCTGTATCACAAGTCACACAAATTCAACCATTAATTTCTACATTGACCCATAATTTCTAGTAGAATGATGGCATATATTTTAGAAATGTAAAAAGTCAAGTTTTCGTTATTTCCAATGATGGAGAGCCCATCTCATCCCTGGAGAAGCTGCTTCATCGATTAATCAGTGACAAATATTTTTTTGCCTTACTTTTAATTCAACTTCTTTTACTCTCAGCTTCTGACCACTGTATTCTGCTATCGCAGTGCAATTGATTTGTGTGCAATGAATAACTGTACTTACTTCTAGAGGCAATTAGCTCCTGGAATTATCTAAATCACCTAAAAACTCTCTGAAAACATTATTTCCAGGTTCAGTTTATAGTGCATACTTCTGTTTGTCTCAATTTTGAATAATGACTCCCCTGACTCTTTTAATAACATAGCAGGTAAATAGCGGATCCTTCAAGTTTTACACTATCTATACCTTTTTTTTGGTTTGTTTGTTTCACAGATTAGTCATGACACTGTCTCAATTGCATACTGTCTGATACTCCTGAAATATGCTGCTGAAATGAAAACTAAAATTTTCTACTAATGTGGAAATTAAAATAATCTGATGGCACCCTTCATATCACTTCCCACAACAATCTGAAGTCAAAGTCCCCTCCTTTATTAGAAAATTAGATCAGGTTAGAACACGAACTCTAGAAGTTATATTTGCTAAGAGGATGCTAAAATAATTCTGTCATTCACATGGACGGATCATCACTTAATATTTTAGCAGGTATTGGGTAAACCCCATAGGGAAAACCTTACTAAAGTCAGATTTGTGGCTAAATGGCACCATTTCTTTAGTAAATGTCTTATCCTGACCTGTTTTTTTCAGAAAAGACAAGAGACCTTGAAAGGGGCTAATTTGAAGAACAGATTGGACAAAAGGCACCTTTAGCTGCAATTTCCCTAGCTTATTAGGGAGCATGGCTGAATGTGAAACTTAAAAAGCACTGAATAATTCTTCAAAGAATATTGTTGATGACAAATAGGCTTAGTAACCTTTGCATTGTTGCACTTTTTTACTTGTATTTATGTGCTTATGCCTTATATCTCTGCTAAAGTTATAGCCTGTAAAAGGTCTTGGAAACTGTGAGGATTAAAGGTTGTTGAGCATCCCCAAGATCTTTCAAAATTATAGAGATGTTTACAGTGCAAAAAGGAGCTTACTCTGGGCAGAAGCATTCCTGGATCTCAGAATCAGGGACTCTCATCCTGGAAAGGCTCCCAACTGCACACTTTTAAATCCAGAAGCTAGACTATAGTTCATATAGCATATATATCTCTATCTCTATCTATCATAGCACAAGTATAAAGTCATTGTGAGCATGCACATGCAAACACTTCTGTATAGAAGGTAAAATAAATTTTCCAAGAGAGCTGGCTTTCAAAGCAAACTCCTCATCCAAGACAGAATAAACAAAACATTTATATAAATTCCAACACAACATCCCTATCACCATTTTTTTCCTGAAAGCCACAGTGTTGATGATTTAAGGGATGTGATACCTACTCCAAAAACAAAAACAGCTGAATTCTTGCTCTGGTTCATGTCTTTGCAAATGCTCTTCCAACTCCTTGTTTTTAAAGCTGGAGTTTACTCCTGATACGATGGAAATAAAACCAAGATTCCCAGTTTGGGTTATTTGGGAATAGTCCACAGGCTAAATTCAGAGGTGTAGCTTATATTACTATCTTTAGAATTATTTTAATAGTAACAAAGGTCCACTGGCTAAATTCAAAAGCATGGCTTATTTTCTTTATTATCTTTATAGTTACTGTAACAGTAAGGAAAGTTTTCCTATAAATTACAGCTTGCTTGTAATTTCACTTGGACTAGATTTGGATGTTATGTCTCCAAATAATAATCTTCCTGTTTTATTAGACAAAACATTATTAGGAATACATGTGATTCAAATGTTCTCTAAGAAAAGGCTATCGCAATATCAAAAAAAAAAACAAACTCCAAGAATTTTACACATCAAAGCTGTAATCCCTGATCCAAACCTATTGAACTGAACAGTTCCAAGTCAATCTTGCTACATTTCATTATTTGTTGATCCTAACTCTATGGAAAAGCATCAAAATGATTTCTATTATGAAATGAAATTTGACAAAAATAAGTGCTCTGAAAGCCTGAAAAATCACCCATGAGTGAGTTAGATTCAGACAGAAGTGCAAACAACCTCCAGTTCCATCAGGAGGTATTTGCAAATGATTTATTTCATAAGATCTCACTTCCTTTTCCCTAAGAATAAAGCAAATACAAACTTTTATTTCACGCTTTGAAACCCTTCTGGAATAAAGATGACTGAATTGATCAAAATAATGGTAGCTATTCAATTAAAAGCATATTTCATAACTCAAAAAAACCCTCAGCTCTCTTCATTCTCCTTCTAAACCACAGCTACTGAGATGCAGAGAAAAATATTAATAGCATTTCATAGAAACTCTTAGTTTTTTTCAAAATTTAAATATTTTTTTCTCACTACTGTTGAAATGTACTGGTAAGTGATAATTTTATATGTAAATTTTACTATCAAATAGTTTTTAAAAAGTCTTAGAAATATTTGCAAAACACTAACACCAACGCTGCGCTGACTCCATGGAAATGTAGTAGCAACGCATCCAAATCACTATGTTTATTTAAACACAGGGTATGTACAAATCCTTCAGCTTTTTCATAATAACCACCCTTTAAACATTTATGGAGTTGGAAGTTAATGTAACTGTTTTAGTCATTTGAGCTAATTTAATGATTTGACTTTCAAAAATCAGTTTTAATGCATAGTGTCAGATCCACAATCTATAAGCGTAGCTTGCAACGGGGCACGCATGAAAAATACAGAAAAATCATAGAATCATAGAATGGTTTGGGTTGGAAAAGATCTTTAAAGGCCACCTAGCCCAAAGCTCCTGCACAGGAGCAGGAACATCTGTAACTAGATCAGGTTGCAAGGCTCGAAGAAATTTTTTAAAATAAATAAATAATCTGTAATGTTTTTAAAGAAAGAAAAATTATCAGAACTCCAAAGCACTTTTTCTTCTATTTGCTGAATATATGGAAAAGACACTCTGACAGCAGATGACAGTACTCTTTCATGGTTTTGATTATGAATGCTCTTGCTATTTCTGTGGTGTATGTCCATGTACATGCCCTTGCCCCTGTTTGTGTAAGTGGCTGAACACATATTTTGGAAGAAGGGATGGAGCTCACTTGACTTTCTCAGAGGGAGACACCACAGTCAAGCAACTCCCTGCAAGACTGCAGAGCGAAACTCCTGGACCTGGGCTCTTTCCTTTCTCAGCTACACTGATAATAACTCATATTACAAAATGTTTAGTGGAATGTGCTTATTAATCTGTTATTAGAAATATACTTAACATTATCTGCATTTTTTGTTTATATTCATCCCATAGCAACAATCACCCTATAGCATGGACATCATAGCTGATGTCAGAGAAGTTCTGTTGCTCCCTTGCCATTATAACATCCTGAGTGCCTGAATTCCTAGCCAATGCGACTGACATAAAGCTGGAATAATTCCTACATGACGAATGGAATAACTTGGATGTAAATTCAGGTCAAATGTGAGGAAAAAAAACCAAACAAAACAAACAAAAAAATACCAAACAGCTCTACTGCGTGAGATGCACATAAAGCTATGTGGAAAATTCACAACTGAATAGAAGCACACAGGACCCCAAATGAGTTGTGGAAGCATAATGAGATACCAGACACTGGTTAACTATCATCACTAATCAGGTGCATGCTCTTTGCCCACTCCAGTTGTGAGGTGATTAAGCTGTAGTGCAAGAGACTCAATTGTATTCAATGTGCATCTTGATGCCTTTTTAACGAACAGATCTGTTCCTCAGAAAGTGGTGCAAAGAAAATATTTTTATACAAGATGAGGGTCTTAAGGGTTTTTTGCACCTTGCACTTTATCAATTTGACTAGGAAGTTCTTTCTGTATCACTACATAACTGACACAATAACTATTCACAACAATATTCTTGTAAGTGAGCAGTAATGGGCAGTACAGCTACTCCTAAGGTGGGCACAGATGGCTGAAGATTTGTACTCAGGAAATAGCTATCGACCTATTCCTGTCAAACTAGAGATGAAACCAGTGAGACCCTGCAGGTTGCTGCTCAGGGCCTGACAACGTTTGATTTTTAGTTTTCATTAAGGAGTTGGTTGACAGAATACAAGGTGTACCTCATAAATCTCCAGACAATAGCTCACTGTGAGGGACTGCCCTCAGAATGGAGTGGGATTAGAATTCAAAATTACCTTAACAAATCGGACATATGATAGGAAAACATTGGATGTTATTCAACGTAAAGTGCAAGCCATTGTCCTCTGAGAGTAACCAGGCACGTGATGCACCAAGGGAGAATAGTCCAGGTGAAGGATCCAGTAATACACAGGGGCAAAGTTCAACAGCCAAACAGCACACAGCACCCACCCCTCTTCCAGGAGTGCTCCAATTGGTGCTAATGACATCACAAGCAGGAAAAAAAAACAAAACAAATAATAAGGAGTTTGAGCAGAACACAACAAAAATAGTTTCCGTGGGAAAAGAAAGTACAATTGGAGAAGAACCACTTGCAGCACCAGAGAGGACACCCAAGATATGATGGTCATCTGGCAACCCTTGCTCTTCACGGCTGGCCACCAGGGAGGTTTTTTTTTTTTTACTTCTATTTTTCACCCCAAATAGATTTGACCATTAATCAACATATGCTTTCAGCTAGGAACCCTCCTATAAAGCTTCATGTGTGAAGTTAATACCCTTCATGCAACATGGAATGCAGCCACTGGACACTGACAGTCGAACATGAGTCAGCACTGGCAATAAGGGCAAAAGGAAGAAACAAATGTATGGCCTATATCATACAACAATCAATTAACTTAAGGGGATTTTTCTAGTATTAATGTGGCCCCACTTGCACATGAATTTACACACTGCTTGCAAAGGAAGATACGGACCAATCAGAGGAAATTCATGCAAAGCAATAAACAGTAATGCCAAAGCGCAAGAGGAAAGAATGGGGAAAAAAAACCTAGGTTTGTTTAGTATAGAAATTATTCCCCAATCTGTTTAAGCTGAAATAATTCCCCAGTACTGCCAAAACTGCCCTTGCTCCCAAGTCTGACCCCTGGACTATGACACTAGAATTTGCGTGGATCTTCAGCCGGCCAGACATAGCTGTATTTTATTCCCTAAGCTTAGTTTTTCCTTAAAACATTTCCTAAGTCCTGACTTTGAGAGAGGACAGGGAGATGTGGCTTTTTGTGGTAGAAAGGTGGAGGCAACTCTTTCAATGTCACAGAAGAGCACATTATCCTCAACCACTTGTGACAACTCATTCCTAGGACAAGGCATCTAAGAGGAACATGGTAAGAGTGGTCAAATACGGAAGAACTGCTAAAGAAAGGCTGGGGACAATATCTCCATGTCTGAACAAGGATGATTCACCAGCAGAAAAAACTCTCAGACAGCAAGGGTGATGAAAATCTGAAACAAATTCCTTGGGGATGTTATGGAGTCTCAATCTATAGAGGCTATTAGGAATGGTTAAGATGAGCTTGTATCACAATAAGCATTGGTGTAGTTGTTCTTGACCTTCGAAAAGGAAGAGACCTCTGGTAGTCCCTCTCAGCCTTTGGTTTTGCAGACAAACTGAAATCAAAACCAGGAAGTTCTAACCACACACAGTTCCTCCCTCCCTTGATCATATGAGTCTCCCAATGTTTCCTCTCCACCATGTGATCTGCAATGTATATGTCTATGTCAAATTCCCATCCAGGTAAATTGCAATGTCTTGAAAAAGGTAGCCCCTGTATCCAAACTCTAATTACTCCCTGTACATCCAAAGAAAGAGGAAAACCACCCTCTACAATACTTCAGTCAGCAGTCAGCTGCTCTGATAAAATTTGCATTAAAAGATGTTTGCTCGGCATTGTACCAACAAGACACCTACTCCACGCTAGCTGCATTTCTTTGAGGAGCAGGGAATATGTGAATTAGTCACTGGAGGACCTCCTTCCATCTTCTCTTTTTAAAGAAAATACTAGTGGTATCAGATCCCTTTTTTTTCTTTGTTTTTTGTTTCTGCCCAAAGCAACTCCTGCAACATAATAAAGCAGTAGTCTTAAGGACCTTACTGGACTGTGAACACAGAAGCATCAGAAGTCTTAGTTTAGATTAATGTTTTCTGCTCTTACAGAAGGGAAATGAGACATCCAAAGATGTTGGCTAATAACCTCACACAAAGAGTAATTCAAAAAAATATTACTTTAAGGAATATTTCACAAAATATGCCTAACAAAACAAAGCATATTATTAAAGGATTTACTGGCCTCAGCTGTTACTGCTGAAGACAAAGAATAAAAGAACAATCTTCCAGTGAATTTGAGGAAGACCTACACTCTTCATAATTTTTATGATAATTACACGTTTCAAATCGAGAAAATCTACCTGGCAAACAAGCCTGACCTTTTTTTAAAGGTCATCAAAGTCATTAGAGTTATAAGCCTGGATAAGTCTGATTAAAGCCAATAATGAATTTCAAAGCGAAAATTCAGTCATATTCTAACAAACTCACGTGGTCTTCCAGAGTGATCACTGGCTTTCACTACATTTCTTTTGGTCTGACAACCTTTGTGTGCATGATTTTTTTTTTTGCCCGTTGTAGATAGCTGATCTTGTTACAGATAGACAGTTGCTGAAAGGAGAAGCAGTGACAAGCTCATCCGGGCTGCACACTGAAGAGCATCTTCTCCTTCAAATATTCCTTCTTATGCTGCTGGTTAATCTTTCCAGGCTGGATACCTGGTGACGTTGGAGGATAAAAAAAAAAAAAGGTTGCTTATTGTATAGTAAATGAACTAAAAAGGACCGTTTTCCTAAGGACATGTACCTTGTGCCCCCTAATTTTTTCCTACTGCTTATCCACCTCGCTCTCCTATCCCCTACCTGCTATGCTTGACGGCCTATGTCACGATGAAGTGTGCGCTGATGACTAGCCAGGGCACGCATGCTGACTGACCAGCTGGCCGCTGCCTCTAAGAAAGGACAAGAATCTGAATTATAACTGCCTTTGCCTCGTCAGAAGCACTCGTTTGGGCTTGCATCTTTCACCCTGCCCTCAGTTTGCTGGCTACTGTCAGCAGGAAGAGGGTGGTCAAGTTCTCCACGTTTCCACTCTTGTCATGGATGAATATAGGTCCCTTTCTGTGACTAGCTGCCCCTTCTTTACAGTGTTCACAAGAAATTAGTATCTCTAAGTCCTCTGGTCGGCTGTCAAAACTGGCCAAAAGTTTAATAATTATTCAGTTAAAAATAGCAGACAGGTAGTTCAATCAGAGATGTATCACTTTTCTAAGAGTTGTGCCGTTAGTATGTGTACAACTGCAGTTATTTGCAATACCAATGCTCAAAACACAGGATAAAATATGTTTGGTGACTTCATACATTACTGTCTGTCAAATAATCACAGAAAACAACAGGATGCACACAGTCACCCAGTCCCAACTGTGAAAATAAAGCTTATTAGCTAAAACCTCAGCATGGTTCTGCAAACCTCTACCTTTGCAGATCCAAGTCTGAGTTCTCCACAGTCTTCACTCAAGCACCTAAAATTTTCTTCCATTTTGACATGCAGACTTTTTTTCAACCCAAAATAATTTTTGGGGAAAAGCTTTTGAAGACCTGCCAGATGATTTTACACTCTTGAATAGGTGTTGGCTGTGCGGCATGATGTCCCTAGCCCGACTTTCAGAGGCAGTGTATGGCCTTAGCTAAAGGAAAGAAAAAATTCCAAAGATGACATTTATGCATGAAAGAAACACAATAAATATGTTAATATTCTTAAAGGATTGCTTTGAAAGCCTTATTCTTTTCTCCTTTCCAACATGTAATTTATTTAACTGCAAGTCTAATAGCAAACTATCGTATATTTTAGAACATTTGCCAGCATTTGCCTGTGGACTGTTAACTGCATGGGAGCTCACGTCGATAGGATAACAGTAACAAGATCCAAAGTAGATAAATACCTCAGGCTAGTAGAAGTACAATATAAAGGACTGAAATAAAGATTTTAATGAGCAGAGCAAAACGTATCCTAACATGTGCGCTGGCAGTTTTATTCCCACAATGTTAATCAGAAACCCCGAAGACTAGAAAACCTCTAACAGTCCTTTAACATCGGAGAGCTCTGCTTCCACCTTTGTCCTATTCCTTCCTGGCTGCCCGTCGCTTCCCTTGTCCCAGGTGGGTTTTCTCCTTCTCTCTTCTCGTGAAGACCCTGCCAATCTTCCCATTCAAGAGCATTGTTAGACAAGGAAAGCCAAGGTAAACCGGAACCTGTTCTGCTCTTGATCAAAGCAAGTTCACTTTACCTTCTCTCCTTGGATGAGGTCTTCAGCCGTTGGCTTTCTGGAGCCTCCGGAGACACCTGCAATTGAAATGTGAGAGTGCCATCTTGGGCATAGGTGGAGGCTTCCCAGCTGGGAAGGGGGCTTGGGGGAAGCAGCAGGCGAGGGGCTCAGTGGTGTTGATCTGCCAGCAGAGACTAAACCAGGACAGATGACCAACCTGCAGCAGCCTCACTCTGCTCTGCTGCAGAGCTGCAGGCTGGAGGCTGACCTTGTTTCTCCAGGTGGCAGCAGACCCACCATCTGAGCTGGGAGCCTTCGGCTGTCACACTGTTTGTGGCCCTGACATACCTCTGCTGCTCCTGCCACTGGTGCTGGTGACTCCTCAGCAGATGCAGCAGCCGCCTCCTCCCCAAAGAGTTCCTCCTGGTGTTCGATAAGGAACTTCACCAGGCGTGTCACCTGCACACAGCAAACCATTGATTTCCAGGCTGCTGGTGGAAAATGCCCCGGAGGCCAGAGCCAGCTGGGAAACATGGCGTACCTTCCCCGTCACCTTCACGAGGGCTTCCATGGGCAGTGTGTGCTCCTCGGCCGGGCTGAGCAGGTTCGGCCCCACGCAGGTGGCCAGGTTGGCAGCGGTCATTCTGCTGGTGGCCGTGTTCCTGCTGATGTTCCCCAGCAGGGCCAGCAAGCTCTTCAGCAGGAAGAGCTTGGCCTCTAGCAGCTTGCTGGCCACCCTGCCGGAAAAGGAACACAAGGTTAGCCAAGTACACATCATCAACAACACAGTTTCTCCCAGGCTGATCCCACCCAAGCCCACCTGAGGGAAGGCACCCTGGCCACCCCCGGTCAATAGCAGAGACGTTGCCTTCTTCATCGAGATTCAGCCTCCTCCCTCCCTCCCTCCCTCCCTCTCTCCCTCCCTCATTGCCCTGCTGGCAAAAGTGCCTTTGCAGAGCAGCCCTCAATGCCAGCCCAAGTTGCTCCAAGGAGAGAAAGGCTTTTCTGTGCCTCTTCCTGCCAAAAGCGCAGCCCAGAGCAGCAAGAGGTGGCTGGAAGCAAACACGGCCTTGTCCAGGAGGACGCTACTTTGCCAGCCCATGCTGGGCTCTGCAAGTCCCTGCAGAGCAGGCAGGCTGCTCGCCACACTTACCCTTTCAGTCCATCCAGCTTCTCCTGCCTGCTGGTCTTCCCCAGGGCACTCATCCACTCCTCGTACAGCTGGACCTCGAGGAGCTTGGAGGGGATCTTGCGGAGGAAGTCCTGCAAGGACACCGAGGGCTCCAGGTGAGGCTTTGACCGTTGCCGCCAGCAGCAGAGGCGGCACCCCCGGCTCTCCGGTTCACGAGCTCTCTCCCATCAGCACCCAGAGCGAGGAGCTGCCATGCTTCAGGTCAGCAGGGTTCACCTTCAAGATGGTGGCCAGCAGGTGCACTGGCTGGCCTTCAAGGCGGACCTCTGCTCCGCTGTCGAGGGCCTCGTGCAGCTCCTGGGAAGCACTCTCGCTGGCCACCAGCCGGAAGATCCCCTCCGTTGATGGCCCCTGCTCGTTCAGGAGAGCCAGCAGGGCCTGCAGAGGACAGAGGAGGACACTTACTTGGCTGGAGACAGGACCTGAGGCTGGTGCACCTTCCTCAGGGGCAGGAGGACGTGCACACGGCTCTGCTTTCCCTAGGGCAGCAGGGATGGTTGCTGGAGGTGTGGGCCGTGGGGAGCAGTTGCCTTTGTCCCCGACCCCATCTGGGGTCCCTCTGGTGGGGCCAGCAGCATCCTGGAGGAGCCGGTGGGATGGGGACCCCCTGGCCAGGCTGGATGGGCTGGGGCAGGGTGCCATCAAGGGGCCGGCTGAAGAGAGCCCCGCTGCTGCCTGAGCCCGATGGCCTGGGCACCTCATCATCGGCCGAGGTCCCTGGCTGCCCGAAGGGCCAGGGTGGCCCCATCGTCCTCCTGCTGTGGGTCCCACCAGCTGCTCAGGAAAACAGAGCAAAAACGCTGCATGAGATCCACCAGGAGAGTGCTCCTGGACCTGGCCAGGGCTGTCCGCCTGGCGCTGAGCGCACGGAATCGGGGTCATTTGGGAACAAGGAGCCCCGGGGGGCTGAGCTCTCTTCTGATGCAGAGAGGGGCCCTCCTGCCCCCGCCTTCTCCCAACTCACCAGCCAAATGACCACGTCCACCTTGGCTGCTAGAGGGGACGGCAGGTAGCCGCTGCTCTGCGCCAGCCTGCGAGATATGCCCTGAGCTCACCCAGCAGCCCCCCAGCACAAAGGGCCCCTGGCGAGCAGAGTGAGAGGTGGCGATGGCTGAGATTGGCCCCCGAGCCCCCCTCACCTTTGCCTGGCCCTCGATCAGCCTCTCCAGGCTGCTGTGGCGTAGCGGCGTCGCCTGGGCGAGAGAAGAAGAGCAGAGGGTGAGAAGTGAGGCACCTGCTGCTGGGCTGGGGCAGCCCCCGGTGCCGAGCAAAGGCAGGAGGGACACTCACAGCTTTGTGGCTGCTCAGCCGCTTCAGGACGAGCGTGATGGAGGGCAGCCGAGTGACCCGGGCTCCCTCCACTCCCTCCGGTGGCCTGTGCACAGGGAAGGGGCAAAGAAAGAGCCGTGTGAGACCCAAGCTGCCTTGTTCATGTCCTGCCGGCCCGGAGAGCACGTCCAAGCTGCTCCAAACAGCCGGGTACCGCCCGGAGAGCTGCAGCAGGGGCGAGGAGGGGGCTGGGCCGGTGTTGGCTGGACACAGCCGAGGGAAGCTGCTGCACCACCTCCGCCCCCTCAAGAGCTGCCAAGAGCTCCGGGGGCAGCTGAGAAGCTGTTTTACCCCTTTTCTTAAGAGGATAAACAAGTTATGGAACCGATTGTTTTACTTTTCATAAAAAAATGAGAATTTTATTGGACGTCTCCAACTGTTTTAAAGGGTGCTCAGTAGATGGGCTCCCCTTCCTCCCACTCACCTCATTGCTGGAAGGGGGATTGATAATCCTGCTGGAAGCACCTTGTAAATGCAAGGACTGGCATGGGAGAAAATGTGAAAGAATTTGAGTGATACACAGGGAAGCAACTTCATGAACTGAGAGTGAGATTCAACTTCCCAAGTCTGTGCAGAGCTTTGAAAGTGGGAAGCAAAGCTAAAGTTTGAAAAGGGGAGCTAAAGCAGGAGGCTGTAGAAAAGAATGACATGATCAAAGGACTAGAAGATGAGGTCTGCAGCAACATTTTACTGTCTCCATAAATCTGAGGGTGGTGAACAATACGACTCATGCGAAATGAGAGCAGGAAACTAGTTCTGCTGTGAAGGGCTTGAAAACCTTCCAAAAAGTCAAGGTGTTTGATACAGGTTATTGAGTTTCTGCTCTCACCCTGGCTGCAACACAGAAGTAATATAAAGATGTAGAGGTGACTTTTTCTCTGGTCTCAATCAGAACCCAGGTATTAATCACAGAATCATGGCACGTTTTGTGTTGGAAAGGACCTTTAAAAGTCATCTAGTCCACTCCCTCTGCAGTGGGCTGGGACACCTTCAACTAGATCAGGTTGCTCACATCTAAGATAAAAGAATAAAAGAAGTTTTCAAGATTTAAGTTCTTGATCACTGGCCAGCTAATAGAAATGAACAAATAGTAGAAAACTGTTTCACAGATATTTGTTTGACTTTGAAAATCAGCCCAAATTTGCTTCAATTCAGCGTTTTTTCATCTTCTCATAATGCTCCAGCCTTGCTTATGAGGACATGCAGAAAGAGCACAGTTCAAGCTCAGATATAAAGCTGTCCAATTTAAATTTTGATTTTGACCATTCTAAATTCAGAACTTGCTTATAACAGGTGAGCTGTGTTATATTGTTCAGTTTTTTCCATTTGGTTTATGCCATAAAATTGAGTAAATTGCTAAAGCTACAAGAAAGTCACCAAATCAGTCTGGTGCTATCTAGTTGTCTAATGGTCAAAGTGGAAGATGGAGGGCAGAAGAAAACTACCGCTTGGAACACGTAAAAATAGCTTGACCTATAAATTGCTTAGCTGCTGCAATAATATTTGAAATTCTTAGCACACCCAACATGCTCGTTTTGTTTCGTGTTATACAAGACAGTAAGAAGAGCTTGAAGACCAAAGATTTGCACAACACTAATTATTTCATGGGGAATCTAGAAAACACAAGTGGTGTGAGTAGCATATGAATGCAGAGTGAGGGCTTTGTGAAGGATGGCATGGGAAGGTAACAGAGCAAATGTTCAAATGAAAGTGAGGAGTTAGTGAAAGGTCAGAAATGGTGGCAGATGGTGAAGTTATTAAAATATGTGGGAAGATAAAGGGTGAGGAGAGGCAGGTTTGCCAGCTGACGTGTTTCCCCATCAGGTTAATAGACGACATGAAATGGACAATCAATCAGTGAGAAATCAGCAAAGGAAAACATAAAACCCAGAGGTTAGTTTCCAGCACTGAGAGTTCATCTCAGCATCTTCTTGTCAGCTACAGTTCCTGTTCCCTCTGTGAAAGGAAGAGTTGATGGGCTCTGTACCCAGGTTATAGTCTCCTGAGACAATTGTGGAGGTATGTACAGAAAGCATAGTATGCATAGGTAAATGCTGTCTTTCCCTGCTCAAGCCTGACTTGCACTGACTTGTAGTATACTCTTTTGAGGCAGAGGCTACTTTTTTTTTTTCAGTTGTTCTTTGCTCAGCACAAAGCCTAGATCTGTCACTATGACCATCATTACTACCATAGTGCAAATAATAACAACAGCAGTGTAAATAAATAGTCATGTGAGGCTTGATGATTGGACAGGAATGCCCTCAGCTGGATGCCCTTTGTTTGGCTGAGCTATCCACTGCTGAACTTTGTGGAGAGTATTGCCCAAACATCTGACATGTCCTGGTCTCCTTTAAGTCCTCCCTGCCATGGCTTCATTTTGGCAGCCCAAAGTCATGATTTATTTCAGTTTATTGCCAAGTTGGACGTGATAGGAGGTCTCATCCGCCCACACTTCTAGCCTCCACTCTGACCTTAGGGCTTGCCAGGACCATAGCAATCCATGTCTGGATCACCTGAAGTGTGGAGTCAGCTTAGGCAGAGATAAGTGTTTTTTTATTGTTGGGAGCATATCTTTATATACTTTTGTATATAAATGTATTTGATGTACTGTTTGGTCATATGAACATTACAAATGCCACACAACTTCTAAAAATATTTCACTTTTTGGTGAGATCTTTTTTTTAAAAAAATTATTTTTGATAAGATGAGCAATAACAATGATTCAGTGATCTCAGAGGGAATACTCTTCTTCATTAAGAACCCAAAAGACAACTGCAAAACTCTCTTCCTCCTTATCAGGTAACATCTTAGTGTTGGCTCCTGTGAGGTAGTCTGCTCCCAGGAGAAGACTTATTATTTTTACCTGGATCACGCAGGGCAACGAGCACTTGCAGTTGCTGCTGAATAGGCAGGGAGGTTGTGTGAACACAATAAAACAAGCCTGAATATCCAGCTGTACAGAAATGATTCTTTACCTCCCTCAGACAGGCTGAATCACAGACTCAAATTCTAACAAAATCAAAGGTCGTCTGTTTTTTGATGTGCTTCTGTTCTGTTGCTCCTGTTGAGGCACTCGGGCCCCCCCCCTGCATAGTCAGCAAAAGGAGAAAAATTAACTCCACAATGATTTTGTAGCTTTGGCAGAATTAGCAGAAACTCCTGCCAGAGCTTGGGTGTCTCTTGCTGTTTGCGATCCCCTTTGGGCACGCCACTTCTCTTTTCAGCCTTTTGAGCCTCTCATAGTTTAATGTAGGAGATGTAAAATGAGGTTCTCCATTTTTGCTCTTTCTCAAACAATTTTGACGAATATTCTCATGTTCTCTTTTTTTCATCTTACAAACTCTGCAACGTCTGCTCGAGCTACCCCTGATGTGAGTTATTTTGTTAATCACTTGGGTAACAGTGTGGTGAAAGTGTCACAGAGAGCGTAATTCCACCTTTGAGTTTTGCCCTCACCACGGTGCATCTCTAAGTGCTGAAAATCAGAGAGAAAATGCATAGCTCAGATAAAAGAACAAATGGTATTAGTCATAAGGGAGCAGAGCTGAGGTATGAGGTTCAGAGCCAGCCTGCAACAGCAGTACTGCTGACCCCAGGCCATCCAGCGTCTGACTACCCAAATCACAGGAGCGTCTGGAAAATATGTATAGTCATCTGGGGTTATTTTTATTTGCCTTCTGGTTTTGAACGCTTTGTGCAGAGGCTTTGTGATTACACTGCCTTCATGTCTGCCAGCTTCTCTCTGGAGTTGTAGAATAGGATAGAAATTCGGGTTTACCTTGTTAAAAAAATGGGTGTGGAAATTCACATGCCATCTCTTGGTACTAACCACTGGCTCTTCAAGGAAATCTCCAAACAGCAAAAGATTTCTGGTAAACTCATAAGAATTACAGCTGCTGCTCTGAAGACTGCAAGACTTGGACAGAAGTGAGGACAGAAGTGGGGACTGCCTCTCCTCTCACCTGTGCAGCTCAGTTAATCTAACTGGCTTCTGGAAACTCTGATAATTCAAAAAATCCACTCTCATTCTTTGTCCCTAGAAAAATTAAAAAAAGACCCTCTGAACAGGAGAGGAGAGAAATTCCTCCATCTTTCTCTTTATTGTGGCACCCTGGCACATCAGCTCTGCGGCATTTAGATTATTTTATGAGATTTCCTTTTTCCCTGAGAACGATCTCCAGCGCGGCAGAGATTTCTGACAATTTTCTTTCATCATTGATGAGAAAGAAAAGCTGGAATGTTGAACTTCCTCAAAATTGTTTTTAACACTCCAGAAAATATCAATAACCTCTACAAACACATAAATGCAACATAAAATTTTCACTTAATATCAAAATAACTTTTCAGTGAAGTGTTTCGCTCCAGGTGATTATTTCTACTTCAACTTTTATATTTACAAGCACTATATTGTGATTCATACTGTAAAATAAACATCACATAAATACAATAAAAAAAATTAAATGTATGGCCTTATAGGAGTAATGTGTTGCAGCAATATTTCAGTGAAGTTTTGACAAATGCAGTATTGTTTGGAAAATGTTTCTCGCATACAAAATTCAATCATCAACAGTTTACTTCACTTTTTCCTGGTGAAAATGAATTTTTTCAGAACATAATATAAGAAAACTAATAAAAATACTCCTTTCCCAACCACCACTGAAAAATTTAAAGGTATTTTTTTGCTAGATTTTCGCAGTGGTGACGTCTGATTATAAGGACCAGAAGGTGTTCACACTCAACCTGTGAATCGTTTTGTACACATTAAGGTAGGTAACTTGAGCATCAGGTTTATGCAAAGTCTAGAGACCTGTCATGATCTAGTGTTCGTTGCTGCATTACTGGACCAGTCCTACAGTTAAAAAAAAACGTGTTTTCACATAAGTTTGGGAAAATCTGAAAGTTGTTTGTACACTTTCGGTTATAAACTGAAGTAGGATGCTATCTGACTTTCAGTTTTTGTGCCTCAATGCATTTATTTTGGTATGGATATTTGAAATATTCTGAGTATTTGGGTCTGTGCCCCTACAGAGACTTTCCTGCTTTTGTTATGGAAGTCAAAATAGTTATCTTTATCTTGTATTGGCAATTTTATTTTTAAATGAAACCTTGAAATCGTAAAAGTGGTTGCACAGATTTCTAGTGAAACTGTGGATTTTCAGGAAGTTAAATAGAAATGATCATTAGGGTACTTATACGTCTCTTTGAAGTGTGAATATGAAGCCTGTTCTACATGTACACAGAGTTGAGCACAGATGTAGGTAATGGAATGACTTATAGGAGAAAGATTAAATTTGAAAAAATATAGTATTTCTTTTCTCTTAAAGGCTCTTTTGCACATTTTAGATTCTCTCATTCATTCTCTTTGCTTTCTTAACCTTTCCTGTAAAGGATAATAACCCAAAAACATTCAAATGCACTTTGCAAACTCCCAGTGTTCAAATATCTCCTAAATTAGACATTATAATGAATTCACTCCTTCAACTAGTAAAGCTGCTATTTTTACCCACTGAACTCTGACACATGGTTATTATGTTTAACTTCATTTTTGAAGGGTTCAAGGCACCCAACACACCTACAGACGGTGTTGAAAGCTGTGGTGCTCACAGACGACAAAAATCTTGACAGGGCTCTGATCTCTTTGTTCACCTCTCAAATTTATTTTTCCAATTTATGGTCATGAAAGTTGCACTTTTCTTTTCACTGAAGTAATGAAAGGAACGTCTTTGTTTAACTTCGTCTGTAACATTGGTAACTGTGGTGACTGAGCACCAGAGTTTGAGACCTTCACAGCCATGCAATAAGTCCATGGTTTCTGTTAGCAGCAAGAGTTTCAGCCCCTGGTCAAAGATAGTCTGTTTAAAGAGCATACAGCCAAATAGTTCTTACTGCACACTCTGGAGAGCAGAGAATGCCTCTGCCTACAAACAACACCTTACATCTCTCAAGATGTTACTTTTTCCTCAGCCTTCTGAGACACAAAAGCTACTTTTATGATTTTCCTCCGTTGTACTGTCATCAAAAGCACATTAATTGGCAAGCATTAGACAGTCAATTTCTGTTTGCGAGATTTTCTTGAAAGTGTAATTGCTAGATTTTGAATGCGTCGCGTTATGGCTCGTATCTGTAGAAGTGAATTCGTCTCAAAAGAGTGAGGTGTAACGAGTGCATTAACCATACCATTATGGAAGCATCAGTTAGGTATGCTGCTTCTGGCCAACGTGGTGCTCTCCTCAGAGGTTTCCTTGAGGGATCAAAAGCTTCCTTCTTACATCAGGTAGGGCATCAAAGGAACCTTTTGACATTATCGCCTTTTGTGGATTCCTCTGTAGGCTGTTCATGGTGTATGGAAGGTCTGGGGTTTTAGATTGTGAGGTTCATCTGCTGTCAAGCCAGCAGTTGTAAACATTTTCCTTGTCATTAATCTCTCTGTTGAGAGAGAGAGGTACAACCGTTCTCAGGTCACCTCCCCTGACAAAATAGGAACCATATCCTCACTGTAAAAATTGTCTTTAGAAACAAACCAATAAAGAAAGAGAAAAGAAGAATATAATAAGTGTTCTGGTTTCTGAATGCTTTTTATGAGTGACTCCATCCTTCATGAAAAATCCCTTTTTGAAAAATTATTCTGAACAGATATATCATTTTGTTCTGTGACATGCTTTACATAAGATAAAGATACATTTTTTTGTCACCTTTCTTTTTCTGTGAATGCAATTTATTTGGGAAACCAAATCGGAGTATGCTGGGAATACTTTGGTGTAGTTTTGAATATCATACGTCATAGGTTTTGTTGTCGTATGCTGACTGTCCATCAAAACATCAACCTTTCCATGCCGTGTGTATAGGGCATAGGAAAGGGACAGTATTGGATTGTTTTCCGAAAGAAAGCGGAGACCCAGCTTTCTCGGATGGGTTTTTCTCAGGTTACAAAAAAAATAGGCTTATTAACTGTGTTAACAAATTTTTTAGGGACATTTTATGGGAACTATTGTGTCTTCTCAGGAAAAAAAAAAGCAAATAAGCCCATGTGCTCTGTAAAACTATTGTTGCTCTATTAGGTAGTGCATAGTTTTTGGTAGCATGTGCAGATGACAGCTCTCATGTATCTGGAAACTTCAAGCTTTCCAGCTGGAGCATGTCCATGTCACATCCCCTGCCCTCCCTCAGCTAATTTGCAACAAAAAGAAATATTTGAAAGACTGAAAGGCAGGAGGAAAAAAGATTCCTGAATCTTTCGTCCCAGTACCATATAGCCCATGCTCAGATTTGTTCTTTGTGCTTGATTTTGAGTTCATAAGATGAAGTTTTCATAGGCAGAAGAGCAGTGGGCAGAAAGATTTTTGGCCCCAGTAGATTTTCATTTCTGCTAACACTCCTGTAGGCAGTTCATGAGTTCAGACTGAAACACCTCCAAGAGTCTTTAGTCTATATTAATTCTGTCATAAAATTGCATAGGGGAGAGAAACATTCTTTTGTGCTCTGAGAATGAGTATCCCAATAAGCAGTCATTTTCTCTGAATTTTGCCTTACCTAAAGGGACAATACTAATCCTTGGAAATTCTTCGCCAGTTATCTCTGACTAGATCATTCATCCTTAGCAGCCTGGAGATAAATAATACTTGCCGTTTGAAAGAGAAAAAAAATATCAAAAAATAGAGGCAAATACTGAAATTCTTTAACTTTTTATTCCCACTGCTGAATATTATATATAACACATTCAGTAAAGAAATGTATAAAACATATATCAGATTATTAACACTCACTGCCAGCCTTGATACCTTTCACATACAGAATCTGACAATTAATTTTATTTTTCAGTTATTATGCAAAATTACATCTTCCACAGGAGACCTCAGCTCCAACACACGTAGTTTGTTTCCAGACCTCGCAGGACTTTGTTCACGTCACGTAATCTGTACCTTCATGTTACAGAACAATGTTTTAGCATTAGAATCAGATAATCTATTTTTTGCTTTGTCTTTTTTTTTTTCTTGAACAGATTTAGCAGTGACACCTTGTCTTTTATGTTGCTTGACAGTGAGATATTTATACTCATATTTGATTGTGTGTCCATTCAAAGGGCCACCTGTAGGCAGAGTGATCACAAAAAAAAATTCCTCTCAGATCAGATATTTTTCAAAGCAAAAGTTAGCAGACCTGGAGCAGCGATGTATTAAGAAATTGGTGATTTTTAAAATTAGGATCCTCAGTCTTTTCTCTTTCTAGTCTGGATTTTGATTCCAGTCCTGGATCCAAATGTTTGCACCGCTTGCTTGTGGAAAGAGATGTGCATCCAATGCTATCCCACACTTTGATTTCCCATGTCTAGTGACAGCAGAGTGTTTTGAAAAAAAAAAAAAAAAGAGCAGGCTTTCATGTATGGACATGCAATGGTTTCTTGAAATTGCACAGAATCTTTCTACCTATTCTGCTTAATTTTAAAATCCCATTAGGTTATAAAAACAAATATTTGCTCTTTCATTTCTCCTCCATTATGTACTAGTTTTCATTAAAAAGAACCAACTTTGACTGCAGCACAAATTCCCCCTTATCCTCATCATAGCAGGTTTACCCTGCAAATTTATTTTTGTCTCATCCAAGCTAATGGCACAAACACTTTGATAGGTGTTTCCACTCTCACATACACCCCCACATTTTAATCTTTACTTCTGTTTGGAGGTAATGGTTGTTTTAATCTCAGAAGTCAGCATTTTTCACTAGCAAGGAAAGTTTGTTTAATTTGTTGAGGGTTTTTTTTCAGTATAGGTGAACCTCCCAGAAATTTCTGTGACAGTTCAGGGTATAATAGCTCTCTTGAAAACAGACTTCGAATATTTGGTGTCATTTTTGAGCACTGACCTCTCACTCTTGTCTGTTGACTCTTCAATAACATGTGACATAAAGTTATGTTTCCTCTTAGTTCGGTGCAATTTCTGTAACACTTAGTCTATGTTTACATCACATGGGATCAAGCTTTCCTGATGCAATGTCTCTGTGCATGAGCATATACTATATACAGTCACATTGGCAAGGGCTTATGCTAGCCTTGTTGCACGTACAGCTAGTGACAGAACGATGATCCGAGGAGAGGCGGATTTCAGATGGTCTTCCATGTTGGTAGGAAGAGCAGGGAAGTTACTAACAAGGAGTAAATACTTGATTATTGGGACAGCAGATGAGAGGTAAGAGAAGGATAAAGAGTGAAGGAAATAGGAAAATGAGAAAAGAGTTTGTGGGAAATATTACTGAAGGAAGGAAAATTATTGACAGTTGAGCCAATGCTGGGACCTGGATCCCACATAGACACGCTGCTTTGACAAGGAGCAGAAAACCTGTTGTTATGGAGACACCTTCAACAGCATCTTTTCCAAAATGTGAGGTGAAATCTTTGTGAGCATGGTACCGTCTGAAAAAGTTTGAGCAACACAGCAGTAGGGTTTTGTGCTGTGAGTTACTGGTTTTATTTCTTTGGAGATCCAAGAGATGCATACCATTCAGGTGAGTGTATGAAGTTGTTTCTTCTGCAGGTTTTTCTGTCATTCATCCCTGAAGATAGTGTGAACACCTGAGGTTAGACAGATGCACAAGATGTCATAGGAAAGGACAGGGCAGCACAGCTTTCCCCTCTTTACTGAATGATGGTGCAACAATGGTGGGATAGTCATTTCTGTATGTGGGCTTCTGGAAATCTCCAGCATTGTCACTAATCCAGAGATTGGAAAGTTAATTTCCCTTGCTGCTCTGCTCATGGCATTTTCTGTGGGAAAAAAAAAAAAATAAATAAGGGAGAGGAAAATGGAAAGCATTATTACTATGCATTTTTCACTTTGCCATTCCGTGTTTTACAATTGCCTAATTGTTCATCAGCTTCACAATAGAAATGCTTTTTTTTTTCTTCTTTCCAGGCACTTAGAGATGACTTAAGTGTCATTTAGTCGATTGGCAGAACAAAGAAGTCAATTTATGGATCAGATTTTCTCTGTTTCTTTATTCTTTAAAATAATTTATTTTATTGGTTTAATGTGCTTGAAAGGTGAGGGATTGACAGGACTACAGCATAGAAATATCGCTTTACAGAACCGGGTCATACACATACAACTTTGCTAAAGCTGGAGTCGAAAGGTAGAATTTTGTCAGTTTCCACTTGCACTGATATTTAAATTTTCCTCTTTTCTGAAAAAAGATAAAAAAGGGAGGGGAAGCAGCTAGCTCCCTAGCACATTCTGAATCACATTATACCAAGTGTTAGAAATAAATACAAGTGCACGAGAATAAGATTAAATACTGCTGGAAAAGCCAAGAATAGCTCAACCTTCTTCACCTACAACTGATCGCACCCCACTGATTTCAGTAGGAAACTTCCCGTTGGCACCCAGGAGCGATGTTGTCTGCGGTCCACGTGAGGTAAATAAGGTTGATAAAGGCTCCTTACAATTTTTTCATACGCTGATCTCACTTATGCCTGCTTGTTTGCACTCCCATGTATCTTATGCGTTAGATGTTGGTTTGCCAAATCATTGCATCAACGTTCACAAGCACATTCAGCCCAGCCAGTGGCTGAGTGTTTCTGATGTCACCAGCTTAGGAAAATATTTCTTCTCTGAAGACAAGGAGTTTTTAAATTTACTTCTTCTAACAAGAAATGGAAAACCTTGCCAGTGCTCGATTCCTATTAGAAATTCATAATCTTTCCAAAATTCCTCATGGAATAATTTGCAATTCCGCTGCTCTCAATAGTGTACGCCTGCCTTGAAAACAGAAGTGTCCTTGCATTGCATGTATTTTTTTTTCTGAGGGCAATGCAGAGGAGATCATTGTGTGTTTGTTGTCCCCTTTAGATTTTTTTTTAAATACACATAGCTATAATCAGCAATTGATTCATTTTCTGCTGGATATTTATTACTCAACTGCTGATGAGACCCCCATTCTGAGCATAGACCTCATCTCTGCAAGAGTGAATGCAAGACTGCCACTTCCCTTGGCCTTCTGATTTCCATCCCTACCTTCTGTCCTTGCAACCAAATACCGTTGTCCCCAGATACCTTTCTTTTTCTTCCTTTAAGTTGAGGTTCCAGTCTCTCCTAAGTATGTGAACATTCTGTATTTTCTGTTTAATTATGCGGCTATCTGTGGTAATGTCGATGCCATAAAGTGCACAGGCTTTTGTTGGATCTCTGAGCACAGTTATCTTTCACATGAGTCATGGCAAGTTATTACATATAAAAAAGCATATTTTTGCTTCTCCAGATTTTTTTAATGCTTTGGAAAGTTCATTTTGCAGGACACAGCTTTTATCTCAGGCTGTGTGGCACCTGACTTTTTATCTCCCTACGACAGTTAGCTTTCTTGCCTTTAGAGGTCCTCAGGCAGGCAGGAATTCATTTCCATCCAGGCAGATCACCTGGTTCCTTTGCCCACTCTAAGCAGCCTGTCTCTGCCTGTTGGGAACCTCCTGCCTTGCACCTTCTGCTGCCAACATGAGGCTTTGGCATCCCATGGCCAAAGAGTCTCTTTGCCTTTGTTATCATACCAACTTGACGTACCCACTGGCACCTTGCAGCTGGTGGCCTTACAACATGGTCCTGAATCTCACAACAAGCAATGACATCAACTCAGAAGCCTTATGACTAGTGGAAACGTGAGAATGGGATTGTCTCCACAAGCAAAACTGGCAATGGAATGTCCATGGTGATGAAGCCAAGAGTAGACCTTGATTCCCTGCAGAGGGACAATCACTCTACCCTCGGAGAAGGCACATTTGTTCTCAACTCACCTTACCACCAAGAGGACCCCATCAGCTTCCTACAAAACAGCAAACCCTGTTCATATGTGTCCAAGGATCAACCGTTCCTGTTGGGTGGCGTTATTTTGTGGTTGTTGCTTTTTTCAGCCGAAGAGTTATCTCCTAGGAGCAGCCAATAGGTATCAGTGGAAATCACGCAAAGCTTAAGAGCCGCATGTACCTATCGATCTATGATTCAAGTATCTTGTATGAGATGATTTAATCTGATCCTTCTAAAGCCTTGAATAACAATGGCACTATTAATTAATGGTTATCTACAAATGGGAACCTCTCTTGAAAGTATAATTTGTTGATGGAAATAAATGGGAAAGACTAAAATATAGTATACTGCATAAGAGCTGGATTTTTATTTGTATATATTCTTGTTTATTAGGGAAATGGCAATACTGATATACTACATCATTTTGACTTTGAAATACCTCATTATCAAACAGCATTATTGGTTTTGGTTATTGCCATATCAAGAAATTAGATTGATATCGTTAAACTTGATTTGAAAAAATAGCATTTTATATATATATA
>VWZK01011773.1:1033017-1060226 GCA_013396935.1 Baryphthengus martii | reverse complement strand
ATGGAAAGGTCATCTTGTTGGCCAACTAATTGAAGTGGTAACGGTTTGGGTTGGGGTTTTTTTTAAGCACATGTAGGTGACAGCAAGGTGATGCTGCAGGCAACAATTTTGTCCAGAAGTGGATTATACCCTGAGCTCAGTTGCCTTTGTGTCAGAGTAGAGGAAGAATGAAAATGAGTATTTTTTTTTGCTGTTGTTTTTCAGAGGGGAAGGTGAAGAAAGGAGTAAGGGAAAGAAAGGGGCATAAAAGAAATATTATCATTTCTTTGACTACGTATTTTTAAATGTCTAGAGATTACAGAAGCATTTTTCATAAAGATATTTCTGTATCTTCCTCTAAGACTACTTGCACATGATAAAGCCTGTGGTGCTTGTGTTGCAGGTTAGCCTTGCTACACGTCCCTCACAGTATTACACAGAGCACAAGGAGAGAAAGTTATAGGAGAGAAAAGAAAGGGGAGGGGACAGGAAAGAACAACCTGTCAGAGACTCATCCACTAGTGTTCCAAGACACAATTAGTCCCCCCTTCACTAGCTGAAGGAAGCCCAGCAGACCCTGAGGAGCTCAGGACTCCAAAGACAGATCTTCTGACTGAAACCAGCAAGGGGAACAGCAAAAAGCAGAAGCTGCACATCACCAAGGAGCCTTCAAAAAGCCTCAAGGAGATTTGACAGATCACCCCAGCATCCATTGAACAACAGGGTTTTTTTGGGTTTGGTGGTCTTTTTGAAGAGACAAATAGGGATTTTCAGCTACTCCTTGGGCTGGCCCAGGTCACGGATGTAGCGTGCACATATACACAAGCTTGCAGCATAATGCCTATCATGCTCATTGCTGGAATGCAGCCCAAAGGCAGGAGGAAGTGCAGCTTCAGTATAAAACCTTAGAAGTGGTTCACACAAAGTTTGAGAGAGGCAAAGTTAGTCAAGTTTGCAGTATCGTCACCAAAGTTGAAAGTCTTAACAGGGTACTTTGTTCACAAAAAACTAACAAAACATGCTATTAGTAAAAGGATTTACATAACCAGAATAATTTTCTTTTCCCAAGACTGGAATGTTTATCCATACTTAAAGAAAGGCCATATAACTTGACAAACAGCAGAAGCATGAGTGCTAAACCATCAGGTCACCTGTTAATCAAAGAATCAATTAGATCCCCACAAGTGCTGTTGAATCACAGACAAACGTCACAGACCATGCTCTCAACGGGGAAGGCTTTTTTGTTATTTAAATAAAACAAGTTTTCAGCTCTAAGGAACCTTATTCCCAAATCAACCCACTCTATCTCTGGAAACACCAGAAGTTCCTTGGTACAGATGCCATCCCCATGTCTATCTAGATAAGCTGCTGGCCACTCGATGCCGATCTAACCAGTCAGTACGAGTTAGTGGTAGCACCACAACATGAAGAAATGAGAACAGAACCAGAAGTGCTTGACTGTAGAGGGCTGCTGCCGAGTAAAAAGAAGCATCCCCAACATACACTTCACAGCCTGAAAAACCCAAGATCCCCTGGCCAGCACTACAAATGTTTAACAGCAGCCACCTGCATGGATGACACACATGCCTTGAGGGGCAATAGGAGCTTCTCCTCTCCCACCACTGAACCGTGCTGTCAATCGACAAACAAAAGGAAAAACTATACTCCTCAAACTGATCTCTGCAGCTAGCTTGCACCATGTTGCAATAGCAATTAATCCCTGATACTAACCCACACGTTTTACTACATAGCAGACCAAAAGTCAGAAGGTGACACCAAGAGCAGCTAACTGAGCATCACATCACTCGGTCTGTTAAGTGACTAAAAGGATCAGTAAGTAGAAGGACCTCCACCAGCATCCATGGCAGCATTTTGTAAGATGGGTTGAGTAAGTCTTGGACACTGCTACCGGCAACATTTTTACAGGTTTAACTGAAGAAATGTGGTTTGCCTTTTTTAAAAAAACATTTAAATAACTTAACTATGCTGATAGCCAGATACTCATTGATCAGAGCATTACCATTCTGCAGCTTTTCAGACACCACGACTGTTTTACTAATTAAAACCTACAAATGAAGAGCTAATGACAGCCTATGGAGCAGACAACCACTAGTCTTCCTTGCTAACGCTCCTCCTCCAATGAAATACAGTAGCAGCTAAAGACATCGCCGCTGTTCTAATCCTTGGCGAGCTACCTTCACTTTGAGAAGTGAATCAAGTCTTTTTCCAAAAGCAATCCTTCTTGGTGACAAGTTTGTGCCATGAACTAAAGAACTGAGGTTATTTTGACAAATCCATGGCGGAGACTGGTTTGCTGTGAGCAAGGACAGGTAATGAAGAGGCCCAATTCTGCCACTTGATGTAAATGAGTGAACTCTGCTAGACAGAAACTAAAAACCACCAGAAAGCTTTTACACTCAGGGAGCCCATTCACTGCAGATGTGATCTCATGCAAGCCAAGCAACATACTTATTATAAAAATCAAAAAATAAAAAGAGAAGAAAACTACTACAGTCTACGATGCTGTGAGTACAACTACACTGACAAAGGGGTTTTGTTTCTGGCTGCTGCTGCTCTCCATCTGTGACAGATCTCCCAGGCTAAATACACATATGGTCATTTCCTAACCCAGTTCTGTCAAGAGCTGCTGGTTAGCCAGACACACAGATATGCAAATAAAGCTGCTGGCAACAGCTCCGAATGCTATCACTCCTAAACCAGCCCACTTGTTCTGAGTTTTGCCAGTTTTTCCATGCTGTAGCACAATTAAGTTTCAATGAGTTGAATCCGAGCAATGACCAAAGTAAGAGAAAACCCTTACTTGTTTTACATGATGGCCATTATGGAGGATCTGAACTGCCACAGAGAACAAGTGAGGCTTTTTTTTTTTAACCTCAGTCTTTTGATTTTTATATGCACACACTTTTTATAGCATTAATATATATGCATACATGCCTATGTTACACATAGGTATAGGGACACCACTGATTTGCTGTCAGAACATGTTGCCAGATGTAATTACAGGTTGAACAGAGATATCAAAGACCAATAGATCTCAAATAACTTGCTCTCCCTCCTTTGCATTAGTAGCTCACTAAAGCTATTTTAATAGCAGAGAAGGCATCAGTTTCTTTACACTAGTGGGTCTCATCACAGCTATAAGAGCATTAAGACATGTCTAAGAGTTTCAGGGATTTCTGAGAGATACTGAAGACCAAAGTAGTGCCTCCTTTCCCCGTCTCTGCCATCTCTGGGGCTTGATTACTGTGTGGAGACTGGACTTGGCTATCATAAAGCAGTTTGACCTTGTAAAACACAAGTGGTAGAACCTTTTGGCAGCAGGTCAAAGCAGCTTTCCTTATTTCCATAGGCATTCACTAGTTAGATTTATAAACCATCGTCTGCTCATTAGCTACCAGCTCTGTATTGCTTTTCCACATACATGCATTTAAATGCACCACTTAGTACAGAGGATGCCCCATTCTTTCCTGCTACACAAACTTAACATTTTTAAATTAAATTTCAGAACCAGAAAACTCCATTTACTGGAGTTCTGATTGCTACATGAAAGGGATCAAATTATTCTTGCATCCTTTAAAAAACACAGGAACTTGCCTGGAAAGCAATACAACTTACTTTTTTTATAAAACAAACAAAAAATGTCAGGTACAAGGAGTCACTACTTCTACTGGAACATTTACAACTTGCCTGTAGATCAAATGTTTACTCTAGATAGCAAAGCACTATCCAAACACCAGATCTCACCACATGGAAAGAAGCAGAGTTGACTTCAAAAATGTCCCCTTATTAATGGGAAGTACGGAAGCCACATAGGAATGGTTTCCCAAGAATAACATACAATTGCCAGACAAGAACATAAAAAAATATTTTGGGACTTGGGACTGATCAGTCTGTAACCAACAGCTATGTCCACATGCCAAGCAGCCAGTGAGAGGACTCATGTGGCGTCCTGTTCAGTGAGAGATTTCTGTAGGGCCTGACACTCACCTGCAGTGGCCTGTCTGTTATTACTTTAAGAGGCACGACACGTCAAAGTCATGACAAACTATTCCTGCTACTGTGTTCTCATGGCATATAGAACTAGTATTGAGAAACTTATTTTATATTGCCAGTGCAAGTCAGAAATTTATTTTTCTTGATCGTACATTAAAGCACCTGATTTTGGTAACATATTATCATAACCATAAGACACACAGCGAAGCATGTGAGAAGTTAACTCAGAGGCAAAGAAAACATTTTAATAAAAAAGCCGCACAACAAGCACGGTTTAGTGTAAAGTAACCTTTGTTATCTTACAGGTTTCTAGAGAGTCCATATTGCTCAACAACTTCATAAGTAGCTATCTGGACCCTTCTCCAGAGATAAAAAGCACTGGTCAGGATCAAATAGAAGACTTGAATTTTGTGGCAGGTTTCCTGACAAGTGAGGGTTGGTTTAAGACTTGCAGGGAAGCAAGGCCTCATGACTACAAAAGGCAAATACTAATCAAGAGTTTTTGTTCTGTAGAAGATAGCTACTATACCCAGAAGAGCTAAAAGCTCTTTATTTTTGAGAGGTGTTTATGAGGTCAGGAAGAATATATGCCTCTTGATGCTTTATGTAAGCACTCAATATATATATACACACACACTTTAATGCAGTACTTTCATAAATAAGTAAATAGAGTTTTCACCATAAAGGTCAAAAGTTACTTTATTACAAAAAGCAGAGGCAGAATTTCAGAAGTCATTCAGGCAGACTCCAATCCATCCCTCCATTCATTCTAAAGAGGGGCCAAGGGCTACTGTATGGACATGGGAAGGAATACTGCACACATCAGCTTCCACTGAGGGCACAACAAGGCAAACTAATGAGCAAGTTATGTGAAAAAAAACCAAACAAACCAAAAAACCAAATAACCCACCAAAACAAAACCAAGAAACCCCACTGTAACTGTGTGACTTATGGCTGTGTTTTTTTTAAAAAAAAACAGAACAAAACCCAAACATCAGTATCTGAAATACTCTTAAAACTTGGAAAATCCGTACATCACCTGAAATTGTTTCACCGAACAAGATATCGAACAAGCTGTTCTTGGTAGCACAAGCCTCTAGTAGAGTAGACAATGTTCTTTTGTGAGCTTTGTGCATTTGGTGCAAAAAGACTTCTTTGTTCCTGCTTGGTTTCTCCTCTGCTTTACCTGGGGTAGTAGGCTGTGTAGTTCATGAAGAGCTGAGCCCCAGCAGGGTAGTACGCCGTGGAGGGCTGGAGCGTTCGTGGGTTGAGGAGCATAGATGGCTGATACAGAGCGGCTTCTGTTGGCACAACTGCAGCAGGAGTTGGAAAGGAGTAGGAAGGGGGTGAAAGGCCTAAAGGGAACAAGTGGAAAATAGATTAGAGCCTTTTGAATTCCAGCATACATATGGTCTTCATTAGCTGAGCAACTGCAGTAAATAAAGAGCCTTCACAAGCTTCTCATTTCTTGCTCATCATAGAAAAGAAATCTGAGTCATCAAGGTGAGCTTGAGTACAAGTGTCATGCTCACCCTCCAAACAAAAGCAAAGCCAGTAATACAGAAAAAGCTACCTCTTGCTCTGGGAATAGAATTTCTTTCCAAAGAGAAGGCCAGCTTTTCCTGTCTAGGTTTAGATTTTAATGAAGTCTCCATGCAAGAAGTGAGAGACTTCTCCACTGGAAGAAGGAAACTTCTGTGCTAGAGATCTAACATTCCCCAGAGCAGAGGACACTTTTTCATCCTGATACTCCCTATCCCCTGAACAGCTCTGTCTCCAATTAATCAACAGCAGAGTGAAAAAAGTCACGGCATTGCAGCTTTGAGTGTTGAGCTTTAAAAAGAAAAAAAACCCGTACTTTGTGGTGTTTCAACAATCTGTGAGGCTTCAAATGAGTTCTCACTGATGAGAGATCACCCTACTCCTCTGTCACTCTTCCTTTTCTTTCCTCTTCCCCTCCCCAGTACCATGCCAGTGAACATCTCTAAACTTTAGGTAACTCCAAATAGCAAAAGTAGAGCTTGAAAGTGACATTCAGCATCTCCCTACATTGTGGGATGGGGCAGTGACAGAGCCAAAAGGGCTTATCTGAGGAACACATCACTGACATTTGTGGTTGGAAGTGAGAATGCTACCACCTAAGAATTCCTACAGTTTGGGACTCTGCCCAAGAACCTGTCCTAGTTGTTCTCAGGAGAAGCTTCCAACCCCTGTCTGGAACAGCTGTCACACAGAGGACTAGATACTGCAGAACCCTGCTTAGAAAGATACCGGCATTGCAAACAAACCAACCCAAACATAAAGTGCTAGTCACCTGGAAAATGAATCTCCTAACCATTATCTGCCGGTCTACTCACACTCAAAAGCAACCACACTCAGGAAGTTTGCTGCCGCATGGGCAGCTCTGACTAGGATTTAGAGGACGCGTCTTAAAGCCACCGATAACACATTTGCATAGGCAGAGAGAAAGCTTCTACTTAACTACCTTGCCATTTATGATCTTGGAAGCAAAGTATTATTTTTCCCATAGGCTTAGGGCATTATGTGCTTAGCTAGTCCTTAAGCTCTTAAAGCATTTCCCCCACGTGTTTGTCTAGAAGTCCATATTCATCCTAGTAGCTCTGAGCAGCATTATTTCACACGAAATACAGTTTCTGCAGTTCTGAGGCCAGAGCTACATGTATTTTGCTCCCACACAGGCAATCTCAATTCTGTATGAAGAGCAAAAAGCAAAGAAAGAGTTCAGTCAGTAGTGGTTCAATAGGCAGAACACTTGGGGTTGAGTCCCAAAAAAAGAGCGTTACCAATGGTTTCATAAATTAAGTTTTGGAAGTGAAAGAGGAAGGGCTTTTACTTGACAAGTTCACCATGATGAAAGATGTAGCTACAACCCGGTTTAAATGGGAAACAGTTCTTTAAACTCTGGTCGAGGCTAAAAATTATTTTTCAGAGCCATGGTTCACACTGGCCAAGTTAAATTTCAGGGAGGGGAAGTTGGCCCCTGGAAACGCAAGAGTACTTTTAGAGGAGTTCTTCAGTGATAGTAACTCACAACCAAAGGGAAAAATAATAATTGCAAGCTGCTAATGATTTAAGATGAAAAGATCTTATCTTAATACCCGCATCTGACACTTCTTTCCAAGACCAGAATCAGTCAACAAAGCAGCTCCAACACCTACCCGCACAGAGTGTAGAGTATTGGCAAGACCCAAAACTTACATGGTAACTTACATGGTGGTGGGGACAAGCCATTTCGATTTAAAGTGCCCCCCATTAATACAAAGTTCATCTCCTCAGCAGAACATTGAAAGACTTCAACATATCTGTCCTTCATAGTCTTCTTATGACACTTCTGTGCAGCTAGAAAAGCTCGGTCTGCAGATTTCATCTGAATAAAAGCATCTCCTGATGGACGACCCTACAAATGAGGCACACAAAAACCAAAATGTTTCTGGAGCTCCCATGAAGTAGCAGCATAGCAATAATTTGTGCTGTTAAAAGCAATCTTTTCAGCCAAAAACACATTCAGCTCCAAAGTCACGTACGGTCAACCTGAGCAGCCATCAGCATGTTTAAGCTGTCCTCCCCAAAGTTCTTCCCACTTGTGCTGACTTGATTGTCTTTAACTGTTTCAGTTACTTCTATGTTTAAAAAAACCCCAACGCCTATGGGAGAGATGACAATTCAGGGGTACTTTGGTGCTTGGAGACACCTGCTTTTACTAATTCAGTGGGAATGCAGAACTGGAAGATCTAATCCACATTTAGCATCTGTGATTTTCAAAAATTGAGAATAAATACAATCAAGTGCCAAATGAGAAGTGATTTCTAAAAATAAATTATTTTGTTAAGGCCAATACAGACTGGCATGTTTTAGAAGGGTACTGCTCTAAGGCTCAGTATGAGCTTGTGGAGAAAAAAATTACATCCTTATATACAGCTCTAAATGAGTGAGATACTGGAAGGAGTTATTTCAGCAACACACAGCTGCTGACTTGAAGTAGCCCAAACTAGAGGCAGGGAACTGAAGCCGGCCCTAACTTAAGTTCTAGGCCAGTTCTTCTAGTTTCAGAGGGAAGAACTTTATCTCCTTCCTTTCAACAGTTGTCCATTATTAGCAGGTTGAAAATGGGAATGGTGGGAACACGCAGGAAGATAGAAATCTAGTAGTCAGGCAAAAGCAATATCTGGGGAAAAAAAACAAAACATAAAATAATCAATTTGGCAGTTTTGGGAAGGGGTGGCAGACAGCCCTCAGGACTATATACACACACCCCACTTCCTCCTCCAGGTTTTGGTTACTGCTGGCAAGGACCGGTATTACTTTAAACTACTATGTTACTTGGGCTTTAACATCTGCATCTTTTCTTAACCTCTCCCAGCCCTGTAAACTCCTTAGTTTTTCAGCCTTGTCTGGGTCAAGTTCTCACAGACAGAGGAGCTCTCTTCAGAGGAATCTCTTTAGACAGAGAGGTACTGAAATAACTATAGTCTCTTCTCCCTCCCCATACCTCTGAAACACCAGCCCTATTGCAAGACAAGGAAGTATTCTGCAGTGTCAGCTTAGGTTTAGCGTCAACCAAAACAATTTTAAAGGAATCATTTTTATACCACAATAATCAGTGTAATCAGTGCAACCACTCAGGGCATCTCCACAGAGTTAGAGGAGCTGCCATCTCCTTTCACTAAAGTCACAAGACTATGCAGATAAAGGAGATCACAATGGTGCACAATCGTTGTCTAAAGTTTCGGTAGAAACTGCTTCCAGAAAACAACAGTAAAGATGTGACAAGTATACATGTCAATGAGCTGTTAATCTTGGTGCTTAACTGTGACTGTTTAAAGAAACAGCCACACAGTTCAGGAAAAATGTTTCAGCTGCCGATTTACACCATAGGAAGTCCTGCCTCTAAAAGGCCAGAGACACATTGGTCCTCAACTGTACCCGAGGCACGTTGTTCAGCAAAGCAGGGACAAACCACTCCTCTGAGAGTTAACATGGCCCACACTGCTGTCTTGAAGATACTCCCTGCCCTGTACAAGAGGACTTATGCGTGCTGCTCAGCAGGACTCTTCAGCTCAAGCCTCCTACAGTGCAGAGTCAGATGCTGCCTTGGGAGCACCAATCCCTCCAAGACCATAGTTTAGCTTTAGGTACATGGGTGTCAGTAACAGAAACCAGCGTACAGCAAATGTAGAAGCTGGCACAGAAGGGTTCAAATAAGCCGAGACATCTATTGCCAGTACACTTTTAGAGGAAAGCTGAAGGCTAACACCATTAGTGTCAATCCTAATGCTTCCCCATTAACATCATCAGGAGGACTGTTTGCATATACAGGCAGTTGGCACAGAGCACTAGAAACGTGGTGCCTTCTAACCTGGTGATTTAGTACCATGTGAACTCCGTGCGTCCGAATATCTGTTGAAAACTCCCCCAGGAACTCCAGGATGTCCTCTATAGTAGCAGCATAGGGAAGACCACGTAAACGTATGCAGTCTCTGACATTAGTAGTAGGCACAAACTGTTGAGGTAATACTGGAAGAATAGGTGGTGTTGGGAGAGGAATGAGAGGTGTGGAAGAGTATCTATTCAGCACCTGTGCAAAACAAAGTCAGAAAGGTTATAGAAAGCCTCCTTACTCTTCAACTCAGGAACTGAAGAGAACACCAATGCCATCTGCTTCCATCCTAGGCAGTATTTTAAGAAACAAGTGAGCAAGATTCTGTGCTTAAACCATAATAATTCAGATGTTTTAAAGTAAAACTTTGGATCCTTTTTTCCTGAACAACATTACTTAGGTTTGGAGAATTTACTCGAACTGTTATACAACTCTGAGATCTTAGAACATGAAACCTTTATTTCTACAGTAATTTTCTTGGGAAAATATCTCAGACCGTTCTACCATCTGCAGAGTCATGGTGACACTTCTACCCAAAAATATCTCCTCTGCAAAACTTTAGGAGGGTCTGGGAAGTAGAAGCATAGTTTCACTACCAAACAGCCCTCACTTAAGATGCCAACAGTCCCTCAAGTAACATGGGTGATGTTAGTGAGTCACGGTGTCTGTAACAGTCACGCTTTGAGATTTCCTGTCACCCATTTTAACAGTAAAAACCCTGCCTGGTCAACAGTTTACTGAATATTCAATCATTATCCTTTAGCTGTCTCAGAGGAAGATTCAGACTCACTTTTGTTTATGCAGCTATCAGAAGGTTTTGCTAAACAAAGAAACACGAGAGTGCTTGAGAAGAATACAGTGACAAGAGTGTTAGGAGTGCTCTGCCTTCTCATCCTTAATGTCAGCCCCTCAAATAAAGCACTGAAATTTCTACAGGTTTGGGGGAATATAGATGCACCATTGTTCGATTACTATGATATGGCTATTGGTTGGCTATAATTTGCATTACATATGAGATCTTTTTAGAATCGTATTTGTAAGTTGGTGACCTCAACTGAAGCTCTATAAATCTTTGGAGACATACATAAACAATCCTCTCAGCCCTACTTCTTGTCCCTGACAGCATAACTGCAATTAATGATCCATCAAGCCATGTTAAGGCAAGATGGCCCAGTTTCAAAAAGTTCTGCCACCCTCTGCAGGTAGCCAGTGCTGGCAGAAGGTGGCTGAGACCTGCCCTGAGAGGCAATTCATAAGACTCTTTAGATAACACTGCTCTGAAGACAACTACGTCAAAAGTCTCTTTTTCATGGGCCAATCACTATAAGATAGTCTTTTAGATCAAGACTTTTTGCTCACACTCCTCCTGAATCATGGGATGCGGATGAATTAAACATCTGTAGTGTAAAGCACTAGACCCACAAACTTTCTGCTGTAACTGCTGTTTGCAAGGCTACTGGAAGCCAAAACCTCAAAGATTTGCATATATATGATAGAGAACACCCATATACCGTAAAATCTTACATTCAGAAGGAACAAAACCTCATGGAAATTCAGACAGTACTCTTTCCCACAAGAGGAGAGGAGGAGGAGAAAGAAGAGGAGGAGGAAGAGGGGAAAGATGCTTTCAGATCATGCCCAAGCAGTATTTTCTTCCACTACCGTATGCTAGTGTAGGAGTTTGGATTACAAGAAATCAAAGGCTTATACTGTTTTTAGGTTATAAGACTTATACCCACCTGCTGAACTTCCGCTGCAGTGCTCCTGAAGAGTTCAATGTACCTTTTCCCCAGCAAGTCCTTATGCTTTTTCAGTGCATTTTGTGCATATTCCTCACAAGCGAACAACACGAAGGCATCCCCTGTAGGCCTGCTGTCAGGGTACGTGACAAACAGGACCCCCTCCTTTCCTCCTGTTACAGGGCAGTGCTGGCCAAAGAATGTCAGCACTTCTTCTGTTGTTACATTGAAAGGGAGACCTCTCATCCTGACAATCACTTGGTTTTCTTTTGACAAGAACTGTGCAACCTCGTTGGAAGTGCCTGTAACAAAAAGTACAGAAGCACTCAAGTCTAGGCAGCCACAAAATCATAGGCAAGTCTGACAGAGCTACCTCTTCCCCGTGGGCAGTTTCTCAGCAAGTACAACAATATTTGTCTCCCAAATCAGGAAAGATGGCACTCTGACCAACCGGAAATATCGTATATGATACTTGTCATTGACGTCTAAGAATGTTACTCCATCGTTTGGAAAAGATTAATTCTTATTCAAAGAGAAAACAGAAAGTACTTACAATGTTCAAAACGGAAGGCAAGCACAGTCTTTCAATCCCTTGCACAAGCAGTACCTGTGCTACCGTGCGCCCGGCCTTTTTAACTTATGAATACCTTCAGCATGCTCTGAAGCTATAATATAGAGTAACCAAGTACCCAGATCATTGTAGCTAGGAAAGTAAGTTGGAAAGGCGTGTTGAAAACAGCTCAGGAACTTCATCTTATCCTGATAAAACTGTCCAAGTCTCTTTCAGTATCTCCAGGAGAAGACCTCTGATGCTCGTACTTAAAATGCTACCCTAAGCAAAGCTAAACGGTGATCAACTTCACATCTTAATACGGTGGTCCTGCTTACAGCTGGCTGAAAAGAGGTTTGGTTGTGCCAGACATGCACTGTTTTTCCCCAGTGTCAGTGTGTAGTGTCTTTACTTTGAGTGGTATAACTATAGCTAGTTTACAGGTTTGATATCTGACAGCTTTATAGCCTCTCTAACTCTAAAATCCAAATCTCAAACATCCAGTTAGTCACATACAATCCCCAGAGCAAATCTCTGTCAAGAACCAATGAGGACCTTAAGGCAGTAGATACGTAACAGCTTATTGGATCTTAACTCAAATTGTATATACTTGCAGTCATAAGGAAGAACGGAAGAACAAGAGACCATGGAAGAGTTTGTAGAGCAAGTTTGCAGCCTGTCAATCCAAGGCTGCAAATATTTCACTATTCCCCTCAAATAAGCATTCCCCCTGAATTCCCCCTTTAGTTTGAGGCAAAGATTTGATTTGAAGAAAGTCAGTTCCATAAATCTCTTGTTATTTACACTGTGATATCTGTTTGCTTTTACATGCAAGTCTCCACAGCAACAGCAGGCACATAGTTTTGAAAAACTACTCTGGCTTTATTTTTCAGCAATCAATAACATCTAGGTTTCTTCAGTTAAGAAGATGACCTAACAAATTAAAGTTCATATGCAAGATCACCTTGCCTGATCAAATCCTTATTTGATAGGTTGCTTGAAAATGACAAAAATGTGGAAGAGAAAATGGACAGATAAATCACGGAATGTCCTGGACTGCTGCTAGCTGAGTACATAGTAATCAACACACCAGCCAACTACTTGTTGAAAGAAAGAAAATGAAAGGCCATATCCAACAGGAGCAGTTTACAGCCAAAAGTTACAAACGTTGATGGAACAAATCCACCCTTCTCATCCTTTAAAAGTTACCTCCTGCAATTTTAAGGAAGTCTTCACCAGTTGCTTTGTATACCTAAGGAAAGAAAAAGTGAACATGTGATTGGCATGTTATTTGCACTCCTGTTGAGAGGAGGATTTCAAAGGCAGCGTCACACACCTCAATGTATCGATTCCCCATGTGATGCTTGTGCCTTTGTAAGGCTAGATCTCTGTGCTCTTCACTTATGAATCTCACGAGAGCCTCCCCATTCCTCCTACCCTGGGCATTGAGGCACAGTGCAGCACCTCCCCTGCAAGATTTAAATCCAAAGAGTTAAAACTCTGACTGATGCAGATGAAGCATTGAAAACAGAGGTAAATTCTTAGCTACTAACTTGGCAATATTTAGGCCTTTGAAGAATCTCGCTATATCCTGGTCAGACGACTGCCATGGCAATCCTCTTGCTCGGATAACTGCATTGTCATCCACAAGTTCCATCTTGCTGCTGCAGGCACAGAAAGAGGGAGCGATGCAGAAACATCTGCCTGTAGTATCTGTCACACACCATTCTCCCTGCTTGTCACCTGTGCTGCAGGAACAGGCTTTCACCCGTGCTCCGTGTCTGTTGGATGGCATAGCCAGGGCAGTGAGGGCTAAGTGCCATCACCACCCAAAGCCACTGCACATGTCTCTCTGCAGGGAATGTCTGCTCTGTTAAGTTGCCCCTTTCCCAGCTCCCCTCTGCTCCTTTACCACATTTGCTCTCATCCCTTGAGTCATATTCCAAGTTTACTCCCCACTCCTGACATACCAATGGTTTGTGCCTCTCCATTGTCTGAACAAGGTTACGGGTATAAAATTAAGCACTTGTAGCAATTGAAGCAGAGCAGTTAGATGTCACTGAGGTTACTGCTTATTATTTGTACTGTGACAATATGTAAGAGTCAGTCACAAGCTAAGACCAAACCTGTTCAGGGTTATACTCAGCACACAGAGGACTCCAGCCCAAAGAGTTTAGTCTTAACACTGCTTGTTCAGCCCATCACTGTGCTACTGGAGACTAATATAGCTACAGGCTACATTGGCTGCTTAGTATGGGAATAGCTCAGCCACAGAAAGCCAGGTTTAATTGGTCATTATCACAGTTTCTTTTCTTTGCTTACTTGTTACAAGTGCCATGTACAACAAAACACTCGCAGCTGCCCAAGGTTATTGCAAGTACAGGTTTTTGCACAGAAGAGACCATGATTAAGCAGACGAAGTGTTGTTCAGCAGCAGAGGACTCCCTTGTACGAAGGGGCTGTGTCATACCTCGTTATATAGGAGGGCCATTTTTCTCACTCATATTTTAATTTCTCAGGTGGCGTTTCTGTAAGTATCTGTCCCAAGATGTTCCCCCTCCTCTCCTATTTCTGTACTTTTCGCTATCACAAATAAGATGGCAATCTTTCACTGCATCCCAGGATTTTGTTAGTGAAAGGGGAAAAAAGCTTAGAACAATTCTAAAATATAACCCCTGAGCTAGTCTCACTGGATGCTTTCTGCCAATATTGTTGCATTCTTTTCTTGTTTCTTTTGGCTCAGAAGTGCCAGCATCATCTACCATTATGACAGTTCCTTAATCTGGAAGAGGGAAGTAAGTATTCAAATAAGATGGGAATATAAATAAGGTCAGTTTAACATCAGTCTCTTTTGATACTTCAGATGGAGTATCCAGCAAACCACTGACAAAAATATCTCTTTGCACATAGAAAAACATAATTACATTTGAAAAAACCCAAACACCACAAACCAGAAACAACAAAACAATCAATAAAAATAGATAAAGCTTTTATGTTTAAAACGTATCTGGGAAGAAGACAATCATCATAGCTTAAGTAATTTACTGGTAGCAGAGTATCTTTGGTACAGCGTCTTTATGGAAATATTTCCTTCCCACTTTAAGAAAACATCATGATGTGTATTCAGTGACTGTGAAACAAATTGCAGGAAGAGCGTAAGAACTAGTACCAGTAGGTGTACTTCTGCAAAAATGCTTATGTTCTTTGCTAATAGCACAGCACACAACACCCATTATAAACTCTTATTAGCAGAACCCAGAACTACCAGCACCTAACAGGGAACACTGAAGCTTAGCAGGAAAACTGCCTTGTAACTGATCACAGAGTATCTGTTCCCTTTTCCACTTAAAGCATCTAATCGATTTCCACAGCAGGGGCAAGATGAATAAAAATCATAGTAATAACTATTTGCAAACAAGGAATACAGAGAAATACTGCTGTATTGTGTGGCAAGAAGAGGGAGAAGGTACTCACCAAGGCCCACTTTCAAATTTGTAGTTCACTCTTTCTGGATCTGAAAATCGGTGATCTATGAAATATAGCACAAGTTATTTTCTTTTGCCTCAGCATACAGGACAGACAGGAGAAATAAGTAACAGTGAAAACTCATTCATCACAATCACTTACTGTATGGTTCAGATACCAGTGTTAAAATAATATTCCCCATATCTTCAACTTGAGAAGTTCCATAGGGAAAGGCTGGACTGTTCTTGTCAAGATTTAAATCTTTATGCTGGAGTTAAGTTAATCATCATCGAACAGGTTCCTAATTGGCTTCTTGCTAGAGCGACAAGATTTCATGTTATCCTCACTGGTCAATTGCTTCTCAGGGGAAGATTTAATCCATTTTCCTGCTGGGACACATTAGCAGTTCTGCCTTGGCCTCTAACTACTGCCACCCGCGGGAGAGAGAGCGCATGCCTGAAAGAAAGCATCTGGGGACACGAGACCCCGGAATAAGGACATATATACTTAATAAACTTGTGAATTATGTATGTTCAACAGATACGCTTTTGCATGTGGAAGAGACTGGAGTCCTGTCCTCTGTAATTAACATCATCTTTAAACTCTAAAGGAAGATTTGGGGAAGGAGGAGAAGCAAACTATCAGCTAGAAGCTTTCAAAATAGAGGGATATACCACGTGCTTTCTGAACAAGTAAATCCAGAAGCAGAATAAATAGCTTACCACCGGAACAAAATTCACAAATGACACCTTGTCTAAACCTTGCCTATTAAAAGTTACAATCTGAGTTTTGTGCTGTTACACAGAAGCATTTTGAGAATCTGGTAGGACTGCTCCACTGCAAATAACAAAGAGATAAAACAGAGTCCCACAACCTGTTATCTTCTTCAATATGAAGGATTTTGGAAGATGATAGCAAAGATAAGCTCTCCTGCCAATAGAGACCAGAAGTGTTCTGTCCTGGAAAGACAGGCTGTAGAATCACCAGGTAAAACACTCACATTCATAAAGGGAGCCTGATTGAAATGGCACATCTCATCTTTACCCACCTCAGCTTGAAGCAGAGTTCACCATGGTGTTTCTCCTGCTTCCTGTCAAATTTGCCCCTCTCTAATATTAGGCTATAGGACTAAGATGACTGGCAACTCTACTCCACCATTTAGAAAGCAAATTTTTAAGAGTTTTTTTCCATTCATATCTCCTTCTCTGAGGACTCTTGAGTAAAAACACCAGCAAAACAAAGCAACAAAACCAAGAACAGAACGACAAGTGAAATATAAATCAGTTTGGGAAAATGACTTGATTTTTGACTTTGCTTACCACTTTACATCAAGATTTTAGAGCAAAAGTGAAAGTTTCTTAAACAAGACCTATCCTGGCATGGCAGTACAGTAATGCAAGACCTTCAAAACAGTCAAATGCACCAATTATTTGCCCACATCCTCACAAAACCATGCTAGGTACACTTCAAATACTCAAGAGTTGCATTTTGGTGCTTAAAAGTGGTTTCTCAGTCTGAGATAGCAAGGCTTCTCTTAAAAGAAAAAAAAATCTCCATCTAGAGCTGAGCACATTATGAGTTGGCAGATGAAGGGCAGGGAATAGAAGAACAGCCTCTGTTAAAAGAGAGGCCACACTCCAGCTTTGTCATATCATCTCATCAGCAAGGGAGACAGCACAAATTTCATTGGGAATAAAGTCTTCTCTGTTATTTGTGGGATGACTGCAAGTTACTCCTACAAAACAGATTTTTTTTCTTTGTAATGGTTTTTGAAGTTTAACTGTTATCTTGTTGTGGGATGAGAAATAACTTCAACTGAATTAACAAACTCCTCTTCCACAGCAAGGAAAGAAAAGCTGCTGTGCCCATATACCCATAACATCAATACCCTTTGAGGCTAATTTGATTTGGAGGTTTTGTTGTTTTAAAGTGTGCACTGAAGTATGGAAGGTAAGACTGAGCACCATTCTCTCACAAGAACATTACAAGAGAATTATCATAGTTAAAAAAAACAAAACAAAACTACTCACAATTTAACCCAATGATCCCTCCCCTCTAACAGCCTGACTAAACACAATTTGCTAGCCATTGCCATTACCCACCGTCCCAGTACCTTCTTTGGCGGAAAGCAGTGAGAACCTGAAACAGTTTTCTTAAAAATTCTGAACAAACCACATGCAACACCAAAGCACAGTTTAAGAGACTATCAGTATTTATGACAACAAGAAACATTTTCACTGCAGTATCTCTTCCTAAGCTGTACACTCAAGCTCATCTCCTTTCCTGCTCCCTGGGAAAGGGGTGTTAAAAGAAAAACAACCCACAGACAGACTCCCTTGGAGAGGAGGTATCTAATCTGCACACAGATGTTTCCAGGCACCTGATGTATCAGCAGAGGTGCTTCTCCTTTTCCCCACACTTGTCGCTGCAGCATCACAAAGATCTGCGTTGTACTTGTACAGTCTCTGCTGCCCATACAGTGAATCAGAGGCTGCTGAATTGGAACCCTGGTCTTGCCTGATCATTTTTTAATGAAAATTTTGGAAGTATTAGCTTCTCTCTGCCAAAGTCAAGAGAAATTGGGCAGAAGTTTCAATAGTTACTACAGCAGGAGATGTGCCTACACACATGATTTTGGTTGTTAGATTGTGCTGTCAAAACTGAAGTGATATTTCAATATTCCCTTTTTGTGGAGCCAAAGATCCCTACAAGTGATCAGCCATCAGAGATAGGAACGTAACAGTGTGAAGAGGCTGGGAATTTGAAGCAAGGCTATCACACAAGGAAAACAAACATTCCCCCCCATGTTCAGTTTCTTCAGAAAGCATTTTTACTGAAAATATTGATCAACAGGAGATAGAATTCCTAAAAATTCCCTACTGCCAACAGAAGTTCGTACCAGGTGTTCAGACACAGGGAGTTAGTTATGCTAAGGAACTCTAGATTAATATAAACACAGTGGGAAGGTAGGAAGAAAAATCATTAACATTAGCAAGAGGGAGAAATTGCTCACACCTTTGCCTCTGATTATCTAGAAGCAAGGCTTTTAGGCAAAACTGGAGAAGAAAATTGATAGTTTTCTGCACATGTAAGGAGCATGTTAATAACAAGCTAGGTGAAAACTTGAATTCTACTGGACAAGACTGACTACTACAGAAAGACTCCTGTGAACAGAGGCACTAGAAATTGTAGACACTTGGGAAAAAGCTGTTAATGGAATAGGCTTTATAACACCCATCCCTTGTTCCGTGAAGGGACAGGAGATCACACGTGTATTTGTGTGCAGTGATATTCAAAGGTGGCCTCTCCTGGGCAATTGGAAAGAGCTGATTGCAGTGGATAAATCCAGGCTTATATTCAAACAAGTGTTAGAAACAGACCTGGCTGTCTAAAGCTACTATATGCAATAGCATGCACACATATATCCTAAGTGAAGCAACAGGCAAGAAACACTCCCAAATAACAAGGTAGGATTGGAAACAAGGAAGTTCTTAATCTGGCTGCACAGCTGTGACACCACCTCCTGCAACACTCGAATTTAGTAAAGGGGGCAGAGGCAAATGCATATTCTACATCAGGGTTCCCTGTATAATGTGAAGAAATTTCTAAATAATTTCCTCAGATTCATCACCACAGCTTCTCTCACTGCCAGTACCCTCCCAGAATTCTTCCGTGTCTTTTCAATTTCTCAGTCTCTCAACTCCTTTAACCCTGACAAAATAATGACCAACTAACTTAGCTCTGAGATGATATGACATGAACTAGTACTGCAATTCTGTTCTGCACTGATCCTCTTCTGATTTGTTTTTGTTCTCCCTTTGTTCTGTTTAAGTCTCTTCAGGCAGAAGATTACATCTTTTGAAATACTACTTTGCATTAAGATAATCTGCTAGTACCCAGTTCCTGACTATTATCACAGGAAATATAAGTAACAACAGCCAAGATTCTCAAGTAATACCCAATAATGGGCTTTTTATTGCCAGAGTAAAGTACTATCGGTTATAGCTGTGCTCCACATCATTGTTTAAGACACTCGGATCCAAAAAAAGCACAACCAGAAAAATCAAACCAAAACTAAATTCCAGTTTCAGTACTGCCAGATCCAGGTTGCACCCAGCACATTAAGCAAGCTGTTCTGAAGTCCACCTGTGTTTCTACAACCAATATCCAGTAGATGCTCACAGGAAGGAGTTATCCTCCCAAACCCAATTCAGAAGTGAGTGGAGCAAACTAGGCACTGGAGGAAGCAAGAGCTATTTACCATTTAATGGCTTCTGCACACCCAATCTTGAGGCAAAGGACGAGCCTTCTGCAGACCAAATACGAGAGTAGTCATGCAAGCTTTGTTCACTCCACCCTGAAGGCACTCACAGCAGCAAAAACTGGCTCGGCAAGCTTTGCAAATCAAGGGCTGCAGTAAGTATGGGAGTTACATAGGGTGCAAGAACAACTCTGCTCCTTTTGTATACTTACACATGTATAAAAAAACAACCAAGGAGATTTCAACAGACCTAAGTTTCTTTCTCTGCTGGAACATGATCACTTCTCTCAAGTTTTTTGTTACTCAAAATTTCTCATAATTGTCTTGCTGTTGTTGCTCTTACACAACACTGACTAAAGAAAGTTTGTCAGAAGACTGTCTCCTACATCAAAAACTGTTTTGAGACCCTAAGTTAGGCAGCAGTAGTGCTCTCAAAGATAACAGTTACAACTACCCTCAGTCCCTTAAATTTCATGGCATTTTAAACATTTCCATACCCTGAGATAAAATAGATCAGTGGCCATTTGTACATTAAATATGTCATTTCCTTGAGTGTGTGTTGGGGGGGTGAATGTAAGACTTAGTTGAGCTCTTGAATTTGGAATGGTTTCATTGTTGTACACAATTTCAAGTAGTTTGCTGAAAGAGTAAGTTCCAAAAGTATTTTCCAAAGGAATAACAACCTAGCCAATTATTCAATTTAATATCTCTGGGTTTTTTTTAAGATTGTGCTTGCCTTGTCTGCAGGAAATACATAGCCAAGCACCAGCTATCCAGCTTGTTATGCACTAGAATATATATCTTGAATGACTGTGCAGTAGGAAGGTATCTCCCTGACTCTTGGGAGCAGTAGAGTCCTTTCTCCATTTGCCTGTAATTTGTTGTTTTACCAAGTGTTAGCCATCAAAAGAAAAGCTTTTGGAAGACCCTTAATTTAAATGATTGTACAGTACTACCCAGCTTTCTCCTAACTCTTGCATATCACACGTGTCCTCTCACTGATCACAACTGTTACACACAGGTAAATGGAGATGTAAATACATGGAGATGTGCTCAAAAAAAAAACCAAAACCAAAAAAACATCAAATCATTCTATCCCCGCTACTAGTTTGTAGGTGCAGGTCATCTGCACCTCTAGTCAGTACCCTACCCCTAATCCAAAGTCTATGTGCACCAAACCCAGCCCAGTATAGTTTGTGTGACACAAATATTGTCCTCATACAGCTCCTTTAATTATGAGGTAGAAGATCTGCACTTTCTACAAGGATAAAAAGTGTGCTCAGATGCTGTGCACTAATCTGCAACTTCATTTCAAACTTCTCTATTCTAAGTTATTTTTCATTCAGACGCTTTCTTTCCTTTGCTACATAACTGTCTCAGGAGGAGAGTATCCGTCCCACTTACATGAAGAAGGGAAAAAAACAAACAAAAAAACTCACAATCTCTGCACAAAACTGTTTGGACTAGTATTTAGACTTAGCACCTGCTTCAACTTTTTCTTTTCATCCCAAGCATTACACGCATGTCCAGACTCTCCAAGTGCAATTAACGTCTACATTTTCTGACACCAAAGAGATTAAGGCGGTATTATTTCAGGAAGGTGAAGAGCAAGAAAGTTATCATTTGTCAATAAAAAGGAAAATGAAAATTACTTCAGCATTTTGGTCTCTGCACCCTTTGCCCCCACCACACTCAAGCAACACAGGGCAGAGAATTTCAGCCACGCTGCATAAACAGAGCAAGTTTACAAATAAGAGCATCGGCAAAGACAAAACTTTGTGATTTGTCTTAAAACCAGAATGAAGTTATTTAGATTTATATCCCTTAAGAAGCCTATCAGATCCAGAATTCAGACTCGAGATGAAAGCATCTGGATAGACAGAACGTGCCTCTGGGAACTTTTAGGAAGTCCTATTGGCAACTGCCAAACCCACCCTCAGAGTGGTCAGCTCCCCTCTCCCAGCAGGCAAAGTATATGCTCTGTCACCATGCCTTTGATGACCAGTGACACTCCAGGTAACTACATTCCTAAAGCTATTTCCCACAGCACACCAGGCATTCAAATGAGGAGAAAAAAGCATCACTCCAAAACAGCCAAAGTAGATCATTGTCTTTAACTTCTCCAGCTCACATCAAAGTATCCCTAAATAATGTATTAAGTTTTTGACCATAACTTTAAAAAGTCTCCATCATCCAACTTCTACACTATGCAACATAAACATTTATTTCACTTTTCTACCTAAAAATTCCCACACCTACAGTAAGTTATACTGCTTTGCTTCTGCCTCTTCACTAGGGAAGATTAATTTGCAGATAGCAAAGCAGAGTAGTCAGCCCCCTATATTCAATCTTATATTTAAGCACAAAAAAAATTCCATACATACATAGATATTTTATGCCCCCGACACAGGTATAAACCCCAATCAATAATAGTCCTGCAGTGAAAGGCCAAACTAATTCAGAAGCCATGACCTCTGAGTTTGAAAAATACCAGCTCTTAATGGCAACCACCCTATGGACACAATAAGCTAGCTGGAGAAAAACAGTTATTAAAAACAACCACCAAGAAAAAAAAAAATGCTTAAAAATACTCTCAAACTCCTTCATCTCTCCTTGCTGGCTACCTTTTGTGGTCATTGCATCAACAGGTCAGTAGGGTTTTCCATGTCCAAGCGCATGTTTGAGAGGACTGGAGCCTGCAGCAAGAGGGAAGACTACCAGAGAAGCAAGGAGGAAAGCACAGCCAAATCACTCACAGTTCTGGTAAGTGCACATGGCATGCAAACAAAACTGAGATAAGACTAGTAAAGAGCCAGGCAGGACCACTTAAGACTGTTCAGAAAGTAATTTTAGAAATCACTGAAAATGGAAACGTGTTACTGACTGCATCTTATTGCCCGCCCAGCCTCACCTGGCAAGGTGTAACATGTACAACTTGTAATATTCTGTCTCCTGCATGTGCCAACAGCATCCCTGCCTTAGGTTCACTCCTGAATCAGATTCACTACAAGTTCATATCAAGAATAATCACGCCCCCTCCTAAAAATTAAGATGATGTCCCAACATTCAGTCATACCAGAAACTAAAATAAAAAACTGAAACAATGAGTGACCTCACAGTTGAAGTTTTAGAACTCACATCAGCGAGTTGAACAAATGTGCCAGTTACACTAAACTGTGAAGTTTAAAGAGTCAAAACTATAAGGCTAGTAAAAAAGTGTACAGAAATCAAGAAGACAGACAGGACTTTCCCCATGGGAGCATGCATCCTCATCTGTTTTCATCTGTATCTTTGCGAGAAAGCTCCGGACGGCGCTGAGTTACTCATTAAAGTTACACCACCTCTAAACACGTGTTGCAAGCATTACTCACATGCCTCTGTCCTAAAACCCTGCCCAAGCTGTAACAGCAGCAGCCACCAGCACTGTTAAAAGGATACATCCTGTCATGGCTGCAACATCCAGCTTGCTAAGGTCAGGTGAGTCAGGGCAACACTTCTTGAACTCTTTCCGCAAGTCAAAAAAGGAGTAGAAGCATTCAGGTAGTAAGATATTCTGTAAAAAGACAAAGTAACTATTGTCAGCAAGGGTGAGTTTCATCTGCTTTGTACATACCAAACTTTCTAACAATTGCTTCCTCAGAGGCAGGAAACACAGCCTTTGCTACAGAGAAACTCCCATAGCTCTTCTCAGCCATGGATAAGCTTCTCTGCTTAAGCAGCTTCCTCTCTTCCTGGTTTAAAAAGAAAAATGTGCTTTTTCACTGCCAAAGACACATTTGCTATTGTGACTAGCGCCTCAAATCCAATGTATATATATGTGGGACAGCAAATGCCTGCTGTTGCAACATTTATAAATCGATTATTGATTCCAATTTGAACTGTCAAAAGCCAGAGGGCATTCAGTTCAGTTTAAAGAGCCAAGCAAATTTTGCAAGACTAGCAGAATGTTTTGGTTTACGGACAAGGCCAAGTTTTCAGAGAACAGCCATACTTCAAATATTTATTTCATTAAAAAGCCCAACCAAACACCCAACAAAACAAACACCAGCAACAAAAAATCCGCTGTGTGCAGATGAAGGTTTGACATGGTGCAGAGGTGTCAGCCTACGTATAGTAATTGCTTTAATGGCAGCGTACGAAGCCAGGACCAAGTTACGTAGTCAAAAAAACCCCCTCTTTTTGCTCCACCACTACACCTACCACATGTTTTTAATTTTTTGGGGGAGAGAGAAAAGGAGAAGACTTGGGGGAAGCTGTACAAACCAACACAAGCCCCTACTCCTTCAGTTAGCTCTTTGCTCCAGAGCTTCCCCAGAGACACAACACTTTGAATTCCACCTGGCTGTTTGTTGCCTGCAATGTGTCTCTAGGCCAAAAGGAAGAGCTTTCTGTGATTTAATGACTAGCTAGTATCTTGGCATTATAACAGAATGACAGGACACATGAAAGCACATTTGGGGAGCTCAAAGAAAGACATTTAGGCTCTAAAACAAGTTCTTCTTTGAGAACATAAGAGCTTATCTTTGCATATGGACAGGTGCATTAGGCAAACGATACTCTCTAAAGACAAACTTATGAAAATGCAGGTGTGCTTGCCAAGACTTCCTGCTCTAGTTTTAGCATGGACATTTTGTCTTCCTTGATGAGAGATCAAGTTCTGTACTTCACTGGCATTCAGTTGGAACAGTTGATATCAATTTATTCGCTGAATACCATGAGTTGTTAGATTGGTTCAGACTGGGCATCTTAAATAAATGTATTTTCAAGAGCCTAGGGATTTCTGCCTGTCTGGATTTTAAGTGATGCCTCACCCCAAGCTCAGGATTAGGGTATTCACAAATTAGCTATTCTATTACAAGTCTCAAACATCTGGTTTATTTTATCTACAGGCAGCACAGAGCAGATTTCAAATAAATAATTACTAACAAAACAGCAATGGAAGATTTTGATAAAGACTTGATGCTTAACAGCGAGCCTGCGATGATACAGAAATAGGATGCTTATTCCTGACACCAAACTTAAATAAACACAGGAGTGGTCCCTTCTTTTATCCACATAATTTAACTGCATGGAGTCATGAACCGTACAAAACACATCCCCCATTACAACTGTGAAGAAAGGTTGTGAAAATTTTGTTTCTGCATTTTCTCATGTTGTACCTGAGACAAGTTGTATATATAAGGACTGTCCCTTCACTATGAATCATGCTCTCGCTGTTTCTCTTCTGAGCCTTCAAAAGGTATAAATACTTGGAGTACCAACAAGTACCAAACCCAAACTCATCCAATACCAGTGCACAGACTTGCAGCAGTGCCCCTTCGAAGGTGAAGCAGCAAACTGATGGGCACAGAGATCAGTTGCGTGGAGAGGAGCAGAACAGCTCAGTTACAGAGCTAGACATGTTCATAGCAAACCACAAAACGAGATATTGGTACTGAAGCAGTTATTTCAGGACTAGAAACTCAGCATATTGCTGCAACCCCATCACTAACGAAAAGTAGGCAGGACCTCGTAACACTGTTAGCAATTTGGCAACTCTGAAGTTATAGAAAACTCTAGACTATGGGACTAGTCATCACTCAGCCTGCCTCAAACTACTGCTCAGCTCTTTACAAATACAAGCACCACCCTCAGAGCATCAACTGAATGCACAGAGATTGAAAGTTGCTGAAGCTAAAGGTGAATGCAAAATTTCAAAAGACACTTTATGATTAAAGTGGTTAACTATTTGGCAACACTTCCAAATTCCCACTTGTTAACTCATTGTAACTCCTACAGCTGTAGGAGCTATGCGTATTCTGTCAATACATCGCTTCATTCTCGCTTAAACTCAAGAAAACCTTCTTATCTAACTTAAAAAGGCATCTCAGGGCTACATGAGTACAGGGCATTGTCTATGCCTGTCACATGGACAAGCTCTTTAGTCTGGTAAATATATTAACACATGAGCCCTATGGTGGTGTGGAGGAACTCTTACACAGTTTTGCAGGAAGTCACACACAGCACACTAAGAGTCAAAATTTAAGCTACAGCTACATACCTTTTTGGAAGCTTCAGGGTGCAGAACTTGTCTGATGTGCAACTGTCCATCAGTACAGAAACAGAAGGAAGTACCTACACCAATGTTCAGCTCATTGCTCACAGACTGATTAAACTGAAAGCAGGAACAACACAAGACACACATGTAAAAGAGATCAAAGTGGCTGCACCAGGCAGTCTCATCAGTTGATAACATGTTATTCCTGGGCAACAGGAACACAGGGAGGGAATTCTTTCTTTGTACGAGCCTAGTCCTTCACTTCCAGAGATTTGTTTCTTACTAGCTAAGCACATGATAACTTTCACGATAATTATCTTCACAAAGAAATTGTCCTTTCCCACCCTTCTAATGAGATGTGGCCACATAGACAGCCCACACCACAGAAAAAAAAATAAAATCATTATCCAAGATCACTGCAAGGAGATATTAAGCTAGTTGCAAAGAGCTGAGGGAGTGCTGGGGCAGAAGAGCCTTTCAGATAGGGCACTCAAGCAGTTTGGTTGGAAAGGAGACAGGATTTCAGCCCTACCCACGAGAATCAGAGACATCTCCTTGTTTATCTAGGGGCTTCAGTACTGTTTCCTTCCCAAGTCTGACGAGCCACTGCAAGCCTTCCAGGCCTGCTACCATCCAGCCTTTTCCAGGGACACCTAAACTTGGCCAGCACTGATTTGGGCTCATCCTCAGCTGAAGCTCCAGGCCAAACATGGCAGTAGACCAGCATTAGGGGAAAGTCTGATCCTGACCTTCCTCTTAGGGTTCAGTCCCTCCCAAGGTGAACCAGCAAAACTCAAGGGAGAAATCCCCACAAAGCCCACCACAGACCAGGCTGCCTGGGCCACACACGCCTGTGATGCCCCTGTGCCAGCCTCCACTGCCCCAGTGGTGGAGTGGGAGGGGATAAATAGATAGCAACACTACCTCTACCCCATCAGAGAGCCCCCAAGGGAGACCAGCACCTAGCAGACAGTTATGGGGTGTCACCTGTCTCAATGCCTGCTCCAGCGGTGGAGCCAGCGCCAGGCTCTCCACATCCACCCGGGCGATCTCCTGGCACTCAGTCGTCAGCTCCAGGTGGTCAGGCTGGACCAGCACGTCATGCAGGTGCCCCAGCTCCAGAGAAAGCAGAGAAGCGGCAAGTCAGCTCTCCAGGCTGACGGTTCCCACCTGCAGCACCGGCCCGTGCCCTCCACCAGAGCTTGCTCCAGCCTAGGGCACCCACCGCCAGCCCAGCACTGGGGGTACTAGCACGGCAGGGAGCAAGGGGAGCAGCAAAATTGGGATGCGCCCCACTCAGGGGAAAAATACCTCCTTACTCCTCAGGTCGACCACTTTCCACAGGAGTTGGAGCAGCTCTCGCTCATCCGAGCCCAGCCGTGCCCCGTTGGTACCCGCCGTGGTCACGAAGAGAATCACCAGATAGTCGGGAGACGTCGTCATAGTGCCACCAGACCAGGGAAGTTAATACAGAGGGGAAGAAAGAGAAAATAAAACCGAAAACAAACAAACAAAAAAAGGGAGAAAGAAATGGAATGGGAAAAAGACCAGAAACGTCCCAAACACTTCCAAGCGGTAGAGCCCCCACCTGCAGCCTCAGCGGGAACCTGGCGCGGGGCAGAGCTGACGGCGCCCCCCTTTCCCACCCCTCTTTTTCCCGCGGGGCGGGCAGCGGCCGCTCCCACGCCGACTGCACCCCTGGGAAACGCGCAATGGCTGCGGGCTTTTCAGCGCGGGGCCGCGGCCCTACCTGCCCGCCCGCCCCC
>VWZK01011773.1:973871-1033003 GCA_013396935.1 Baryphthengus martii | reverse complement strand
TGCTCACGGCAGCTTCTGGAGCACCCTGGCGTGGCCGCGTGTCGGGAGTCGGCTGGCTCGGCTGTGGCAGACTTCTCTCAATGTGCTGTGCTGATTCCGGTCCCCGTGACAACAATCTCCCACCTGGCCATCGTTGTTTCACTGTGACAATAATTTTAAATGGGTATTACTCAAAACCTGACTATTTTTTTTTCTTTTTTTTTCATGACAAATAACTGAAAAGGTCACCGAATGAAGGGTAAACAAGTAACACTTGACTTTCCCCGAGGGAATCCTGTAGTACCCCTACATTTCCACCTTCAATGCGATGCTGCTTCTCTAAGTTCTTCCTTAGATGATGGCGCACGTGAGGCTTTTCCTCATTGCCGTTCCATGTGCTGGTGCTGGCATGCAGCCCTGCACCATCTTTTCTTAACACACGTTTGTTGGTTTGGCAGGAAGGATGAGGATGTTTCACAACCCCGGGCACTCTGCCAGCCGCTGACTAGTCCACACAGTGCCCAGCACCCTTGTCCTCCTTGCTGCAGAGGAGGTCTCCTTGCAGGGACCGCCACCGAGTTCCTGCTTGATAGTTTATGTGCTTCAACAGGCAGCCTTTGTGTGATGCAGGGTGACCTTTGCCTAAACTGGAGTGGAGGGACTCCACAGTGTAGAGGATTTCTTTGCATGGCTTTCCTTCCAGGCCTTAGTTTAGTACAACTTCTTAAAAAATACCCTTTATACTTTAGTGGAAAAGCCCAGAAGTACATTTCTGAAAAGACATAGATAGTATTTGCTTGGTTGGCTGGTTGTCTCTCACGGAAACTTACATCATCCAATCGAGATAGTTTTCTTCCCAATGCCTGCTTGGTTTTTGAGATGCGGCCCTTGTCTTTGTGAGAATGATTTGTTGTGTTCTGGCTTATGCATCTCTTTATTTTCTTCCCTCTTCTGCCTTATTGGTTTGTCCTATTTTGTCTCTTTCCACCTAGGAGCATGCGACTTCCCAGCTTGTTCCTCCAGCAGGCTGATTTATGTAGAGTAACCCCTTTCACAAGTGAAGCTGCACCCTAAAATTATTTTTGATTGCCATTATGTCTTTTGAGTTCTTGCTTAATCCGTGTTTCTATTTATTTATTTATTTATTTATTTATTCATCCATCCATTAATTTTTTTCTTTTGGAAGCCGCTTGTCGCTAATTGCTACCGTAGTGCCATTACCTTTTATTTTTCTCTTTCTCAGGTAAAGCATTCCCTAAAATGCCAGTTTTCCAGTTGCAGTTCCCATTCCACCCTCTTCCTTTCATGCCTGCAGTATCTGGTCCGGCAGCACACACCAGTTGTTCAGGTTCCCGTGTTGCGTTGCCCAGGCTCCTGGCGTCTGCGTACTCCCAATTCCAGTCGCTTCTTCCCGGCCGCTTGTTATCCCGGGCCCTGGTTAAGCGTACTCTTTGCATGAAGTGTCACCCTCTAGATGAGATCAGTGTTGTCACCTACGGGAATGCGCTCCGGTGCTTTGGGGCAAGACAACCTCTCAAGGCTCCTCCCAGCACCTCCTTGCTGCGCTTCTCTCCTCTGATATTTGTTTCCTGCCCACTCTCCTTCTGTCTAATTTCCATTCCTTTGCTCATCTCAGAGTAACTGTTTCTCTGTCCTTTTTCGTATCAATTCTGATCTCTCACCATGTGTCCTGTTGTGCCACTTTCTGTTTCAGGACATTTCTGAAACAACTCACACCTTCCCTCGTGCTAAGGAGCTGGTCCTAACACCAACGCCACGAGGGACCTCACCCCTCTCCCGAGCGGGGGGGCAACAAAGCCGGGACCTCCCCCGCCCTGCAGCCGGCGGCCCCCGCNGAGCGGCCCCTGAGTAGGTGTCCGCTGAGGGAGGGTCTCCATCTCCTTACCGCCTCGCCCCACTGGGCGCCCGGCCCACGGCTGTCCTGCCAGCCCGGGGTGCCGCTGGCAGGAGACTGAGGGGAGGGTACGGCGGTGGGAAAGAAGCGAAGATTTAAGAGATTAACGGGGAGGAAACGACGAGCGGGAAACGGAGAGAATAAAAATGATTCGAGAAATCCATAGGTTTTTCTTCATAGAGTCAGGGAACGGCCATACCCGGCTGCTGGTGAGATACTGCATGCTTTTCTGCAGCTGGTGAGGAGGAGGAGGAGGAATAGTTGTGTGTACGTGAGGTGCTTACTTAGATTTACGCAGTGTGCATCGTGAACAAAATTAGTATCCTAGGTTTGCATTAACAGTTTGGAAATTGTGCAGATTTTCCCCTTGAGGGCTGTTGGGATCCTGAGCATCCTTGAGGTTGGTTGTCTCGCAGCGCGTTTGGCCAGGGCTCGGCCCATTCTGCTTTTCAGGGAGGGGAAAAGGGACCGTTGATGGGGAAGGAAGAAGTGTGGTGGGGCGTGAGAAAGGTGTTATAGGATAGAATATCCCAACAATCTTCAGGGATGGGTGTTAGTGAAATAAAATTATTTTGAGCTAACACTGCAATTAAAAACAAACTGGAAGTTATTCTGGAGTCCTTTCTAGCTGCTGCGTTCAGAGAGACCCACACGGATCTTTAATTCTACTCTTTAAGGCAGTATTACTCTTCCCTCGGATACAAAACACCAGCCACTCCAGGGCCTCTCCAGGACACTATAGTCTTTTACTAAATAATTTTTAATTTTGAATCTTACTGAATAACTTTAGATTTTGTGTAGTGTTTCCTGATACTTTCATCCCTGGCAGTGACATTTTCTGAAAACGAACATTACTGAATTTTTGTTAAAGATAAAAAACAGGTTGTATTTTACATGTTGCAGAACAACTTTCTGTGTGTTACACTAGTTCTGCAGCCGAGTGGATCACGAGGCTTGGAACTTGCAGTTCGTGGAAAGTACTGCTGAGTTTTTGAGTAAAATAATTTATTTGGCTTATCTGTGCAGTATAACCTGTGTTGAGCTGTTCTAATGTAAGTGGTTTTTTGTGTTTTGGAGGGAAAGTGAATTTGGTTTACTTGCCATCCTGCTGGCATTGATGGATGGCTGTCAGGGCACAGTCCTGTGGCTTTTTTTTATTTTTTTTAAATCAAATATTTGTCTTTCTAGGGGCAGTGCTGCTGAGGATGCAGCCTCCCACCTGATGCACACACACCTTTTTTAGAGGCTGAGCAAAGAGCTCCTCCAGGCCGCGGTGGCCCCGTTCCTGTTGCTGTGCTCCCTGTCATAGCGGGGTTCCTTCTGTCCCACCATCCTGCTTGTAACAAATACATCGGTCCTCAGGGTGAGGTGTGGTGTTTGTGCGCTGAAGGACGTACGTGTAGATTTCTTTAATAGGTGCCTGAAAGCATGCACTTAAAAGATTCTTTTTTAAAAACTGTACTTGTGACTATTTTTTATTAGTTTGATAAAAAATTTACTACTTTCTTGCCTTCTGCTGGTAATTTTGGAGGTTTTTTTGCTGTCGGATTGTGATGAAAGCGGTACAATTTTTGACTGCAGATCATTTGGGTTTTAGTTTTCATTTTTTATGTTGGTAGACGCTTTAGATCAGTTGTGCTTTTGGTGTTTTTTTTGTTGGTGGTGTGTTTTTTTTTTTTTTCCTAGCGCAGCCTTTGCTAATCCAATTTGCTGACAGGAAACATTCATTAGGAAACGTGATTCTGAGCTTCTCTTCAAGAAAGTCTTTCTGTGCTTACAGTTGGACATAGAGTTGATCTGTGTTTACTCTTTTGTGCCTGTATGTATATGATGTATAAATATAATAAGGCCAAATATAGTAAAACTAGTGAGAGGAGACTTTCAGCATGGCTGCTACGTGGGAAATCCCCGTGACTTTGATTTTTTCCTAATTTGCTCAAACATCTTTTAGGAATGCTGAGACATAACATTTCTTTATACTTGCATTTCTCTGTGGTAAACAGAAGTCTTATTTGTAAAAAGTTCTCAGTTGTTGTAAAATTGGAGAAATAAGCGTTGTGTTGAATTTTCCTACAAGTCTATCAAAATCTAGTAGCAGTGTTATTTCTAATATTATATTGGAAATTTAACGTTTGCCATATTTAAAATTAAAGCACACTTTTTTCCTTAGTTATCAACTTGATATATTTTATTATTTTTTTTTCTTTAATAGTTCAGGTTTGGAGTTTTACCCTTACCAACGTACCTTTTGTTAGAGAATAATGTGTTGCTGTTGAAAAGATTCTTGCAAATCAGGGGAAATACTGATGTAAACAAACCAGTAATACTTTCTATGAAAAAGTGTGAACTGTATAACCAATGCCAGAAGAAAAAAATCTTTTTGTTTCGTATCGTATAACATTTTACGGAGTTGAATTTTGTGGTTATTAGGATTGCAACCTGAACTTGATGAATAAAGAATGGGAGTGTGGTATGTTATTTCCATTTTATGTTTCTTAGACTTTCTTTATTCTTTGTTTTGCAGCAGAGCACCAATATAGATGTGGTTCGTTTCCCATGCGTGGTTTACATAAATGAAGTGCGTGTTATTCCTCCAGGAGTGAGAGCTCACACCAGTTTGCCTGATAATAGGGCTTATGGGTAAGTAAAAAATACAAGGTGCCTGATTGAGGAACACCTTCTTGTTATTTTTTTTTCCTGACCTTGTATAACCCGATTGAACCTCACTTGTAATTATTTTGGGGAATTACTTCAACAGTATAATTTAAAAGTTTTTTTCCCCCTTGTTAGTCCTACTGACTCTGATAAGGAGCTTGTCAGATTTAATTTTTACTTTTTTTTTCCTGTTTCCAGAGAGACATCTCCACATACATTTCAACTGGACTTGTTTTTCAACAATGTCAGCAAGCCAAGTGCACCTGTATTTGATAGGCTGGGGAGGTGAGGACTTTTAAAATGACGGTGTGTCTTCATTATCTGCCTTTCCTTCCTGAGAATTGTTATAGTGCAGAAAAGGCACAGTAGAAAATCTGTATTTTCCGTGATTTTCATGTTTTTTTTCCTAGTTTGTGCTCTTGCCTTTTTCTTTAATTTGTGTAGGAGGACAGAGGTTCACGTTTAAAAGAAGAAAAGATTCTGTTCTTTTTAAATTCACGAAGCCCATATATATTAATGAAAATTATTTTGTAGAAAAAAGTGATTTTACACTCCTGTTTTTAAAAGCACATAGTTTTTCGGTCTTTTATTATTGGCTTGAGAGTTTAGTGCCATTGTGTGTAATTTCTGTAAACGTGCTTTTTATTAACCGAAAAATAACTTTGTATATTTTACTTTACAGCCTTGAATATGATGAAAACACTTCAATTATTTTCAGACCCAACGCAAAGGTTTGTATGACCAACAGTAATGCTGTTGCTTTTTTCTTTTCATTAATAGAGCTGTAGTAGATTAGGCAGCATATTGCAAGAAATTGAATGTTTTTAGAGAAAGATTATTTGTTGTAATGATTGATATATTTAAAGTTTTCTCAGTTTTCAAAATGTGGAGTAAAGGAACACTTTAATGTTCAGTTCTCCTTTCTTGCTTTGATGCAGATACTGATAGAGTGATGCTAATATAAAATAACTTTTCTGAAATTGTCTTGTGTTGTTTATTAGTACTTTTTCTTTCTCAAAACAAAACAAAAAGGTCAACACGGATGGGTTGGTTCTAAGAGGGTGGTACAACTGTCTGACTTTGGCAATATACGGCTCAGTGGACAGGGTAATAAGCCATGAGAGAGATTCGCCTCCTCCGCCACCACCTCCACCACCACCTCCCCAGCAACAGCCTGGTTTGAAAAGAAACCCAAAACATGGTAAGCCTTGTGAGAAAATATCTAGTAAAAATAAAAGATCAGCGTAGTATCCCATCTCAAAAAAGCCCCATTTTTTTTCACATATTAGGCTTCGCTGGCGTTATTTTTCTAGCTTTGTGTCTTTATCCTTTAGTTTTGTATTTTCTTTTAGGTTTATAATGAGTGGTTTTAAGTAGGTTCTTGTCTAGTGCGTTTTTTGAGTGAATTACTTGGTCTATTTCTAATTATGTAGGATGGTCAAAATCAGTTCCGTTTGTGTGAACTCATTAAGATTTAGATAACTGAAATCTCAAAGTGATTAGAATAGTATTAAAATCATAACAAGAAAATTTCACAGTCACAATTAATTTTCCTTTTGTTGCTTGTATGCAAAGTACCTTACAGAAGAGTGTTTACTTTGCATTGGTGTTAGAATGGCCATGAAGAGAATTCATGATCAAGTTTCTGCTTCAATTTTTGGTTTAGATTTAAAATTAGAACTGTCTTGTTCAAGATACACTGTTGGGTTGCAAAATGTGACAGCTCTGTGTGGTAAAGAACAATTGCAAACTAAAAATCAGTTGATTAAAATACAGATTTTTTTAAGGTAACTCAGATATTGCTGGTAGAGTTACAATATTGCTTGTGTTGAAGCCAAAAATGGCAATTCCCCGTGTTAATTTTAACCCAGTGGTATATTAAAAAATATCAGCAAGTGTTAATAAGCTTGCTTATTGATGTAATTCATGTTGACACCAGAAGTGACTTCAGAAAACTTCCCTCACGTACCTTAGGGGCAGAATACAGATTAAATAACAGCTGGGAAATGAAGCTGTTCCCTCGTCAAAAGTAGCACTGAAAAACTAAAATTTCCTGCTTCTATTCCTGTGATTCCATTAAATGGCGGGTTTTATTTCCACAATAAATATAGTTGATGGAGAGAAAGAAGACCAGTTCAATGGCAGCCCTCCAAGACCACAACCTAGGGGACCAAGGACACCTCCAGGCCCTCCTCCTCCTGATGATGATGAGGATGATCCTATCCCAGTGTCAGGTAAAGAGAACAGACTGTTTTATCTGCTACACACCACTGCTTAGTGGAGACAGAATTCTCTGTTCCTGTTACTCCTGCTTGGACAGACTGATTTTTAGGAAAGAGATTTGTAGGAAAATCTGTTGGCTGTGTTAAATTATATCAGTTTGAAAGTTAGTAGAGTTGCACATATCACTCGTTGACCAAAACACTGCTCGTATTTTATATAAGTGTTCTGTTGACTCCGGTATTCGCTGCCCTTTCCCATCCCTCTGCAGCGTCTGCTGAGTTCTCTGGTCTCTGTACGGCTTAAAAGTACCAAGAACTCTTTATGTGGATGTGACTGTTGCTTCTGTTCAGTCAAATCACCTGAAGATTTTCTTCAAGATGTTTGTTGGCTTTTTTATTTTATTTTTTTATCTCCACTACACGTAATGGAAAATTTTAGAACATGTTATTGGGCATTTGGTTTCAGAGAAGTACTCTTTTATTTATTTATTTATTTTTTCTCAAATTTTGTATAAATTTTTAGTGGTTGGGGAAAAAGAAGATGATGTGGACCATAGAGAGGATTACTTTGAGCCCATTTCTCCCGATCGAACATCCATTCATCAAGAAAGCCAGTATTCTGATGATGGAGAAGTGGAGGAAGATCAACCAGAGGAAGGAGATGATGAAGATGATGTGGATGTTGAGGAAGAGGAGGATGAAGATGACGATGATGGGCATACAGTAGATAGTATTGCTGATGAGGAAGAGGAAGAGGAGGAGGAAGATGAAGATGAAGAAGAGGGTGAAGAGGAGGAAGAAGGTGAAGGTAAGTGAAGTTGTAAAACGTTAAGAAAAAAAAAAAGTCAGGTTTATGAAATTTTTATGGCAGTACCATTTTGATGACAGGGTGCAAAGACAACTGAATTTTTTTCCCTTAGTCACTGCACCGTGGGCTGCCTTATTTATGTGTCTGACATCTCTGGAGAACAATATTTCCATGTGGAATATTTATTCCTTTACTATAAATCTTCCTGTTACTTTCTATAAATAGAGGAAAATAGCTACAACTTTCACAGGTGAAAATGAACATTTGATCTTGTTACCGGTTTTGTTTAAAAATGTAATGAAGTGTTGAAAGAAAATATTTCCTACTTAAAAATCAAATAAAATTGTTTATGTAATGTCCGTAGTCATCATCTTGTATTACTTACAAGTTCCCACCCTTGGCTAGCAAGTCTTTCAGGCTAGAAATTTTACAGTAGATGCAATCATAGGAAGAAAATTGGAAAATGTTCTTGTAGTCTGTAGTGTTCTTGTGATTACTTGTTAAACTTCTTGCTTTATACGTTCTTTTAAATGTCTGTTATTACTTACAAAAAATAGATCTGTCAGCTGGGGCTTTCACTTATACCTGGAGAGAGAAAGCTTTCTGCATGTTAGTTTATGGTTGTTCTCTAATGAATAATACTTGTATTAAATTGATTACTTTTTGATTTTGAGCAGATTCTCAGTAGTTATGACTGATTTGTCCATAATTGATTTTTATTTTATAACTGAATCTTTTTCTTTTTAGGAGATGATGGATATGAGCAGATTTCAAGCGACGAAGATGGAATCGCCGATCTGGAACGTGAAACATTTAAGTATCCAAGCTTTGATATTGAATATACTCCTGAGGACCTGGCATCTGTGCCTCCTGTGACATATGAACCTTTTGAAAGGGAGCTTGGACCTCTTTTATACTTCAGCTGCCCTTACAAGACTGTATTTGAAAATGAAGTTGGTAAAATAAAGGACCAAGACCCAGAAAAAGAAAATTCAGGGGCAGTGGAAGCCTCAGTTAAATTAACTGAACTGTTGGAATTATATCAAGAGGAAAGGGGTGCCAAATGGGTTACTGCATTAGAAGAAATTCCGAGTTTAATAGTAAAAGGATTGAGCTACCTGCTGGTAAAAGACACAAAGCAGGACTATATTGCCCAGCTAGTAGACTGGACCCTGCAAGCTTTAAACCTTCAGATAGCTCTCAAACAGCCCATTGCTTTGAATGTCCGACAACTCAAAGCTGGGACAAAACTGGTATCGTCATTAGGAGAATGTGGGACTCAAGGGATAACGGCGCTCTTGCAGGCCGGGGTTATTAATGTGTTGTTTGAGTTGTTGTTTGCAGATCATGTATCATCCTCCCTTAAACTTAATGCTTTTAAAGCTTTGGATAGTGTTATTAGTATGACTGAGGGAATGGAAATGTTTCTAAGGGGTGGTGTAGAGGCACATGAAAAAAGTGGTTATCAGAAACTCTTGGAACTCATACTGTTGGATCAGACTGTGAGAGTAGTTACTGCTGGTTCTGCAATTCTGCAGAAATGTCACTTCTATGAGATTCTGTCGGATATTAAAAAGGTGGTTGATCAGTTAGCAGAGAACACTCCTTCTCTTCCTAATCACACGGAGCAGGAACAGGACCAGGACATGGCAGGACTTGAAAGAACCAACCAAGAATATGAGAATGATGTGGAAGCTCCTATGGACATGGATCATCTTTTAGAATCTTCTAATATAAGTGAAGGAGAGATGGAAAAACTCATTAGTCTTCTTGAAGAAATCTTTCATTTGATGGAGACTGCTCCTCATACAATGATTCAACCACCTGTGAAGTCGTTCCCAACCATGGCACGCATTACAGGCCCTCCGGAAAGGGATGATCCTTACCCTGTCCTCTTTAGGTATGGCAAATGCAAGCTCACTTTTCTAGAGGCTATTTCCTCCAGCTTGATGTGTTGGAGTTTTTTTAAGGGGGACCTTGCTGGTTGATACTTTTCTAGCTGTTTCACTTTATTGGCGGATTCTGGATTGTGCTTTTAAAGTCTGAGGGAATTTAATAGTTAATGTACCTGTTAATATGTTGGCTTTCAATCAACCTAACAAGAATTTAACTAACTGTTGTTACTGGCGCTTCAGTCGCGTTCACAGATCCTGACCAGTTGTGCTTGGTGCTCTACAAGCACGTATTTGAACACTGTTACCAATCTAGAATGTTTTCCTTTTGTTGCCTTGGAATGCATTTTTGCGTATGGATAAATCAAGTCTGGAGTATTTCTGGGTGCTGAGGCTGCAGGATAGAAGGCAGCCCTGGTTGGAAGTCATGCAGCTGTGTCAGCGGAGCTGGCTGCTTCCCAGCAAGGGCAGAAAGTCGAGACCGACCTGTTTTCAGCCATTTAAAACATTCCATGGATTATTTCTTGTTCTTGAAAGTATTTCTCTAAATGCTAAGGGGTTTCTTTGATAGTAGTGGTGTAGGTCATGGCTGAATGTAAGTATCTCTATGCCAAGAGTCTTCAAATCACCTCTTATATAAGCCATAATGATTGATTTTCTGAGCACGTTTAAAACATTTACTGCAACATTGATGTGATTCAGATACAGCAAATTTAATAAAATATAAAGTGTTCCTTTGTAGAGAAGGTGAGGTGGGGGAGGGTATTTTTTTTTTTTAAGATCAGAACATTATATTTATGCATTTATTTCCTATAAATATAATAGCAATTACATTTTGTAAGATTAATATTTTGTACTACATAATTAGTTATTATTTGTCATAGTCCACAGAGCAGTAAGTACTGAAACTGAGGCATGTAATTTCATATAATGTTATTATGCAGTGTTGACAGATGACTTGAATATTACTGATTTTTTTTTTTTTCCTCTTTTTTTTTTTTTTTTTTTTTCAGGTATCTTCATAGTCACCATTTCTTGGAATGCATTACTTTGCTGCTGTCTATTCCAGTGACAGGTGCACACCCAGGTGTGCTTCAGGCTATTCGAGATATCTTGCGCTTCCTGGCACAGTCACAGAAGGGTCTTCTTTTCTTTATTTCTGAATATGAAGCAACAAACTTGTTGATTAGAGCACTTTGCCAGTTTTCTGATCCTGATCAAGAGGAAGGTCTCCAATCAGATGGTGCCAATGAGGATACTTTTGCCTTGTGGCTCCTGCATTCAACACAGACGTTGCAGTGCATTTCAGAATTATTCTGCCACTTCCAGAGGTGCACAGCCAGCGAGGAGACCGACCATTCAGATCTGCTGGGAACACTTCACAACCTTTACTTGATTACCTTTAACCCTGTGGGAAGATCTGCTGTGGCTCATGTATTCAGTCTGGAGAAAAATCTCCAAAGTCTTATTACTTTAATGGAGTACTATTCCAAAGAAGCTTTAGGGTAATTTATGTATTTATTTATATCCTTTCAGCTTTTACATTTTAAAAGTTATCTACCTTTACAAATAATTCAGTAAATTTTAAATATTTTTTTTCTTTTAAATCATGATGTTTTTATTTAAAAACAAAATAACTTTCCAGTAGAAGAACATAATAGAAAATCAAGTCTGTCATTTGTAATCAGGTATTTAATACTGAGAACCTGCATAGGTCATCCACAAAGGCTTTATAGCATAGATCACACTTTTGGCTGTATGAAAAAATCAGTTAAGTAGTGTAAAATTTGACTGAAACAAGCAAGAGAGGAAAATGGCCACTGCACACTTCTCTGGCATAGGAATATCTCAATTCTTTAAGGTCTTCTAGAATAGCACTTAAAACCAGTCATTATTTTCTCTGGAAAGGCAGTTTTACTACTTTAGGTACAGTGCTTTTAAAACAGGATTTGTAAAACAAAGTTCTGGAAGAAGATCTGTGTGCTGCTAGACTTGCTCTCATCTTGTGGATGCTGAAATAAATATTGTCGATGTTAAAGAAAGCTTTCACTTTTCAAGAAGCATAGAAGAGCATTGTTTGGGTCTCTTTTTTGGTTGCTAATTATATGGGACAATCCTTGGTGAAGGTAAGAGTTCTGTAGGTAGATCTTTAGGGGTCAAAGAATGAAAATCTAACAGATAACCAGTTGTATCAGCTGAGATCTAAAGAAAACCTGTATTTTTGTTTCAGAGACTCGAAGTCCAAGAAGTCTGTTGCTTATAATTATGCCTGCATCCTTGTTTTGCTGGTGGTTCAGTCTTCTAGTGATGTCCAAATGCTGGAACAGCATTCGGTGCCTTTGCTGAAGCTTTGTAAAGCAGATGAAAATAACACGAAATTGCAAGGTACAGTGTGTATCATTATCAACCAAGCTGTTTAAATGTATAGAAGCAACCTTTTATATGCGGGGTAATTGGTGCTTCACAATCATCTGATTTGAATAAGGTGTGTAATGAAATTGCTTTTCCAGCTGCATCCGATTAGTTGAATCACTGAGAAAATGCATAGGCGTTGTTTTGGTTTTTTTTTCTAGTAATGTAGATTAAATAGGAAATTCTTTATAGTGAAATTATTTCACAGGTAATATTTGCTAGTGTGATTTTTGGATATTTACAGGAAGTTTGAAATTATTTCTGTATTGCAAATAAGAGAGCAAATTTGAGTAAAAATGAACTAGTCAGTGAGCTGACTCTTATTTTTATTGTTCCCTTTGTTGATGTAGTTTTACAGGGTCTTTATATACTAATAAATAGTCCTGGAACTGTTTTCTGACACCTAGGCTGGCTGGAATGGAATAGTCCATGTTATCCTGCTACTAAATCTTTTGGTTTGGATTTGACTGTGCCTTAGTGTATTCCCTGCTTTTATTTCTTTGCTCTTCACCTGATTGATCATCAGACGATTTCATGAGAAGCAGGGCTAGTTTGTTAAACCGAATCACGAAATCAGTCTGAGAATAGTTGTTAGTTCCTATCCAGTTAACTTTAGAACGTTCACATTCTTTTAAATACTGTGAGGAACAATTACTTTTAAGACGATACATCTTTTGTTCCAGAAAACTAGGAATTTCGGCTTATTCTGCACTAAAAGAGCCCGTTAATCTGTAAGGACTTCTAGAGTGCAGATGTCTTACTGGTGCAGACATTGGCTCCAGTTGGGCATTTAACAGGAATTTTGTGTTCAGTTTGTAACAAGTTTTTACGGACATTAAGGAGAGTGTGCTTTGGTCCTTGCTCTTGATGGCTTTTTCATTAGCTGACAGTGAGATTCTTAGTGTCTTTTATAAAATTTTGTTTAATTACAAATAATTAAATGGATAGTAAGATGAAAATTACATCAATGTTTGTCTTGACTCGAGCCAAATTTTTTTCTGTGTATGTAAGATATGTATGTGAGGTATATTGTTTATCCTGAAGTTATAATTTTGTTGATGCTTTTCAGCTGGCTACAGCAGCAATGTACGCCTGTCAGACTTCATACTTGGCTTTAGTACCTGTTGTATAAATTAAGTACATTTTTGTTGAAAACAGATATGCACTGGCAAGTTACTTAAGCCTTTTTTTTTTTTTCCAACCAGAGCTCAGCAAGTGGCTTGAACCTTTGAAAAATCTTAGATTTGAAATAAATTGTATTCCAAATCTCATTGAATATATCAAACAGGTTAGTAAAATGATAGATGCTACCTTTTAGTCGTGCTCTATAAGCTTTTGTAGTTTGATGTTTTATCTTAGGTATGTACAAATATATGATACTTAAAAATATATACTATTATCCCAAACAGATGCTTTTATTAAACCTTATGATCTAGGCCAGTTCTTGCACTCAATTACATTTACTGAAGCAAAATCCAAGGTAACTGCATGATGCAAAGATCCAACTATTCGAATCTTTTAGCTTCCCATAAAATTATAACTCAAACCTTGACCCTCCATTTTTTACTTCTGCCGTATATGTGACTGTTGGAATAATTGAACTTAGATTTTGTGAAGCATTTACAGTAACTAAATACAGCATTTGAAAAGTAAGCTAGTGATAAACTTGTAAAGTCATTCCTTCTAATATGGGTTTCATTCTTATTTTTTCTTTTTTTTTTTCTTTTTTTTTATTTTCCTCAAAGAATATTGACAGTCTGATGACACCAGATGGAGTTGGTCTTCCTACTGCTCTTCGTGTTCTTTGTCACATTGCATGTCCCCCGCCTCTAGTAGAAGGTACGGTTGATATATTTGTCCTGCTTCACAAAGAAATCTTAATTTTCTGACTCTTCTATTTAAACATGTCTAAAGCATAACTGCAGTTGCCCAGGAGAAATGAGACATACAGAAATGTTATTTCTTTTCCTTACAGGTCAACAGAAAGACCTTAAATGGAATCTTGCCGTTATTCAGCTCTTTTCTTCTGAGGGAATGGACACCTTCATCCGAGTGTTACAGAAGCTGAACAGCGTTCTCATTCAGCCTTGGCGACTCCACGTCAATATGGGCACCACCCTTCACAGAGTTACTACGATTTCTATGGCTCGCTGTACACTTAGTCTCCTTAAAACAATGCTGACAGAACTCCTGAGGGGTGGATCTTTTGAATTCAAAGACATGCGTGTTCCATCGGCGCTTGTTTCTTTACACATGCTCCTGTGCTCTATTCCTCTCTCAGGCCGCTTAGACAGTGATGAGCAAAAAATTCAGAATGACATTGTGGATATCTTACTGACTTTTACACAAGGTGTGAATGAAAAGCTTACCATTTCTGAAGAAACTCTGGCAAACAATACTTGGTCTTTAATGCTGAAAGAAGTTCTCTCCTCAATTTTGAGGATTCCCGAAGGCTTTTTCTCTGGACTTATACTGCTTTCAGAACTGCTGCCTCTTCCACTGCCCATGCAGACAACTCAGGTATAATTTAGATTTATTTAGTTTCCAAAGGATTTTAATTATGTGTAGTCCTTAAACCATTATTTTAGTTGGGCAAAAAACAGATGTGTTAAAGAACGAGTAACACTTCTGTAAAGCATTCGTGTACATGCAGATTCTTTGACGATTACATCTTTTTCATCAGAAACAGAATTGCTATTTGGAGCATCTTTTAAAATTAGCAGTCTTATTTTGTTCTTTCGTCCTTTGTGAAGTTACGTAGACTCCCATTCTGTTACTTAAAAGATTGGCTATGAAGCCTTTGAGTTTAACCCCAAATGCCAAACTCTCAGCATGTTAAGGCTCTCCTTTCTTTTGGCCTGGATAAATATAAAAGGCGTGTGACAACCCATGCTCCCAAAGGAACGCCTAACTTGCTGGAATTGTGCCCTGTCGTTCAGTGATAATAATGCAAATGGCATTCCATGGTTTTGATGAGGGCAGGATTAGTACTCAGGCTTTGTTTACACATTGGTATAGAATGCAGGTTTTATAATAAAAGTCAAAAGGAAAAAACTTCCTGTCCTTCTGCTCCTGCAGGTAATTGAACCGCACGATATTTCAGTGGCCCTCAACACCAGGAAGCTGTGGAGTATGCATCTGCATGTGCAGGCCAAACTGATCCAAGAGATAGTTCGATCTTTCTCTGGTTCCTCTTGCCAGCCTATTCAGCACATGTTGAGACGTATTTGCGTCCAGTTGTGTGACTTGGCTTCGCCTACTGCTCTTCTTATCATGAGGACTGTATTGGATCTGATTGTAGAAGACCTCCAGAGGTAACTTTGTTTTCTGTTGCAAACATTTCTATAATTAACTGTTGTTTACCTTGGTTCTGTGTAGCAGATTTAGCAGGAGGAAAATAATTTCAGAAATACTGTTTATCCATTATGAACTAACTGAATTCTCAGTCCAGTGCTATATACTGTGTCCTGACAATGCTTGATGTTGCCAAGGTACCATCTTGTACTTTCAAGTTTTGATGTAGACAGTTTCACTTTGTATGTTTATGGTCAGTATTTTAGAAACATTTTCTTCAGGCTGTCCTTGCAAAGCCTTATGTTGCCTGTGGAGTGCTTCGAAAGGACCTATCCGAGATCAGTAAGAAAAGTAGGCCAGTGAACTTCGCTCTACTGGGATTTGCATACTAACAGGGAATTATGTAGATGCTTGTAAGCTTGAGGAAGGTGAATGCCACAGATTCAGAGGGTTCTGAAACAATGAGTGCTGTTTATCTAAATGCATAATTATCCACGTAGGAGTAGATGCTGTTTGTATAAAAGCAGATTCATCTGTATACAATTAGGTGCCCTACGGTATGTTAAATGTATAGTAGATTAGTTAATTTATGATGCAACTGGAAGACATTTAGCGAACGCTGACCAATTTTGAAAAGGTAAATGAAACTGTAAGTTTAAGTATGTAAACTAAGAGTTTTTAAAAAAATACAGAATGAGCTGACTCCTGTAGTGGTTGTTTCTATAGTTCCCTTTTAAAGAACTTTTTCAAGTTCATTGATATCCTTTCAGCAATGCAGAAGAAAAAGAGAAGCAGTACACTGGACAGACCACTCGACTGCTTGCTTTGCTGGATGCCCTGGCTTCACATAAAGCTTGTAAATTGGCCATTTTGCATCTTATCAGTGGAGCTTCTAAAGGTGACGAAAAATATGCAGAGGTTTTCCAGGAGCTCTTGGCTTTGGTGCGATCGACTGGGGACAATGTCACTCATCAGCAGTGTGCTGAATATGTAACTTCCCTCTTGCAGTCCCTCTGTGATCAGGTATTTTTTATATTTAATGCATGATATGTGTTGATAATTGCAGGAGACAAATTAAATGAAGTTATTTCTTAGGTGCTGGCTTTGTCCCCAAAGAAGAAAAACCACAACATTGTTAAAATGGGAAAGACAAAGCGTGTATGGTTGGCTGCTTTGACAGACTTACTATCTTGTTGCTCTTCAATGTAAATTCTTTCAGTTTATGATAACTCTAAGATATTGTCTAATATTAGGTACTGTCTAATTGAAACCTCTTAAAAATGTATTCCAAACATAAAGATATATATGATAGGCTGCTGCCATAAAACCCCACCATGAAAAAAAGGCAAAAGTTACTAGAGCAAGGTAAGAAACACTGAAAACTGATTCACAGGTTAGGCCTGGTAGTTTGTCATTAGGCGAATGCAGGGATTTACATGTCATTTGCCTTACTAGTTGCATGTATTTTATGTGCTTTACCCTTGCAAATTCATCATGAAAGTTAATCTTGTTTTGTTTTATGTAAAATGTGGAGAGAGCAGTAGATCTTAAACTTTCCCGGTGATGTCTGCAGCCTCTTTATTTTCATAGAAACACCCACTCATAGAATATCTGAAGTTGGAAGGGACCTGTAAGGTCCAGAGAGTGCTCCTCAGAGGACTACTTAAAACTAAACAGTATGGCTGAGAGTGTTGTCCAGCTGCTCCTTGAGCTCAGACAGGCTTGGTGCTGTGACTACATCCCAGTGACTGACCAACCACTCAGTGAAGAACCTGTTCCTCATGTCCAGTCTGAACTTCCCTTGATGCGGTTTCATTCCGTTTCCTTATGTCCTGTCGCTGGTCACCAGAGAGGAGACCTGCATCACCTCCTCCACAATGGGATCTCCCTTCAGCTTTCTCTACGCCAGGCTGAACAAACCAACCGCTCTCAGCCCCTCCTTGCATTTTGACGAATGTTTTGAGGTTAAGGGACAGTTTGACTACCTAGGCAAGAAACTGCAGATTATCCAGTGACTCTTTGAGAGCAGAGCTACAACTAAAAGCCACATTTCACCTTTTGAATCTTTTATGTTTTTAAAAATCAGTAATGATTTGTAACCCTTAACAGAACCAAATTAAAGAGGATACTCTGGATTAGTATTTTACTGGACAGTAATAACTGAAATACCGGGATTAGATGGTAAAGGGGTAGTGAAAGAACCTAGTGCATCTGATGTGTGGTTTATACTTACTGCTGATGCACAGAATGCGTTTTTTACTATGTATATAATAATACTTCTTCTTTATAGGATATTGCACTCATTTTACCAAGTTCATCAGAAGGCTCTGTGTCTGAATTAGAGCAGCTTTCCAACTCCTTACCAAACAAAGAGCTGATGCCCTTAATTTGTGACTGTCTGATGGAAACATTAACTAATTCTGAGAGCACTTACAGTTGTTTACTGACATGTATCCGAACAATGATGTTCCTTACGGAGCACGACTATGGCTTCTATCACTTAAAGAGGTATGGTATTTTAAGATATCGCTGGCAACTTAAAATTATTTTAAAGCTTCTGTAATGTGAAATAATTTCCTGCCCATCTGGTAGGAAATCTTGAGGATAAGGCATCTGAACTTTCATTTTGCTTTGGGGCCTCAGTGTTTCACTCAGTATTTTGATCTTCCCTTACCTGCAGTTTTTACCTCTGAATAATGCCTGCAGTATGCACACAGGAGCACTTTCTTTCAAGAAACAAAGAAAGCATTGAAAAAGGGTTTGTACGTTCTGTTTCTCCACTCCAAGGCTGGAGGATTAGAATGAGAGAATGTGCTTGCGGCCTTCCCTTTGGAGTTACTCAGAGCTCTTATCTGGGACATTGGAGAGCTCTCTGTCGTTCCCTCAATTTTTGAGGAGATTCAGTTTGCATTTCCCCAGAGTGTTGTGACCTCCAGGCAATTAATGCTTTTGAAATGAGGATTTATTTTTTTTTTTAAAAACTACTTTTGTTGACTCCACTCCCTTTTGAGCAGAATATATACAGGCATTGGACAGTTGTTTTGACATTTAGTTCCTTGTTCTGCATTTGGACCTGTTTTTGTCTGCTGAAGGTGAGGTACAGAGAGGCCTTGTGCGTAAAACCCTTGCGCAAGCAAGTATTTCTGTACTCCTGTCCCTTTTATACTGAAGATGAAAAGGTAATTTCTTGCAGGTTTGAGAGATATTGCTGTAGTGTGTATAACTGTGTGTGCAGTCTGACATACCTGCAGACAGCACTGGTGAGAGAGGTCTAGTACAGAGAAAATAACAATGCTCCTACTTCATAGTCAAGACTGGATAATTGAAAGGTTTACCAAATTTATTTTGCCTGTTATGTTGTTTTCTCCTACCAAGTCACAGTGGAATGATTCCAACGTGTGCACTAATAAAGTATTTTCTCTCTTCTCATTATGCAAACAGCTCTCTAAGAAAACACAGCAGTGCTCTGTACACTGTATTGAAGCGAGTAATAACTGGTTTTAGCAAAGACACAGGTGAACTGGCCTCTTCTCTTTTGGATTTTATGCGACAGCTTCTAAACTCTGATACGCTGGTAAGTTAATATGTATTGAGTACTTAGAGAAATGCAGCAGAGTTTGTCTGAAATCTGCAATGTGAGGTATGTTCAGGAGCAATGATTTCAGAAAGCAGTTGACTCCAGATTGCTGTGTAAGGCTTTTCCTTTTCCATCAGTAGCATTGGTCCCATCTTTATTTTTTAATGAAATCTGGGCAGAATGTATGTTCAGGAAATAAGAGGGTTTTTTCATTAGGAAGCATGGCATATTGATTGATATTTATTTCCTAAATGAGTAGCATTCTATTGTATTCAGGTTTTAGATTCATGGCATCCTGTTAGAGTCGCTCATTTGATATGTATTATAGAAAGGAATCAAAAATATTTGTTAATTCTGTGATACAAACCTCAGCTTATATAGGGAAGGATTGCATTCATCTTGATGTAACATCTAAATTTGCCTGTTGAAATGTACTTAAAATATTCATGCAGAATATTTTTTAAAATTTTTTAAAGAGATGACTCTTGCTTTGCTAGATTTTCTCTAATGTACGTTTGAATTCCAAGGGATTTGCCGTCCAGAAGTATGATGAATATTTATGTGTAATTTTTGTCCACTTGTCAACTGTTGCAGGGATGTTGTGGAGAAGATGGAAGCCTTATGGAAGCAGATGGATCACATCCAGGCAGAACACTGGGTCTTACTACTGCCGAGTTAAAACATCTACTGCAGAACAAAGAAGAAACCCCAGAAAATCTGGTGCTTGATCTGGAGAAACATGTTATGGTAAAAGAATTTAAAGAAGTTGATGTTGTGGTCTTGTATCTGAACATGTTTTTTGAACAACATCAACTACCCCTCCTTGATGAGAAGAGCATAGACAGTTAACTGTGTGATTAAAGGCAGCGAATGGTTACAACAGAGAGCGCTGAGTAGCAGTGACGCGGTGGTGACCAGTAGGAAGAGGAATACCCAGGTATCACTACTGGGGCAAGTATTGTTGGATATTATCCTGGTTTGGGCTGGAAGGAAGTTAATTTTCTTTCTAGTAGCTGGTGTGTTTTGGATTTAGGATGAGCATCATGTTGCTAACACACTGAGCAGTGCTTACACTCAGTCAAGGACTTTTCAGCTTCTGCTGCTGCCCTGCTGGCTGGAGGGGCACAGGGGTTAAACCATGACAGGTGTTTTCATCAGAGACCCGAACAAGGGATACATCTTCCGTGAATTTGTGGATGACAGTAAGCTGGGGGAGTGACTGACGTGACAAACAGGAAAGCTTCGCTCCAGAGGGACCTCGATACATGTTTTAGGATTTAACAGAACTTGTGTTGTTCCTTAGGAAAAATGCAAAGTTGTGCAGCAAGAGCCGGGTAGCCCTGTTCCTTGATGTGGGCTGGGCTGAAAAGGGCCAGGTAGTTGCGGTGGATGGTGGGTTGAAAATGAGCCAGCAGTGTGTGGTCACTGCAAATGAGGTAGACTGTGTTCTGAGCTGTCCTGGAAAGAGCATGATTAGCAACAAAGGACCTCACTGTCTCCATCCACAGGATGCTGGTGCTGCATTCACCTTTGGTCAGCTTTGCCCTCTCACCAGTTCTAGAGAGGTCTAGGGAAATTGAAGAGGGTTCTACCAAGGGGCTGGGGACCTCCAGCACATGTGCTTTAGAGAGAGGAGAGGGAAGTTAAGGGACTGGAACACTTTGATGAGGAAAGGCTGAGGGACCTGGGGCTGTTTAGTCTGGAGAAGAGAAGCCCAAGAGGGGATCTTATTCATGTTTACAAATCTCTGAAGGGTGGGGGTCAAGTAGAAGGGCCCAGTCTCTTTTCTGTGGTGCCCTGTGACAGGACAAGGGGCAGTGGGCACAAACTGGAACCCAGGAAGTTCCACCTCAACATGAGGAAAAAACTTCTTTTCTGTGAGGGTGACAGAGCCTGGAACAGGCTGCCCAGAGAGGTTGTGGAGTCTCCTTCTCTGGAGACTTTCCAGCTCCACCTGGATCTGTTCCTGAGTGGCCTGCCCTGCTCTGGCAGGGGGTTGGACTCGATGATCTCCAGAGGTCCCTTCCAACCCCTACTATTCTAGGATTCTATGATCCTATCAAGTCAGGCTTGCTTAGCCTGCTGAAGAGAGCTCAGGAGCTATCTCAGAGCTAGTAGCTGTTTGGGGGATAGTAACAGAGGTGATGGAATTAAACTACTTTTGCTATTTTCAGATGATAAAACAAGGGGCAGTGCCCCCAGATTGTGGCTTCAGAGGTTCAGGTTGACATTGGAAAAGTAAGTAAAACAAAAATCTTGGAGAGAAGTGCAGCACTAGAGCAGGTTGCTTAGAGTGGCTGTGGATTCTCTGTCACTGGGGCTTTATTTACACATGACTAGTCAAAGTCATGGCTGACCTGATCTGCCTTTGATGATAGTCCTGCTTCATGCATGGGGAGGATTGGTCTAGAAGATGAAGGAGGAACAGCAGTCACTTAGGACATTGGAATGCTCTGGCAGAGAGCTTGTTAACTGACATCTGAGGCTATGCCTTCTTTGGGACTGTGTTATGGAGGTTAGTACATCAACCGGAAAAGAAGACTAGAAGGCGTATGTGGTGACGTGATTTGGATTATAGCAGGCTGAGGAGCTCTCTGCTCTTGCTTGTTTACTCAAGTGTCTTAATTTCGCTATTCGTGGATAGATAGACTGTTTTGTTAATACATTCCCCTTTATGTTTTTTTAATTAATAAAAGCATGTTTCCTTCTCTGAGGAGGGTGGGAAGGTTCTGACTTGTGCTGTGTTGACTTAGGATTGTTCTAAGGAAGATGATGGCCTCGAATCCTTACTGGACAACATCGTCGGAGTGAGGCAGATGTTGGAATCGGCAGGTGATTCTTGTCCGCTGAGTGACCAAGAAGTAGAGCCTATTCTTTCTGCACCAGACTCTCTTCAGAATTTGTTTAACAACAGGTAAAATAGTTAGGCGTGTGAGCACGCTGCCTGTGATTTACCTCAGACAGTGCAATCATTCATGCCTGCGTATATTACATAGAGTAAACAGTACTGTTGTCACTACGGCCTGCTAGTGCCAGTGTATTTAATTTCACACAAGTATCAAGGGTGAGGCAGCAGTGCTCACCCCAGCTGCTGTTATGCTGTGTCTGTTTGCAGTTGGTCGTAGCTCACAACGAAACAGATGCTTGGCGTTGTTTTGTTGCAGGACTACCTACGTGTTGGCAGATGTGATGGATGACCAGCTGAAGTCCATGTGGTTCTCACCATTTCAGGCTGAAGAAATAGACACTGATCTGGATATGGTAAAGAGCTTCCTTAGTGTAACTGAAGGGGATTTAAACATGAGGGTTATGCTGAGTTAGTAGCATGAGAAATTGATAGGGCCAAGCAGTTTGTTTTCCTGAGCTCACCCTTGTAAAATGATACTCTCATACAGGGCTGGGCATTGTTGGAGGCTTCGATCGAATGCCTTCAGGTTCACTCAGAAGCAGCCATGAAATGGGCACCTTCTGCAGTGCTCGTCTGCAGAACACAACAGGAGGTGTGTTAGAACCAACACAACTATTCCTCTAACAGTGCAGTGCTCTACGGCAGAGGTCATCTCCTTTAGAGGAATAGCTGTGTTGATCCTAACCTGGTTTTCCTTGCTTGTCTTCTGTCATTATCATAATGTCCAAGGAGCCCAATAGCTACATTTTTTAAAAAAAAGTCTGTTCTAATGTGACAAAGGTGAAAAAAGCGGCAGTAGTAAATGAAACTACTTGCACAAAAGCTTCACCATATTTGAAACTTGATTTGTAGAATCTAAATTGTAAATGTCGTCTTGAAAAAATATGCAATAAAGTTTTGTTGTTTTTTTTTTTAAACTAAGCAATTGGCAGCATCTTAACTTCTTACAGGAGAACTAATCAGTTTCTGTAGACTTCATAGGCTCAATTCTTTATTAGTTTTACTCTCTTTAAAATTTACATCCAAAGATACTTGTGGTTTAATTTCTTAAGCAAAACTAAAACTGTTGATTCTTGTAGAAAAGCAGCCTGAATAAATATGTAGGACTGTGGCTTAAGCAAGAGGGTGCCTCACGGGAGGTCATTTAGTGACAGGACAAGTGTTCGTGCTTTGAAAGCTGTACCCCTGACTTTGTGGAGATGCAGAACTATCAAGATAATTTTGCTGCAGTTCCGTTGCTTTTTTTTTTTTTTTTTCGTTTGTTTTGTTACTACTGCTTTTGGTTTTGGGCCAGACTACTACCTTAAAAGGTTAGAGGATGGAGCTTTTTTGCTCTACTAGAAGGAGTCCAGCTGAGTCTCATTCATGCAGCATGTTTTCTTCTTCAGAGGTGCTAGTAATGATTGTTGCGATAAAACTAAACTCTCTCCTTGCAGATAAAAGTCGACTTAATTGAACTGTCAGAGAAGGGCTGCAGTGACTTTGACTTGCAAGCTGAATTGGAGAGATCATTTTTGTCAGAACCATCATCTCCTGGCCGCACAAAAACCACAAAAGGGTTCAAACTTGGCAAGCACAAGCACGAGACCTTCATAACTTCAAGGTAAGAGGAGTTTAGTGAGTAAACAGTGTGTTGAGCAGTGATTTGGCATATTCTCAAAATGTCAAATACCTTCCAGTTTGCATCTCCAATACGGAGAACGCACAACCTTCCGCACGAACGCATTTTTACATTAACTAAATCATGCTTTGTCATGACAGTGGAAAGTCTGAGTACATCGAGCCCGCAAAGAGAGCTCACGTTGTGCCACCACCAAGAGGAAGAGGCAGGGGAGGATTTGGACAAGGCATTCGACCACACGATATCTTCCGTCAGAGGAAGCAGAATACGAGCAGGCCGCCCTCCATGCACGTGGATGACTTTGTTGCTGCGGAGAGCAAAGAAGTGGTTGCTCCAGATGGGATTCCACCGGCCAAAAGGCCACCAAAAGTGTCACAGAAGATTTCTTCACGTGGTGGCTTCTCAGGGAATCGTGGAGGACGAGGAGCTTTTCACAGTCAGAACAGGTTCTTTACGCCACCTGCTTCCAAAGGTACGTTGTTTCCTGGATTAGAATTGGAGTAAATGAATGCTCAAGGTGCTTCTGTAATACGAACCCAGTTTACTAGCAGTTAATCATCCCTGCTGCAAGATGTTCCTGAAGCAGTGTGGTTGAAATAAGTTGCTTAGCACTAGGAAAAGGTTCTCTCAAGTGCTGTGGAATTCAAATAAGGCTGCAAGTCCCCATGTGGCTTCTCTCCTGCTACAAAAGGAATTAGGTGATTGCTTGTAGCAACCGTTGGACTGCTTCAGAGGTGTGGTCAGGAAATAAAAAGTCCTACTACATGGTAGTTCCTGGAACCAAGTGTAATGCTACATCTCTGGGGTTACATGAGGCTTTTGAATAAAAGGGTGGAAGATCTTAAGAATAAGATGCGATTTTTGGTGAACCTGGAGATTCTAGCTACAGACAACTAAGTTTCTTTCATACAGACAAGCTTGCTTTCCTTTCCCTTCCATCCCATAATTAGGGCAAGCCCTTGCCCTAACAGAAACGGAAAATACTTCCATTTAGTCAAGTTAGAAATACTAACATTTCCTTTACCACAAAGCCTTCAAGTGTAGGCATCTATCTTAATAACGGCAATTCTTGAAAACGAGTTTGTATCTGAAGAACGTGTATTTTACCCCTGATTATATACAATAGTATCATATCGCATTCTGTGAGATTATCTTAGAATACGCCAGGATAATTCTCTACTATGATGGTTATCGACTAGGATATTATCTAGTACAATAACCTGTAGACTTTGAGTTCGAATACTGAGGGTATGTTGATGCAGAGTAGCTTTATCTATTTGAATTATGTTAATATTACACTTACCACCCTAAGTATTGTGAAGATTGAAATGGACAAAAAAAAAAAAAAGGATATGTACTCAACAGCGTGTGGGTTTTTCTCTCCCTATCTAGGAAATTACAGTCGTCGTGAAGGCGCTCGAGGCTCAAGTTGGAGCGCACAGAGTACACCCAGGGGAACCTACAATGACAGTAGAGGTGGCCAAAGCAATTTTAACAGGGGTCCACTGCCACCACTGAGACCATTAAGTTCAGCAGGTACATGGTATTCCTATGGGCATCGAACTATAGAAAATTCCTTGAATTTCATTTTTGCTTTACAAATGAAACCGTACAAGGATGCTGCAGACACCTTGAAATTCAGCAAATGTTTTAAGCATATATGAACGGTTGTCACTGAGACTGTCAAATAACCATGCCTTTCGTACGACCTGCCCTGTAACCCGTAGACCTTGCTGAATTGACCGCTTGATCGCAGAACCCTAAGTTTGCATTCAGACTTTCGCAATTCAGTTGTCTTCGTACCCACGTGGTAATTAGAGCCGATCAAAGCGAAAACACTTGCCTAAAAGAAGTGAAAATTAAAAGGAGAAAACAGAACCCTGTTTGTGGCTCATCTTGGTTTTGGTTCGTATGCTTTCCCAGCAGCTACTCCGCCTAGGGCTTTTTTTTCCTTTTTTTTTTTTTTTTTTTTCCAACTGAGTATACTTTTCTTTGCTTTAAGGCTACCGACCGAGTCCTCGCGATCGTGCTTCCAGAGGCCGGGGAGGAATTGGACCGTCTTGGACAAGTGCTAATAGTAGTAGCAGTGGTGGCTCGAGAGGAAAGTTTGTTAGTGGAGGCAGTGGAAGAGGTCGTCATGTTCGTTCCTTCACAAGATAAAATGACACCCAAGCGTGTGGACTTCTGTGAAGATGACAAAGAAAACGGTGGCACTAAAGGACCAATTCAGAGTTACTGGTATCTGGAGGACGCCAAGAGAATATTTTTGTCTGAAGAAAAGTTTTTGTTTGATACAAGACTTGAAATTTCAATAAAATTCAAGACTTTTTCTGTACAATTGTAAATTTTTTTTGTTACTTTCGAAAGAATGTTTTAATTTTTTTTTTTTGTGGACTTCAGTAGACAATACTCAGTAAAAACCTCTTTGAGTTGAGACTTGAAGGACTTCTAAAATATTCATTGTGCCAAAAGAAAGGTACAGGTGTTTTGTGTGTGACTTATTACTGCAAGAAAATGAAAAATACGTATATGTAAGGCAATTTCAGTGTTTTCTTTCAGGTTTAGAGCCATCAGACCTTTTTTGTTTTTTATAGCCAGTCTGACTTAACGAGTAAGGTCCATCTGACAGCAGTGATAGAAGCAGGTGATAGAAGATTGACTTGAAATGAATTAATCTGTGAAATAATACAAATTTAAATGTCATTTACATAGGTTTTGTTGTACATCTTTGGTAATGTCATTAAACACTGAAATCCTGGCGTGAATTAGTTGCTACCGTACCACCCTCGTGCTAAACCTTCCCTTGGAATAGATGGTTTGTATTTTTGTTTCTGTAATTAGACCGAGATACCATGTGAAAAGAAAAATCTTTGAGCAGTAGGAATTCAGAAAGCAATGTACCACTAGATTCAACTCTTAAATTAATTTTCATATTGAATTCAGTGACTGAAGTAAGCTTTTTACGTGTTTGCCTTCCTTTGGGCTCTATGGGATTTTGTAGAATTACTGAATTACTGCATTTTGGGATGAGGTGAGGAGGGGTAGGTTTTCCTAAAGGCCATATACAATTTTTACAAGTGAGGGCCACTGTCAGACATAACAGGGTCGATTTTCACTTGTGCTTTGGTCTCTTGATGTTACAAAAGTGCTATAAAGGGATCTTCATCTAATTAAATAAAGCCCAATTGTAAAGTTTGTGTTTTATGTAATTACAATATACTTTCACCAGTTTGTCTGCCTAGACTCATGAACCTTAACACCCTAGTTTATGTGTTTCTAAAATATGACAATATTTTAAATGGATTTTTTTTTTAATTAGCTAAATTCTTTGAAGCACACAAGGCTACTCTTAGATGACCTTTCTCTGGTGGAGGCTGGGACAGTGTCCCCCTCTCTGTGCAGTGATTGGTTTGCACAACATCAATTGATTAGTTTGCACAATGTCAATTGACTTAACCTACAAAAGTGGTAAATTAATTGACTGGGTGCAGTTAAAGGGAATAGTATCGGTTCACAAGGCGTTTCAACATTGCTGAACGCCGACAAAGATGCGGAGTGGGAGCCAAACAATTTTCCGAATGGTAAATGTACTGTAATTTTACTGATCAATTGTAATGACTAAAATGGATGGAGCTCTCACGGGCAGGCATTAGCAGTATTAATGCTGTTGTTTTAAGGAGCACTGCATACATATTTTTAAAGCTGACTCGTTCCTTTAGATCAGGTGTTTAAGGTTGGTTTATTTTTTTAGAGACTTTACTGTGTTGGAAACTAGCAGGGATATGAATCATTTGTTTTCTGTCAGGGAATTTGAAAGGAAAAGTTAAGAGAAGTGTCAAGCATGGAATAGAGATGTAAATATTCAGTACTGGTTCCTGAAAGCTTAAAATATATGGCGTGTCACGCTAGTCATTTTTCAAACCAGGAGGAAATAAAGGGTTGGTTTAATTGTTTGATGTATTGGAAGCTCTGTAAATTTAGTTAAACTTGAAAAAGCAGCATATGTCTATCATGTTTTTTGTTGGTCTTTTTTACAAATGAATTTAGTTCTGTCACCCTTCAATGCAAGCTAGTTGTTTTCTTGGATAAATTCAATGTGAAATAATAATGCTGTTTAAAACTTAGGAGTTACTTGCTTTGCTCTCTTAAACTGGATTCCTACCAGGAGTAAATAACACTTTAAGCATTAAACTTTGCTTTTTATACTCTGTTCAAAATGAACTTTTCAGGATTTGTCTTCTCCTGCCTGGAACACCAGAACACTGGAAGCAGCTCCTGCCACTATCAAAATACTGTTTAGTGAATTGTAGTGAGCAGAACAGGTGGGAGGAGCGAGTCGGGCAGCAAGTGCAAGACCTCTGCCAGGCCTGGGCCTGAGTACCACAGCCCCAGCCAGCGCCAGTGCAGGGTGAGGAGAACACACAGTGTTAGAATGGCCTGGGCTTGGTGACCGTCCTCCTTAGTGGGCGATCAAAGGTGTAATAGGTAACTGAGAAATGTTATAACAAAAGGCACGGTTTGTGTGCAACAGTGACTCAAGCTGTGCAGGTGTTGGTTTTGTTTACTTACTTCCAAAATCTTCAGCAGCTCTGCAGGCTTTGTAGTCCACTACGCAGGTTCTCTGCAAGTTTTTGTGCTGGCCTCTGGAGTCGTGACATGGAAGCTTGCAGCCCTTCAGCCCTTCAGCCTTGCTGAGCAGCTCCTCCCATGAGGGACGAGAATCCACTCAAGGCAGTTAGTTACTGCAGAGCCACGGAAAATTCATACGCAAGTGCCCTGGGTCCTGGCCACGTTTAAGCAAATGCATCTGTAGATTACAACTTCTGAATAACTGTTGTTTTCCTGTGCTTACATGTTCATAGGCTCTTGGAGTGGCTGTGAAAAACCATTAGGGATGAAATTGTTTCAGTGGATGGACAGTGAATTAATTTTTCACTTTGTGCCAGTTTATCATCCTGCTGTCTGTGCAGGACTGGAACGTCATGTTCTTGCAGCCTCTGAGGTTTCAACTTTTGCTAGACCTTTGCCTTCAAAAGGTATCCCATCAATACCCCCCCCAGCTGTGAGGCAGGAGGAATATCCTAGAGAAGGGCTGTTCAACTGAACGCCTGCCACCTTTATTGCCTCTAGCCGCTAAAATACAGCCTTAGCTACTGCAGTTCAGTCATGACTGCTAGAGCAGCCAGCCTCTTTACTTTTTTTCTATTTCATCTGCTGAAGAGGGTACTCACACTTTCGTAACACAAACAAGGGAACCAAACTCTATTAATTATGGTATAGACCCTTTATTAGTTCAAATTTTATACAAAGCATAATTCAAAGTGATACAAATAGTGTTATTGTTCCTTTTATAGAGTAGAAGTTAAGACCTGTTAAGCACTGTGTTTTTGTGATTGGGTGTTGTTTTTTTTTTTTTACCCTGCTAGTACATACAAAGGTAGAAAATGTAAATAGATTGGCAGTGAACCATAATGCTGGAAGACAGTTTAATGTTTTATTTGTTAATAGAAAGTTGCATAGAATTGTAGGTCTTCATAAAGGCATCTAGCTATGTGGTAAAATCTCCCTGACCTACCGTAGCTCATCCCACAAGCAGTAGGGGAGAAAGGCAAGGCTAGTACTGCTCCTTTGAAATCCTATCAGCACTTGGAAGTGAAAGAGCTGTAGAAAAGCACCATGCCAGAAACATCCAAGAGGACAGCACGTGGAAAATTCAATTTGCAAGGCTGACCATTTATGGAAAGCTTAAGAACTGTTTGCCACCTGGGGTCTATTAATACATTAAATTTCTTAAAAACACCTAGAACAGCTGAGGGAAAAGCACTTTTGGCCAAGCACTTCATGACATTAGGTGTTTTGCTTGACTGTAATTCCATTCCCTTCTGAGCTGACAAGGAACTCTTGTATGTGCGTGCTACTAAATTAATTGATCTCATATGAGACTGTTCATCTACGACTAGAATCACACTAAACCCCTTCACCTTAATTAGGAACTCCAGCAAAAATTCTTCCTTGCCCCTCCTACACCTACCTCAGATGCAGGGTTCTCGGTTCTGCTGAAGCTCATTTAAACCTCCCAGAAGCTCTCCCCAAAATTACTGTTCCTGTTCCAAATAAAATAATCCCAGCAGCAATGGTCCGTACCAGCTAGGATGACCAACAGTTTTTTGCTTTGGGAGGAGCGCAGAACAGGGAATGCAGCTTTAATGCTAAAGGAAAGAGAAGAAACACTATTTTGTCTTGAACTCGCCCTCTCAAGCGGCAAAGTCAATTTAAGGGAACCAGCTTACATGTAACTGGCCTCCTGGGTCTATCAGAATAAATATGTAAATGCTGATTTTCTTTCAAAGACAAACTTACCCCTTACTTTAAAATATTAATTTCTTTAAACAGCCTTAGTGCTGGTTTTTTCCACTCAACTTCACGTAGGATAAGGATGCTCAGCTGCCTGTACTACCTTGTAGTCTCACGTTTTGACGACCTTGCTCACTCGGAGTTTTGTTTGTGAATCTCCCGGGTTTGGTGCTATGAAACTCTGTACCCAATTAGTTGTGGATAAAGGTTTAATCTCTTTTTAATTCTAGCACCATGTTAATTGTAATGCCCCAGGCCAGCAGTTCACACTGCAAAGGCAGCTGGTGGCACAGGCTGGTGCTCTGGGGCTGAGGGAAGGCAGTGGGACTGCACTTACTTACTCCTCTCTGCTCTCCCAGCTCCACAGGCTTTGCTCTCCCTCTTCCAGAGGCAAAGTGCTATCAGAAGCAACTGAAAATACAGCAACTGCTTGTACAGCTAACAGTTGCCACCTGGGAGGAGATGGGACGCGATGAAGGTGCGACTCAGTGTTAACACCAGGAATTCAGTGGCGGAGCCCTCCCCTAATGCCGCTTTAGCAGTGTCTCTCATAATCCTACGATTTGATCGCGGCTACAGAAAATGGTGTAAGTGAAGACATTCACTTGCAAATGCTAAGCCTACTACAATATCTGGATCCTTAGTTTTTATTAAAAGAATTAACAGACTAATTAAAAGAAAAAAAAAAAGCTCTTGCTTCTGCCAGCTGCTGTTAAAAGCTGTGTAATCCAGGAGTGGAAAAGGTAGAAGTAGATAAGAATATTAACATAATGGGCTATTTAACTTCAGCCCAGTTCATTTTCAGGCTGGTAAAATGATGACCATATTTCAGCATGTGCCACCCTGGGAGTGGTTCATTAGCAGAGTTAAAAAACCTTAACTGCAGAACAGCCACCAACCCAGAGGAATGGCCTTCAGCTTCAAGTAACTGGAGGGATCTGATGCTATTAGTTACTATCTGCCCATTAAAAACACCCAAACCTCTGCAGGTGCTGCTGCTCCACTGCTGAAGGAAACCCAAGCTGACAGCTCATTCCAGCAGCGAGGGGGCCCAGAGTGTTGTGTCATTTCAACGCTGGGAGTTCAAACTCCCCAGAGCTGGTGCCTGGAAGCTACAGAGATTGTGCAGCACAAAGTCCTTCCTTGCCACCCAGGACATGTTTTCTCACACAGTTTCGTGTCTATCACTTAGCATTTAGTCTACTGTCTGTCCCCTGAGTAAACATTAAATAAACCCTATTTCCTCTACTAGGAGGAATTCAGTCATAAATAAGTGGGTGAAATTCCTAAAACAAACAAATGCAGAGATGGCATTTTGGAGAAAGCAGAGGGCTAAAAAATTTGTGGGTTTTGGTTTTTTTTCCTGTGGTCAGAACAGAAAAGATTGGGTGATCATTGCTGCCCTTTGACTTGGGAAAGGTAATCCAGCTCATCTGAGTTCTACAGGAGTTTGAAGTCATTTTCTTCTTTCACATTAAGCAAAGTAGATGAAGTCACATCACAGAACCACAGAGTTACAGCACACAGAAAAGCACCGACTGATTCTGCCAACATGAAATCTGGTGTCGCCAAGAAGCTTCAAAATTAGTGTGAATGCTAAAAAAAGAGAGTGACACAACCCATGGACTCTAAGATCTTGCTAATCTAGACCACAATAAAAGCATTCTTACTTTCTATCTACAAGCTTTAATAAGCACACTGTGAATCGACCGCTGAATGTTTAGTCTGAATGAAGGTTTCAGATTGTTAAATACGGCTGCTCACGTGACATGTGCCATGTCACGAGTCAGTGAGACTGTTACAGCAACCTACATGCTGTCAATGACTGTAACTGAAAACAAGGAAATATTTGGAAGTAGTTCTTACTATGAGTATTTTCTTTCAGAAGAAAAGAAACAACCCATCTCGTACAGAATCGTTTCTGCCAGCTTCTAAATGCACAAGGCCTGAACATGTGCACATCTGCTTCAGTGGTACTACACAAACAGCAAGGGAGAGGACTCATTAATGCCTACAATTAAGACAGCTCTGAGCACAGGTCTTCACCATGTGGTACGTGTACTAAAAAGGCGGCTGCTGCCTCTCTCTTTGGTTATACTGTTAGCCATCAAAGTGTTGCTCTAAGTGACAGCAAGGCATGCACAGTTACCTATTTGCTTTTTAAATTATAAAATTTGCTTCTTCATATTGCTGCACCTGTGAAAAAAACAAAAAAAACAAAAGGTTCAAAATGGGTTCAGCCCATTCCGTAAACGGGAGGCCAGGTTCCTCGCTGGCCGCTCCACCCTAGAGCTGTGACAGAGGGAATATGGCTCATTTATACCACCGGAAACAGCGTGAACAGGCTGTGTCAGAAATTCAGAGAAAAGTCTTTGAACTGTACAGATTTCTCATGCAGCCTTTCCAGGCATATGATGCCCTCATTAAGTATTTGTGGTCTGATTAAAAAAAACCCAACCCAATCCTAAGCTCTTACACAACTGCAAACTGGAGCACCAACAAAGACGTCTGGAATCCAAGTCACTGTGCAAATATCCTTCTATTGTGGATCTTAATGGTCAAGAAGCCTTAAACCTGTCACGAGCAAATTAAGGATACCCTAGATACTGATACATGCTTTAAAGATCGAGTACTGAATGGGCTGCTCTGAAGCTCCGTAGAAATGGCCGATACTTTCACATTGAAAAGCTTCAGAATTTTAAATAAAATGCAGACCCCCTCCCGCACAAACTCCAAGGTATTCACACAAGTACTTAAAAGGTTTTAGATGACTCTCTTACTTTGGGCTTTGGTGTTAGTCCCTAAAGTGTGTATCAGCCTGGAAATCAGAGAAGTTCTAAAGTAAAAGTCAATCTCACCCGAAGCTGTTACATAGCAGTAGAATTGTAATTTAAAAGTTCATTCTTTCCACCTTTGAAACAGACCTTCTACAGGCTACCAATAAGCAAAACCTATTCATTTCTATTACCGATTTACTAATTCCAGCCCTGACTTTTCCCACAATTAAGTACATTCCAAATGTCGTTATTGATGACGGCATTTTCTTTCTGTTCCAAGTATAAGCAGAAACTAGATTTAAACAGACCAGACCAGGAAGGAAATAACCTTTAAGAATCTTTGACTTTAAAAGGCTCCAGCTTTCAGGCTTGAAAGACTCCAGTAAACGATGCATTATAGAGATAACAAATGAAGTCTCCATTTCCTCTTTTTATAAAAGCATCGCTTATTGTATTTGCCAATTACCAGTTTGAATGCCCAGTGTTCCCTAAGAGAAAATTCTCCCATTTGTTTTTATGCTCCAAAGGAAATAAAGTAGTAATCTAGATTTAAAGAAAACAACACAAAAAAACCCGAACAACAAGTAAATCAAAAATGACCTAAAGTTTACCAGTCATTCATAGAAAGTAGAAGAGTTTGACGGACGGTCACAGAAATTAGAAGAAAATGCTTTTTGAGCTTGCTTCCGTTTAGATAACGGTAACTTCCCTAGGTTTTCGTTTTACACTCTCCAGTCGCGTCAGAGGGCGGAAATTTGTCGACTTCCTGCTGCCTTCTGCAGTAGTTAATCGACAGTCCTTCTGCAGCCCCCTCAGCAGCTCCATTAGTTCCCGTTTTTCCAGCTCTGCCTGCTCCAGCTCTTGGCGGTGCTGTCTCTCTGCAGCCATCAGAGAGCGGACGTCCGACATCAGTCGTGACATCTGACTCTGAAACGCAGAAACAAACTCTTCTAACGATGGTGGTAGGAAGCTGAACTGGCAAGGCAGGGCGATGGATTATGAAAAATAACCAACACTGACATAAACAAATGCAAACAATTTGAGACACAATCCAGCATCCACCTCCTGGCATGGCCCTGTTTCAAAGATTCTAATACACTTTTCTTAAAACTGCAAAAAGTTTCTTGTAAAATATAGTAAGATTTACCTACCTGCTGCTTACATTTTCTATCTCAAGACCCCAACCAAAAAAAGTTTGTGATTCTGTTCAGATACATTCTTCACAGATAAAACGTCAAATCCAGTATAAATACAAATGTAAACTATAAAGCATGTCTTTATACAGCACTATAAGCTTTGGGCTTTAAAAATCATTATTCTGTGATATACTAACAACTGGATGAACTCATTACTTGATTAAGTTTACAGTGCAATTTTCCAGCCTTTTGACCACAGCTGAACCATACTGTAAATACAACCGGGCCCAGGAGAACTCTGTGTCGGCACTGGATGTAAGCCACTTTGGATAGCACTAAAAAAAGGAGCTGGATATTTAATTACATCTGATTTGTGAGATGCGTTGCTCTGTTTAGACACTGAAAATGAGTTTCAGACTGATCTGCTGACACGTTATGTAGGCACAGAACACTGTAGTCCTTGTAGAGGAGTACCCAGGTGAGCTCCAAAGGAATCTGAAGTGCATCAGCCACACAAACAGAGCACTCAGCCTGCTTTTCAAAAGAGCTGATCAGTCTGGCAAAGCATTGTGCTAAAAACTGGTTTATTTTTCCATCCTTAATGTAATTCTTCTCTGTGTGAGGCTACATTTACAAAGTAAGAGACTGGGAAAAGCAAAAAGCTAGACTGTTAGGATAGGGGGAGGGAAGAACATAAAATTGTTATATTTACCTTTAGTTCTTCAATTTCATTCTGCAAAATACTCTCTTTTTGGACCATATGCCTTCTCTGTGAATCTAACCTTGACTCCATCTCATGTTTTGCTTCCTCCACTCTGCAGATCATTTCCGACCTAGAAAATTTATTTCTCTTTGTTAAGTCTTGTAAGCACAGAAAAAAACTAAAAAAAAGATTTTCAAATTCCAAAAAAGCCCTCTTGCAGCCAAACAGCCTGATCTGATTCCCATGGTACTCTACAGAACATCCCTCTAGAGGCAAGATAGTACTACTTAAATAGAAAATTTAAATAAAAGTAGCATAAAAAAGTGCACTGTGCCCAGGAGTTGCTGAAGCGACCGTGCACAGGCTATGCAGGGGACAACGGTGTTACGTTCCTGAAGTAATTCTATGAGCTCAAAAACATGTATTTATGATTTTAAATGATGTAGTGCCTTTTACCTACAGTATATGCTGGCTTAGTATCGCTAAACACATGCAGTGAGGAGAAAAAGTGTGAATTCTAATGTTGCTAAACATGTCATCGTGTCACTTTTGCGGTGGACACTGAATGACAGCGTGGAATAAACTCTGGCAACCTCATCATCCACACAGCTCCACAGCCCAAATCCGGCTGTTACTACAAGAATCTTTGGAGCTCAGAAAGCAGGCAGCAGAATCCCTTGTTTTCTCAAAGCATTTAAAATCAAATTTGAGCTTGACTTCACCGCAATGTTCGTGAGTACAAGACTTAGACACTGATACGAAAGAGAAACGGGAAGGAGCACAAGAGAGTCCAGCTGGAGCATCATGGAAAGGCAGAGCTATAGAAATATACGTAAGGGGAAAAAGAGAATGTCTGTAAGAAGAGTCATGTTCACCAACTGTTATTAATCTGCCAGCATTTTAATAAAAACTGAAAATTAGATCCTCAGAGGTTTAATTTACCAGACTGTACCTGCCAAAATAACTAGAGATTTTAATCTTTTGGATCTGTAAAAACATAAACTAAATATAATTATTAAATAATGCAATTTTAGGTCTCTAACAAGCCAATGGAAAAATGAAATGCACAACTTCAGTCCAGTTTTGTTAGGTATTTTGTCATTTTATGTAGTCAGTCAGTTCACAGGTTTGTTCAACTGAAAGCGATGGTATTTTAGGATTTATAATAACTCAGGGAAAAAAAAACAAACACCCCAACAGCAAAAGAATCAAACCAGTAAGAGTGTAAAGTCTACACTGACACATACTACTACTCTGGCCCATCAGTATCAAGTAATTAACACGTTACTTAACACATACCAGACTCCAGCGCTAGTATTTGAAGCGCCTTACGCGGCAAATTTAGGCCCAGACTAAGACAAACACCAAAGAAACAGAAGATTTGTACCGAAGAAGTTCTAGCTCTGTTCTTAGCTCTGCTACACAGTTATGCTGTGTGTCTTCTGCACTGAGAATGGTGTAACCGCAGCCGTTGGGGCACTCGCGGCTCCGATACTCGCACACCGCCAGGTGACCGTCTAAGTTACGTCGTTCGATCTGAACCGTGCAACCTGAACGGGGAGCAGTAACAAAAGGCAGTCGTTTACAACTTTAAAAAAAAAAAAAAAAAAAAAAAGGCATTTTAATTAATTCCAAACAAAACCACTCAAGCAAGCAAGCTGGAATATCCTGAGCTAAGCAACTGTCAATTTGTTACAGCAAGGAAAAAAGTGATTTCTCTAGAATATGAAATATGAGAGTTACAACACACAGAACACTCTTAAAAAGTCTAATTACGATATTTATCCTTTACCTAAAACTAATGAAAAACTGAAAGCAGGTATTTTCTGTAAAGTCTTCTGCTGCTGGTCTGGCATTGAAGCAGCTTCAGTAATGACAATGCTGATGCCAGGCTAAGAGTCCACCAGAGACTGCAGTGGCTGGAATTGAAGAAGGACGCACACGTGTAAAAAAAATTAAGTTTTCAAATTCAGGAAACTGAATTTGGAAACTGAATTTCTGAGTGGCCTGCCCTAGGTGATCCTGCTTTGGCAGGGGAACTAGATGATCTCAAGGGGTCCCTTCCAACCCCTAACATCCTCTGATTTCATGAAACAAGGTCCAAAGACACGTAGTAAGAGAGATACGGGTGAGATGGAACATAACTTTGATTTTCTGACAATTGGGTGGTCTTGTGTATAATGTATTAGACCATGTAAATACACAAGGACATTTATTTATGAACAGCTAATAACTGACAGAAAAATAGGAACATTTCCACAGAAATTCTAGAACATGAACTCTACGAATCCATGGTGATTAGAAGTAAATTGTAGAGAACCAAAAAGGAACACTATATAAATGATTGCTCCATGTAACATTCTAAACTTGAAGTCAGTAGTCTTAATGTTTAATCTTTGAGGCACTATTTGCTGTAATACTTACTTGCATTTCCTTGGAAGATGAAAATCTATGTAACAAAACTGAAACAATGGAGCAATTAAACTTGGCATCAAACCATTCCAGAAAATTAGAAAAGACAGCACTAACGAATATGACGATTTGTAATTGAGGCACTCAAAATACCCTCGAATGTATTCTTGAGAAAGAGTTCAAGAGATGTAAAAGCCCTCGCGGGCTGAACACTAGACAGGAGAGATAAGGTGTGGTAACTTCAGAAATGCTCGTTTCCAAAGAAAGCAAAGCACGTGCATCTGAAGCATCTGCAGGAGTCGCTCACTGCTGAGAGGAGCCATAACTTGTGCGCAGCAATTCTTAGCGCCTTCATCTTCTTATAGTTCATTACAGTGGCCTACCTGACTATGCCCTTAGCATCATTAATTGGAAATTAACTTTGTCTAGGAATATACAACATGTTGAATAAAATCATCATGTTGCTTTTTAGCAGGATGTTTCTTCCTCAGGAGGTGTAGGTTTGTTTTAAATAAAAACCTTTCCACGAACACAACACATTCTAATCGGAATTCAGCTTAAAGAAATTCTTATTTCCAAGAGACAGTTTTGTTAGAAGCACAAGACAGAGTGAGCTGCTGCACATGCACCAGGCAACCAGCTGGTTCAGGAATAAATCGCGACCTGTAAGTGTTCCATAGGTATCCTTATATTAATTCCAACACCAAAATGAGCAGATAGAATTGAAAGATAAACTTGTGACTTGACAGAACACAAAAGAAATGTGCTGGCACATTTTCATAAATTTGAATTCCATCCTACTCATTCATTTTGGTTAGTTCTTGGATGAGAAATTGTTGCTAATGACCCTGATTGTCATAAGTGGGTAGGACATTTTGTTCACAAACACCAGGTCAAAGGTTTGAATTTCCATTTGGAAAGCAGAGCCGTGATTGCCATTCTGTTGACAGAAAGATGACAAACACATGTTTTCTGAATATTTAAAGGATTCAACTTCTCTGAATGTTACTCACCAGCATTAGAGCAAGGTATCTGACTGTATTCACACTCCCTTTCATGCCTGTCTATAGACTCCAGAGAACAAACCATTTCACAGCCATACTCTCTGTTTTTGCAATGCAGCTGAAGACGGTTTAAATCATTTTTCATGTATCTATGTGGAAAAAAAATATAAATAAAAAGTTCTTAAATATGGGAACATCATTGACAAATTTGTACTTTCAACTTTTGGTATAAGAAAGTGAGATTATAATCTTCACTAGGAAAAATTGTGAATGATCAGTTTATTTTATTTATTTTTTTTTTTAAGAATTTACGTGACCATATTGGAAAAGACCAAGCTTAAAAGAAATAATGTTAATGGGAAATTCGATCTCCAAAATTAAATATGCAAATGAAATGTTTCTTTTTGAATAAATTTTTAACCATGATCTTTCACTAGCTCAGCAGGGTTCACCAATATCTTTGGTAATCTCATTTATCACTTAAGTTTTGTGTTTCTAAACATGCCAAACCAAACTGACTACAGTTGAGTACAGACAAAACAATCTATAAATTAAACTCTAGGGTTCTGTCTACACTATACTTCAACTTCCCAGACAGTAAAATCTCCTTAGTGACAAAAATACGGAGTACTAATGAAGTTAATTTAACAACTGTGGCTGAAGGTTTTAAACACAACGTAACTGTTGACCTGAGCAAGAACAGACAGGGCAGGGGTTAAACAGAAAGTGGTGTCTCCCGATGAATCACTGCGTGCTGGCAACAGCAGGACTTGAGAGCAGAAGAAGAGGAGAGAAGAAGACGACGACAGAATAGTTCAGTTGGAAAGGACCTACAATGACCATCTAGTGCAACTGCCTGACCAATTATGGAAGACACTTGTGAAAATAGCCTGCTTTACGTGACAAGGCAGCTCAAGACATTTAACCATTCTTATCTTTTTAAAAAGGTGAGATCTGAAGGCGAGAAGATCGGATCTTATTTACAAGAATTATTGATTGCAAACATCACTACAGGATCTAGGTGAGACTGAAAAGAAAGACAAAAGATACAGGCGTTCAGTGACTGTTGTCAGGAGTTGCTTTACCTGCTTTCTCTAAAAAAGCAGGGGAAAGTTTTGGTGCTGTCAAAGACATTCAGAATAGCATCCATATGTATCTAGAATGGAATTTAATCTTGAATGCTGATCAAGATTAAAAAAGCTGGAGAACAAACTAAATGTTCTTTTCATTTTGAAATCTTAATACCTTGAAGGTTAGTTGCAAGTAGAACAGTACAGCGCTTTCATGGAAGCGATGGGTTTCTGCCACAGGCATATTGGATAAAGACCCTTTAAGTGAGAGTAAGTGACAAGGGATGAAGCCGAGCAAGCAAAGTTCAGAAATCCTAAATTAATGTCATTTCAATATACAGCAAGATTATTGTATACCTGTAGAGAGGTCGTAGCAAGGCTACATCAATCATTTGTCTGTCTTCAGGGCAGTTACTGTGATGAACAAGCCACCCATGTATACAGGCGGTACAGAAAGCGTGTTCACAAGGAGCCTGTAATGGATCTTCCAAGACGTCGCGGCAGATGGAGCATAACAGCCCTTCGTTAACGTAGCCAACGAAACGGTCGATGTCATACCCCATGCTCTCCACACACTTTCAACCTGTTAAAATAACACAGAGAAATAAAGCGTTCTCTGTCCTGCAGCTGTATGGCCAGATCCACAGAAAGGCCTGGAAGCAATTCTAGAAATATGGAGAACTTAACACGAATAAAGAACTTCACGGGCGAGAAAGCAAACACATACTTTGAAGATTCTCAGTGAGAATTTGAGGACTGCGCTGCTGGATGTCAGGAATCCCAATTTTATATCAAGATTCTCTGGATTCTGAAAGCAAAGACTTCAGCAGATGGTTGAGCCTCACTTGCTCTGAACTCTGTTACTGAACACAGTTCCAGCAGCCACTGGGAAACAGAGTTGTTATTTCCTTGCATTCTACCTGAAGCAGAAACATCATAGAGGTTCAAATACAAATATTTACTTTCCATTTTAATACCTTTTATATAATGCCTAACCAACTTACAAAACAGTGTCCTTACAGACAACAGCTGTGGCACTTGCAGCTAGCAGATCTTGTATTTATGAGCTGTACATCACTTCATACGCTGCTTCCGCACTGAAAAAAGAAAAAGGCCGAGATTGCCTAGTCACTGTAGACTTCCACTCCAGAGGGAGCAGCATGAAATTTCCATACACCTAGAAAAACACTTGATATTTGGGATGAGAAAGACGACAAAAACCACAGCTAACCCTGAAATCGTGAGGAGCTACTGTGTTCTCCTACATGGTCTATTTTATACAACTGAGTAGCCTTGAAATGCATTTGAAAGGTTTGCGAAGAACTAGCAGGCAATGTGCCTTCATCAAAATCCTATCACGAAAAGCCCAGTAGAATTTGGTAAGACTCCACAGTACTCGCTTAAAAAGAATATCCTTTAGGCTTTGCATTTCTCCTTAACTTACACAATTCCTTTGGTAACCCCGTGGAGACTCGTGAAATTCTTTTTATTTGTTATGATGTTTTCTAAATAAAACAGAAAAGAAAGACAGCCTACCTTTTTATATTTTTCTACATATATATATATATATATATCTGTGTACTCTGTCCAAATACTTCATAAAGAGTTTTTTGATCCTTCCTTCAGTTTCTATTCAGTACTTTAACATGCTTATGAGAAAAATCAGTAAGAAAAAGGCTCAGTAGTGTTCCTAAGTGACCAAGTCCTGTATCTAACCAGCCAGCTGCTGAACAGGTGCTGTTCTATTAAAATAATGCTTTTCAAAAAAAGCCACTGTAAAACCTGCAATTCAACAGAAGATCTTACTAGATTAGGGATGAGGGGGAGGAATAATCAGTCTCTCCACCATTTATTAATGACGCAGATATTTATCACAAAACTGATCACCTCATCATTTAATTTTGAAGCCTTACAGGTTTAAGACTGAAGACAACATAATTCAGTATCACTGGAAAGTAGCAACTGAAATCTGGTAAAACGATATTCTTTAAAAGGAAGACAGTTTCTTATTGAACCTTGTGTTATCTAGGCACGATATGCAGTTCCTTTTTAAAACAAAACGATCACGGCCAAGTTGATTGTATTGACAAATAGCACTGCTCCGACGTGTAGCATAACTAAGGTTGCTCACTTAAAACAAAAAATAAGAAAGGACATCATCACTCAAATCCCCTCCATTGATATCTAGCAATTGCAGCACAATATTCAAAGAGAATGTCAATCTGACTCAGAACTGTGTAAGAGCAAACAGGATCTCCAAGGACTGAGGTAAAAGGGAAAAAAAGAACTTTGCAAATTCTCTTCATGAATACAATATAAACCTGGAATTTGGTAGCCCTTGTGAGTTCCAAAGGGTATCTTCACCATTTATGAAAGGTGCTTGTTAAAAGGGTATCTGCTAAGATTCAAGTTAATAAAACCTGTAATGAAAGCACACCCAACACAAGCAAACATGCCTATTACCCAAACACAAAGCATGTTATTTTTGCTCTGTGCTTCTGCAGCTACACTGTCAGCAACAACACTGGGATATGCTGTTCCTTTAGCCATAGCATGGACACTCCAGGTCTTAAAAGAGTCTGCTCAAGAAGATACCATATTATGAAGGTAGTTTTTTTCACGCTGTTGTTTCCTTGTATGCTTTTTTTTTTTCCTGCAAAGATAGGAAATTCAGGACTTTGCTAGCTCAGCATGAGCATTTGCTAGTTCAAAATGAGTGTTGTGTTTGCACAAAGCTGTGATTGTAAGGACAGCAAGGACCACAATGGAAAGTTTAAAAAGTGATCAATGCTATTTATCAGCACGTGAATGTAGAGGAATTCCTTGTGGAACAAGGACACGCGGTGGCCCTTGAAGGCAATGATTGGCCAACCCTGGTTTAAGGCCTGACTAGGCCTCAGTTAGCATGAGTCCTGAGTGTCCTTAAGGCCACCTTGAAGGGCAGAAAATAAGGAGGTCTAGCATTAAGCAAGAAAGCGGAACACGAACAGGATGTATTAACCGCAAGAGAGGTGTGTTCAGAACACACAACCAAATGCATATAACCAATGAGCTTAAAACACGCACCCGAACTGCACATAACCAATTAGCGTAGAGCTTAGGACGTGTGCTTGTAACCGCTACCCAATTAAGTAGCTGCACGTACGCGCCAACAGCTTAGAAAAATATAGAAGCAAACCACGTAAAACAATAAAGGAGAACGGTATGGAGCCATATTGGTGTGACTGTCGTTACTCGGCTGGCTTCCTGCGGGGACCCTCTTCACATGAAGTCAAGCAGTAGCTCCCAACACTGATGAAAATACTGAAACATATAGTCTGTTTATGCTGGAGAACTGTTAAATGGCACATATACATTCTATAATTTGAATTGCGAGCCCGAACTTTAGATGTGGCTTGGTGGATACCAGAGGATTCAGCTTTTGGAAAACTTTCACAGAGATTTAAGATACGTCAATAGCACTGTCAATATTTTTGCTGTCCTAGGGTTTCTGCTCCACTGGAATTGCAGATGGTGTCAGCTATATTTTGCATGGACATTGCCGATCTCTACGCAGTAAGTTTTCAAGATGCTCTTTGGCGTTTTCAAGCAAGTCTGAAGTCTATCAGAATTCAGCATGGAGTATTTTTAGCAAGTGGGAAACAAAAAATAGACCTCGGAACCTATTCTTCTATTTCTATTGCAATTCACCGATTGTCACACTCCCTTCTTTTGTTTGCACCTAGAAACTACATCATTTATCACTGCCTTCCCACATGCCACTGACAATCCCAAACCTTGCCTTGGCTTTGGTTTCTCTGGTCCAGAATTTTGTCCATCACTTGGCCATTATCAGCAACACCATCCACAAGGATATCTGGAATTTGCAGGTGCCAAATCTGGAAGGCAGAAAACCCACAAACTATTATAGGCTATTTGCTTTCCATTGTTTCACACAGATGTTGTTTCTGACAGGCAGAGATCTCCTCCAAACTTCACAGATATTAAGTAATTTTTTTAGTAGTCGTGTTGTTTGCCAGACAGATGCACACCCAAAATGAGCCTTGAGCTGTGTGCTGCACTGCTTTCTGACAGAGGTTTCTGTATGGATAGAAAAGCAGGGAGAATACAGCTGGGATGTTGTACCCATCAGCATAATCATATAGCTTGCTACATGTCTGGCACTAATCAAAGCTATTCCACTATAAAAATCAGGACTCTGATAACAGATTAGCTACTTGTATTTTTTTTAATCTACAGCAGTTTCTTGATTTTCAAAACCTGCACCTCACAGAGCACCTTTTCGGCTTCGAAGGGCTAGACTCTGCCGCACAGAGGCAAGACCAAGGGCAGAAGAGCTCTCCTCAGGGGTTCTGGTGGGGAGGGGGGCACTCTGCACAGGTAGGAGAAAGGCCTCTGGGGCCTGCCCGAGCAGACTCCTCACCAACGGTCAACGATCTTGCTCGCAGAGAACAAAACTAGCCCGGCAACCCCTAGAGCNGTCGGTGTCGGTGTCGGTGTCGGTGTCGGTGTCGGTGTCGGTGTCGGTGTCGGTGTCGGTGTCGGTGTCGGTGTCGGTGTCGGTGTCGGTGTCGGTGTCGGTAGGGCCCGGGGCGGGCGGAAAGGCTGGCCTCCTCAGCGGGAGCCGGGCGCTCCCAGCCCCTGTACTCGGTCTCACGGAGACAACCCTCCCGCACCACCACCACCACCACCACCTCTCCACGGCCGTTACCGGGCGGCTGAGGCCCGGTAATAAGAATTTAACTAGAACTACTTTTGGGACCTGCTCCCAACCCTTGCAGTTACTACTCCTTGGAAGTGATTTCTCATTGATGCTCGAGGCGATGCACTCGCTGCCTGCAGGTTAAAAGTTTATCCTGTGTAATCTTTGTAATTTTCCACAAAAATTCTTTAGCCTCCTTATCGATGTCTCTTGAAATGTTCAAGAGAGCAGACTATTAAATTTGTCCTGAGTAATATAACTGCCTTTAATAGGACCCTGTGCATACAGCGTTCAGTTGAATGTGCAAAATTCTTTGTGTATATTTTTGAAATATTCTTTGTGTATTTTTTAAACATTCTTTATATGTTTATTTTTTTAAAAAATATTCTTTCTATACATATTTCACTTTAATGCAGCTTTTAAGATGCCTTTAAGGAGAAAAATACTACCGAAGCCAAGGCTTGCACAGCCGGCTGCATTCATGAGATGTTTTAGGCTGCGGTTTCATGGTATGCTTAATTTGGTCAAGCAAGGTTACTAATTAAAGCAGCCTCATTTCCTCCAGCTGTTTCCCACAACCATACCTAAGGGTACTGCAAGTGCAGGGTGATTTCAACATATTGGTGACTGTCTCGGAGGAAAGGGCATGTTTGCTTGTCAAGTCATTTAGCTGTCGTGTGGAGCTATTCCCTGCCCTTGCTACACCTACTCTGATCCCATCGAAAAGATCTAGTATCCATCATTTTTATCACATCCATAATGGCCTTTTTTTTCTGTATAGTACTGTGCAGATACAAAAACATAAACATTTTATTTATTATCTTTGTATTTTATATTTTTATTAGATTGTCTTCAGAATAGAAACTTTTATAAAGAGAAAGAAAGATGTTATCGCTGGAAGCAATATTATGTTTTACAAAAACACAAACCCCTAATGTTTTTTGTAGTTGCAAGCAGGTAATGCTGGTAACATTCTTACATGTTAAATTTAATGGGAGGGAAGTTATTGAGTTATGAAGGGTCCTATCTATTTCTTACTAATTTGCTAATCTCTTAAGCACGAGATAGATTACAATATATGAAGCTTAGTCCTCATATAGAGTCATGAGGTGTCGTGGGTTGTCTTCCCAAGGGTCATTATGCATTAGAGGACTGTTCAAATTTCTGTGGCACCTGCAGGTGGCTGTGGTCAGCGCTGACACTTGCAGCCTGCTCCACTGGAAGGTTCTGGACACCTTTGCAGCTTTCACAGTGACCCCTAGTTATTTACACTAAAACTCCTCCTGTTATCATAACCAAGCTACTCCCTTGTAGGGTTAACTACAGTCCACATGCTATTCCAGTGGAACTCACTGTTGAACGCAGCCAGAGACCTCTCTCCTTGTATTTTAAGCAACAGGGACAATAGAAGTGGCAACAGTTCAGGCCGTTTTGCCATTAAGATTCACCTCTACATCCTATATATGCTAATTGTTCCAGTATGAAGGGGAGAGCAGCACTCACATCAGCATTTACGTGTCTGCAAAGTATTTTGACAGTGCTCCGTTACTACTTCTGGGTAACTCTGGGGAAGAAAGGTTGTTGTGCTCTTGTAAGCCACTGGAGTGCAGAGTAGTGTCAAAAAAAGTGCAGAACATGCTGGCTGTTTGCCAAAGGATGCAAACTTGCTTTCAAGATGGTAGAGAGGTTTGTGTCTACATCTGTATTATGGTTTCTTTTTTACCTAATAGTTGGGAGGATCGATTAAAATAAACAGTCCCTGGTACAAATGGAGAATGAAACCAAAGCACGTTTCATAAATTGCCGTAATTTATAAAATTTAAATTTAAAAATTTATAAAATTCATAAACAGCCTTGTCTTCATCACTCCAACTGCTGGGTTGTTCTACTGGAATTTTTGTTTTGTTTCTACTAGTTTGAAGTATTAAGATTGTAACTTGTCACTCTAGTGGTTGGAAGCGTGCTTGGTCATATTAATGTTGGTGTCTGTCTGGTTTTCTCCTGAGGTTCCTTAGGGGAATAATGGCCTTCTGTTTTCTAGGAAAGCCTTGAATATGTTCCTTCCCACTGTTCGAGTGGACATACCATGGAGTGATAAACTCCACTGTAATTCTGAGATAATTTTCTGCTGAATTCTAATCTTATTACACTGAAACTGAATGACCAATATAATGGGCTGTTTAATGCAAAATCCTACTCCAGATACTACACATGCCCTCAGTATTCACTGCTCATAATAATGGCCTTTTCAAAAATAATTTTTAAGTGTTTAGAATCCTTAAGTTCCGTTTCAAATTGCCTTCCTTTTGATAAACCAGTGTGAGTTTATTAAGCAGCCCTACATTGCTCATCTCCGGAGCATTTCTTGCTATTGAGAACTCCCTTATTGGCTTTTCAAATGAAAAAAGGAAATGTTCAACTGCAAAACTTGCTGTAGTCAATTTTTCTAAGTACTTAATGCACTGTGGCCACTCTACTTATTCTTAAGTTGTATTTTGCTTGTGAATTAAGATTGTTAGTTGAAAATCTTTTATGCTATCTTTTATTTTGGTGGATTTTTTCTTGCCTTTTTTTTTTTTAAATAGTGCTTCTATTGTTTTCTATGGATATCTTTTCATATTTAAAGCCTATTCTCACTTCAGTCATCTTTATCTGCTTCCTTCCTTCTTTCCTCTCCACCCTCCAGAGCAGTCTTGCTAAATATGAGGCGATCAGCAGCTCCAAGTCAAGTGCTGGGAAATGTAGCCAAAAAGCCAAGGTTTATACCACCAGGAAAAAGTCTCACAGCTTCTCTCAAGGATGAAACTAAGGAGATGGACCAAGAAAATAAATTAAAAGAGGTAAACTGAACAGTGCACTAAAAAGCACATTTGTTTGTGCAGTATTGGTACTGCAAGATAGCATCTGAACTCACCGTAAACAATCTCTGCTTAAATAATCAGTCTGTTCCGAATAGATTTTGATACTTTTGCTCTTACTACATTTGATCTTGCTTCTCTGGTAGGTTTCTCTCCCTCTGAAGTGGATGCAGAGAACTGTTTTTCAAATAAATAGAAGTACTCGGTATTGAGCCCAATTACAATACTCAGTGTCGCTGAGGTATGGATTGTATCTTGGCTTGGACTTTGTTGTATTCAAATGTTTGAAGTGCTTTGGCAAAAGCAGTTAAAAACCCAAGATACTTAGTAACGTCAGTCCACTGACTTGCAGTTTCTCTGCAAGGAATTTTCTCTGCAACCTTTAATATCTATCAAAAAAATCATCACCATTTTTATTGCTTTTTATTTACAGTGAATTAAACTCATGAACTACTTGAAGAAGTGGTGCTTGGTATTTTTTGTGAATGCTGGAAAGCATATATTTGTGTAGGGCTATATGTATTTATGTAGCTAGTTTGATAATGAGGATTAGTATCTATTAAGGTCACTTCTTGTTGCTCTTTTCTCCAGTTCTCTTCAACTGTGTGAAGGAAATGCTATTGTGAACTTGTTTCTCTTTCACAGATAGGTGAGAAAGAGGGGAGTGCTTCACTGCTTTCGAAAATACACGGCCAGAATCAAAATGCAAATTCTACACAGTCTGTGGAGTCAACTGAAAAAGTAAAGGCTACAAAAGCACGTTTCAGCATTAGTAAGTGTAGCAAGGTGGAAATGAAAACACCAGATGCGACCAGAGCTGGTAAGATGCTCTTTCTTATTTACTGCCACGTTATCAGAAGAGAATCTTAAAGCTTGTGAATGATATGCTACTTACTAAACTTTCATGAAATGCTAAGATAAGGGTCATGCAATGGTGGTGTTATTTGGTGTTCTACTGCGTAAAGAGTGAGAGAAACAAACATGAAATGATTTTTTTTTTTTAATAGAAAAGAAAAAAAAGTTGATGTTTTAGAAACCAGTTGGTGGTGCTGCTATTCAGGTGTGTGTCTTCCAGAAGAGTACTACAGTCAACGCACTCTAATCCACAGTGATACCGAGATGAGAGTCGGTATACCCTAAATAGTGGGAAAGTGTTGTAATGTGGAGACCTTGTTGGCCTCATGCGGCGAATGCCAACCATTCTGAGAGGATTGATGTTTTTCTGATGACAGACACAGCACAGGGACGTTCTGTGTTGTGGGAGAGCAGGCGTACCCAAACTGGGGTCGTAACACGGCTCCTCCCGCAGCCAGCGCTGCCATTTTGACATCTGTCTTACGGTTAATTCGCTGTTGTTTCCTCATCATTAATTACACTGATAATGGTCTTTCTCTTTGGTTTAGGATTAATTGAATTGATAATCTTTTGTGAAATGAGTGGAGTTTTAAAAGACCTTTTCATGACCGTTTCTCACCTTGCTTCCATAATGGTCGGAACGATAACTCAGAAGGCTTTAACAAAGTTATATTTAATTTTGTTTGTGAGAAGAGCTGCTAAATCTGGAAGCCTGATTGAAGCAAAGCGGCTGTAGCTCCATGTCCCAGGGTCCAGCAAACAGTGAGGCTGAGCACCTATTTCCAAAAGGCATGCATATGTACAGTATATATATATATACACACATATACATGTGGCTGGTAATGTGGGCCAGCACAGGCAGAGAACACAGCACACACAGACAGCATCAATGCACACATCCTGTTCCCCTCACAGACTGCTTGGAGTGAAAGCCTATTTGTGGAAGATAAACGAGTATTTAAAAACAAGTAATATTTATTCAAATAAATACAGCTGTTTATAGATACACACACACACACACACAGACTACAGATCCTTTCAGTAACTGATCTTACACACTCAAGTCTATTCAGTAGCTGACTCCTTTGTTTGTTGGACACTCCAGCTGTGGGCACATGAATCACAAAGGCCCTCTGCTCCCAGTCCAGTTGCTGGTACTCGGACCTGTGCTCCTACAAGTAAAAACACACTATAGGTCCCTCCAGTAATTGGCCTTAGACACTCGCTCTGCTTAGTGGCGTGCTCCTGAATCTGCTGGTCTCCTAGTACCTGGACCCTGAGCCCTGTGTGGGGTTCAGCTCCAGCTGCTGGCATGTACACTTCCATGCATGCTTATGCCTGCAGAATAGAGTCTCTTCACCCAGGAACACCTTAGAAATGTAGTTCGATAAGAAGATGAGATAGACTGGCATGAGGGTGCAGCACGTTGCTGGACAAGCACACCCGCTGAAAAGTGGCTGCTTTGTTCTTTTTATTTTCCTCTGCTTGTTAGTCTCTGGATCACCTTCACCTGTCCCTTTTTGCTTGTCCTGTGTTTTTTTTTTTCCTTCAAAAACCTCATTATAAGCCTTGTGCAATCTCCAGATGCCATTTCTAGCATCTTACAAGTTCCAGGCCCCAGTAGGCAGCAACAACCTTCATTCTGCACGCTGTTCTGGAGAGCCCTTCCCATTGACTCTTCTTGTTGGGTTTCACCTCCAGAAAATGGGGGTTGATCTGTTGGTTCCCTATGATAGCCCGGAGAGGATGCTGCCCTTTAACATGTTAGGTGAGCCAGAGAAGGTATCTTTGGGTTGGCAGAGCTAATGTGGGAAAGTTCAGCCTCCTTGTACGTCTTAAGTCCTTCTGGTCTTACGCGCTTTGTGTTTATCTGCTTCATGATGTATCTTCCAGCTCTTCTGATGAAGCTCATACTTCCAGAAAATTTTCAGTGTGTACGGGACAAGTTGTTTAAATGGTCCTGCTTCCCTATAGGTACCTCTGCCAACATTAGTGTGTGCTGATTCCGTCTAGTGGATTTATTTCCAAAATCATCTGGGAAATCAGCAATCTTCCCAGCACAAAAATGTTGTGGAGAAGATGATAAATGGTTTTTCAGTATCATGAATTCTGAGTGCAGCTGGTCTGGGTTCTCTGTGATGACTTGAGAAAAACAACCAAAAAGTTGTGGAGTGAGGCTGGCTGAGCTGTTTGTGTTGATGTTCTGCTGCTACCTTTCTGAGTGATAGCTCAGATAGCTATCTGAGGATAGCTCGTGTCAATGCTAGTATGGGCATCAGGTTCACTGGTGATGCAACCACTCTTCTGCGAAAACAGTCCCACACTGAGGCTCCATTAAATCTGAAGCGATTTCTTAACAACCTCGATTTTCCAAGATAGCTTCTTGCCCTTTTGGTCACGTTTTTGTCTGGTATTCATTACAGCTAATGTAGCAATTACCTAGCTGATGGAAACCATCACCTCCTTTGTTAGTGTGAAATGAAATTGCTTGTCAATGCTGGTTTTGCTATGGAATTCAGAAGCGTAATGCAAAGCAGTTGTGAAAGGCAGCGTCAGGCTGGGGTTTTTAGTAGTAGGAGGATTGTAATAAAATGATACCTGGCTGCCAATCTCTGCAGCCAAAAACAAATTCTCTGTTAAAGGGGCATTAGAATCATTTAAAGATTGAAAAAGTCCGTGTGTGCATTATTTGGGTTCACTGTCTCCATATCTTTTCATGCAGATTGTAATTGTTTGTTAGCTTTAGACCACGTTCAAAGCTGCTGTGTTTGGGTTTCCGGTGCAGGAGTGTAAATAAATACCTCATTTTCCATTGAAATTCTTGTGAAACACCTGCGGACCATTGGACAACTGCACTGTTCATAGAGCTAATCTTTCTGAAACCCAGCCCTGAAAATGCTGCACATTCTTTCAAAAAAAGTTGTTATCTGACACATGGTGTCCATTTCCTGGAGGAGACAACTAAGGATTTGATTAGATAGCATCAATCTAAAAATCATAGCATATCTGGCTTAAAAAACACTTGCTTTTCTGGGCTTCTTTTTAAAATATTTTTTTTCCTAAAATTTCACTCATAGAAGTGAAGTGTAAGGGATTCTGAAGGGATTCAAAGAGATGAGATATTTCTAAAGATGTTTCAGGAAGATTGTAGCAACTGTCGTTGAGTGAAACCCACCTCTACGTGTTGTGATTTTAAGACAGTTTGAACTGTAAGATACCGAACATGCTGTTGAACAGGCAGTTTACTAATTGTGATGATGAGTTGTGAATACAGAAAACCAATGTTTTTCTATAAATGCATACCTTTGTAGGAAAAGGAACTTTACTACTGCTTTACGATCAGTATTTGCTTGTTTCGAAGAGGCAAAGAGCATGGCAATCCCTTTGGTACCTTTGTTTTGTGTTCAGAATATGGTACTTATTGACGCAGACAACGGATGTGTGGAGTTTATTTGACATTGTCATCGGTGCTTTTTCTCACATGCCTCCAGAGAATTCTGTCAGATAAGTCTGCACGCTGTTTAGAAATGAAAATTCACATTCCTAAACTATTTAGCAGTAACTGAAGACAAAATCATAAATGGGTTTGGAAGGGTATTATTGCAGCTCCTCAAAGTGCTTGGTTTCTACTTGTCCTCATTATACTCTGAGGACTTATAAACGATAACAAAAAAAATCCCAAACCAAATTATTTGAATTTGAAGAAACAATGGACACTATATAAAACAATAGCTTATATAAAATATAAATATATAAAAAGTAGTTTATGTATGTATATACGAGCTATAATGAGTGTCTTCTCAGTGTTGCTACTAAGTGGCATTGGCCAGACTGAGGTTTTTACCCACACTGCCTTCTTCAGCTTATCATTTTTAACGTATACTTTTTTATTTATATAAAGCATACATAATGAATTTAATCAATGCTTATTATCTGAGTTTCTAGCCTACTTTCTGATGGTATTTTTAATCTAGGAGAATGCTGCTCTGGTTTTTTTCCTTGGTGCGTGGAAATGAATAGCTCTTTCACCTGCATCCCGAGCCACAGCATTCCTATCGGACTGAGATTTCATTGTTTGAACCTGATGCAGGTGACCAGAAAAGCTGGATAGAGTTTTATTCTGTGATGGAGCACCTCCTGTTTGGTATTTGGTTCAGGAGTACTTCGTCCTTCATCCATCACTAACATCTGTTCAACTCTCTTCCCAGAGGAACTTTGTCAAAAGTCATACTCATACTTTGAGCTGACAGTGAAGACAGGTCATAACTGGATTTCTTAAGAGGGTTAATGTCTTCACCCTGTGTCTCTCAACAGATGTTTTAGAATGTTTTTCATGCCGTATGGTATTAACTGTTTATTGGCATATAGTTTTGAATATATTTTCTCTCTCTTTTCTGGAATGTAAATATTTACTGAGTACATTGGTCTGTAAGGTTTAGACTCTGCTCATTTAAGTCAGTTTTGTTTTCATAACGTGCATGTTTGTTGGCTCATTCAGCTCTAAAAAATTGTTAGAGGTTACTCTGATACCCCTTTTAACCAATTAGTTTGAACTAAGAGAAAATGCACTTTTCATTCAGTTATGACAGTACCAGTCAATTGCCTATCACTTTTAATCAGAGGATTAAAAAAATACTATTTTCAGGATTTGTCATATTGTCCAATTTCAGTCTAACGGCCTACTACTGGTTTTGAGGCAGCACAACTAAAGACTTCAAGCCTGACATCTCATAATGAAGCACGTTACTGCTAGCAGAAGTATTGACTGTAATTTCTGTTATTGCCTTCATTTCTATTACTGCACTTCACAGACTGAACTGGAAGAGTTCCAGTACCTGAAAGGGGCCTACAGGAAGGCTGGAGAGGGACTGTTCACAAAGGCCTGGAGTGACAGGACGAGGGGCAATGGTCATAAACTAGAGAAGGGCAGATTTAGATTGGATGTTAAGAATAAGTTCTTTACCATGAGGGTAGTGAAACACTGGAACAGGTTGCCCAGGGAGGTAGTTGAGGCCCTGACCCTGGAGATATTCAGAGTGAGGCTTGACAAGGCTCTTAATAACCTGATCTAGTTGAGGATGTCCTTGCTCACTGCAGGGGGCTTGGACTGGATGACCTTCGGAGGTCCCTTCCAACCTAAACCATTTTATGATTATTTAGTCCTAGGTGGCTCGTGCTTCTTGGTCTGCAGGTTTGGGACTCTCTGATACCTCCTGAGGACAAGTTCTTTTGCTTGGTGCTCTTACTTGGGATGCGAGATGATGTCTTTACTGCTGGCATAAGCTCTTCCCTAGTGTTTCCCCAGCTGCTTATACACACTCAGGAGTTTCCCTTGGCCGTGGTCATGCACTGTTTACAGTTCTGTGAACAACTAGGCTTTCCGTCATGAGAGATGATCTAACCAGGATATTCACACATAGAGATGGCGTGACAGCAAAGCAGGGAACAGCATTTTAGCAAAGTAACTTTACTATTGTAATCCTAAAATGTTCAAAGCTCTCAGGACTTTAAAAAAAAAAAAAAAAGAAAGAAAGAAAAATGATTAGAGGTTCTTTAGTCTGACACTGTTTTTTCTCTTGACTCTCCAGAGTTTTTTGGGGTTGTTTTTTTCTTGCCTTCCTCTTCCTATAGATTGATCACCTTTCTGTGCTCAGAAGCACCACAGTGGCACTGCTGTTGCTTCTTTAAGTGCAAAAATTATAAATTACTAGGTTCTTCACTTTGAGTAGTGATATATCTGCTACTGAAGAGAGCTGTGCTGCATGTAAAGATAATAATCTTTCATGCATTTTTCTTTAACTTGTTAAGTCACTGAAAATTAAAATCTCTAAACAAGAAAAAAAAGACAAATACTTTTTCTTCGGCAGAGACAGGGAATAATTTTGAAACTGCAGATATAAAGCAAGCTCCTCCTTCCAAGGGGCGGTGAGGGATGTGTTGGGAAATGAGCTGAGTATCCCAAGATATTTATTACAGTTTAGCTCCTGGGATTGACATACCAACACACAGCATACAGTCTGCACTATATAGAAATCGAAATTTTAAACCTCACCTAACACTGTAACTGTACTGGTATGGAAAATCCAATACTGTAACCCTAAAAATGAGGAACTTGGGAAATATTCTGTATAGAGGCTATTTTTAAGGATTCAGGTTTAGCAGTATTAATTCTTTTAGTATCCTCGTTCATTCTGAGGGAAGTTATACACATAGTTTCTTATTCTCCTCTTGATTATCAAACTTTATTATCAGGCTCCATGTATGTAAAGGGTGAAGATGGACAAAAGAGAAATAACGGGCTGTTCTAAATTTCCTAGATGTTTTTATTTTCCACTCTCCCACCCTTCGGAAAGTCCTAGTTTGGGGTGTAGCGGGATGTGGGTTACATTTTGATTTTTTTTCTTTCTCCTCCAGCTCTCCTGTTTCCACTAGATACCAAGGTGGACTCAAGGGAAGATGGAGAGAATGCAGCTATCAGGTGGAGGGACAAGAAATGTCTTATTGCAGGAAACTGGAAAGTTTTTTTGAGCTATCGTGAATATTACTACAGACTTGGCCTGGATCCCTTCAATGATAGTTGCCAGATCTTTCTGTGGCTCTGCTCATTGTTTGGATCCACTTTGTTGCCATGCCAGCCTAACTAGAGTTCAGTCCAGGCATTTTGGCTTTAGGCCTTAAGTTTTCCCCTGGAACAGAAGCTTTGTCACAATATGACTTCCCTAAAATCATCAAGATAGTGATAAGATGGTTATCCTGCTCTCCTCAAAATATCCGCTCAGCAAAATTTGAAAAATGGAGAAAGCTGCTCATATGTCAACTGCAGGGAATAGTATATGGGGAAGTATTTTGAGGTTAGTATTGAAAAGTATAATCTCCAAAATTTTAATCTATGGAAAAAATGGGAGACTTGCAGAAACTTGGCTTCTCTTACACAGTTTCTTTTTTCTAGAGGCAATTTTATTAATGGGTATTTAAGAACTTAAGCAAAATATCCCGAGGAAATCCTATTTTCAAATCTTTCTGTATTTCTCAGCTGCTTCTGATCAGTCATCAAAAAGCTTGTTGAAAGAGAGGATCTGAGAAGATAAAAGCAAGTATTAGGAGCTGGATGCAATTCTGAATTTCTAAAGAATGGTGCTCTAAGCTTTTCCTTTTGTTCGGGATGTGACTTGAAGATTGAGGAGCTAATTCCTGATGCTGGATAGTTACTTAGTATTAGAGAGTCCTGTAGCTTTAAGACAAACTTAGTTTGAAGGATCCTTACAGATCTGAATGTGTGGACCCTGGAATGAGATGAAGATAAACTCTTTATAATTTGGCACAGGGGGCAATTTAATTGTCTAATATGAATATTCGCCATTTCGGTGGCCTAAATGTTGAGAGAAAGCCTTCCATCAGCAGAGGGGATGGAAGCATAGTTAGCTCTGCCGCTTGGAATTTTTGCTGGTAAGAGCTCTGGAGTAGGCCATGTGCAATTCAGGCTGCTTTCAAGAGAGGGGTGTAAAGTTAATAATTACATTAACGTCTCTGGGTTTTGTGCTTGTCATGAGATACACACACCTTTGTTGAAATAACAGCGGCAGTTGAAAGAACTGTTAGAAGTTAATGTGGTGCTAGGTGGTGATCACAGAAACAGATGCAGGAAAAAAAAAAAAAAGAGGTGAAGCTTCCCTTTGTTCTCCCCATCCGCAATGCAGGACAGAAGTTTGGAAAAGTTTAGAAAGAATTGTGCAGGAGAAAGGAAAGTCACAGTTGGAGAGCTTCAGGTACAGCAAGGATAAGAACAAAAACGTGCAGATTTGATGGTGAAAGTGTTGATGAAGACAACTTGAAATGAGAAAGCTATTTGAAAGACAAATGATCTAAAAGTATTCCTAAAAACCCTCCTGAGAATGTATTTAGGCGCTGTAACTCCAGACGAAGCTGTCTTGCAGCTTTTGGCTCACAAAACTTCTGTCGTCCTCAACCCTCTACTTAATGCCCGCAACCCTTAGTTTTGGAGGTTACCCACCGAACAACTGGCCCTATGAGAAACCTTGAGAGTTAGTTGAAAACTTTCTCACTCGGCCTTTGGTGCAGTGGGCCTTAAGACAGGCAGATGGAATGACTTGGCACTGTCATGCTGTCAGGTCAGTGAGGAGGACTACATGATGACCTCATGGAACTTTTGCAGCCCTCGCTACCTCTTAGACACTCTCAAGTCATCTTGTGCAGCTGCTGGATTCATTTGCAAGAGTGAGCAACTGCCTCAGTACTTGCCAAATGTTTCCACTGCCAGTACACCCCACTATATTCAGCAATGTGTAACATACCCCATCCAAGCTGCTGAACCTTCTTACGGTTCCTTGTTAGCTCAGGGGTATCAGGGTTTCACTTCAGCTTTGCTTCAACTCTGGCAATCGTCCTCTTCAGGTATGCCAGCTCCTAGGTGATCGCAAATGCTAAAGCCAGGCCTCTGCAGAAGGACTTGGCTTGCTATTCAAGAGGAAAATGTTTCTTTCCGATTTTTCTCTGCTACCACTTTGTGGGCAGAGCACCTTCAGAGAGTTAGCAATCCTTTATCTGTTGATTTGATGGTTTTTTTTGCTCTAGCATGTCCCAGCCTGAATCACTCCCTTCAACATTTAAGTTTGTTGTCTGATCCAAACTAAGTCTTTCAGAATACATTTTGTTTCTTGGGGTATCCTTAATTCTCTCAGATGTTTGGGGTTTGTTTTTTTATGGTCTTTGAATCATACACCTTATAGTGATTTATTTTATTTTACTCGTAAGTCTGTCATGGAGAGATTCTTCCTCAGTTCTGTGTGACAAGCCCCTCCCTCCATCCAAGATGCCCAAGATTTAAGACACTCTCCTTTACAAGGTGTTCTGTCTCATAATTTGCATGGGCCACTTGATGCTGTTATTGGCCAGGATACAAATCTGTCACTTGTCAAATCTGGGCCCTTGGAGCTTTTTTTCAGCAATCCAGAGTAATTTGGCTGCTATAATCTCTGACTATAGTATAGCTGTGAGTCATTCATCTTTTCCTAGCTCTTCAGGATACACTATTTGTATCATTTTAATGGTATTATTTCTAGACTTTGCCACAGCAAAAACCTGAACTTAACTGTTACCTGTAGTTTTCAGTCTGACTTCCCAACTGTTGAAGTTCTGCAACTTTAGCAAAGGGCTGTTGCTCGGTTTTTGCACAATCATGCTGACTTTCCTTTTCCTTGAAAAATACTCTGATCTACTCTCATAGCTCCCATTTTTCGTGAACATTCAAATATCAAGATTTCATCCACGTGAAAACTGAGTTTTTAAACATTAACTTTTAAATTGGGAAGCACCTGAGTTTTTAAAGGAAAGAATCACGCAAATTTATAGAAAACAAACAAACAAAACCAAAGCTGAATCCAATATTCTTTTCAGAATTATGAGTAGATTAGTGAATTCTACCTTGAAAACATGAAGGAAAAATGAGCTGTACCTTGCATGTAGGAATAAAACAGGAGGTGCAGATGGCAATGATGTGAGGGGTGCACGTATGGCTATTTTCTTCAGCAGTGACCAGAATTTCCCCCCTGCTACTTGAGGTTTGCTGTCTTCTCAGTTATGCTAATAAAAGTTTTTGCAAGGTGCATTGCAAACCATGTTCCTAAAACCATCCAGGTAGAGTCTGAAGAAGCTTTTCCAAGGTGTATCTGTTGTGTGAGTTATTTATCCTGTGGCATACCCGATCAGGGAGCTGCTGCTGGTTGAAACTAACTCAGGGCAGGAAAAAAAAAAAAGTTTCATTTGCAGACAAATCAGTTCCCTGATCTGACTTGCTCAGAAGATTTGTGAGTGCTCGTATCAGCCCAGTGACGGGGCAGAAATTCCTGGTTTGGCAATGGCCCTCATTTAGGTTGACTTAAACCAATTAGCAAACTCTATGCTTGCAAAAAACAAGAACAAAAACTGATTAGTCTGTAGCTGGATCATCTTCCTGAACTGGCTGTGCACTTGTGTTGCAGAAGTCGTAGTGCTGGCAGAAGGTGTGGGATGAAGCGTGGACTGCAGCAGCATTTCATCTTTTTTTGTAATTCTTATTGTTTTAACTCAATTGTCTATTGTTTTAACTCAAAGAAGTCTCCATGTAACACCAATATCCATATCCATGCTTCTCACCTTCTGTGATTTCTCTTAAAATTTTCTGATATAACCTTAGGCTGATGAGCAGAGCTATTTTAAAAGGGTCAAAAAAAAAAGGAAAAAAATCTTTGTTGGCAGCCAGCTTCGTTTTTACAAGGGTTATTTTACACTCCTGCAGAACAATATGTAATTCAGACTGATTCCTTCAGGCACTTGCTCAAAAGAAACCTTTGTAGTGCTGTTTTGCTATCATTACTTTAGTATGGAAACTTCGTCTCTCTAGCAACATTAAACAGTAAGGTGACAGAGTAATGCAAGTTTGGATAGGTCTTCTTAGGAGCTGCTGCATCTGGTAGCACAGTACAGAGGAAACTGCTGCCGCTCCCGGTGGCCAGGTCCACAGGGATGTGTTCCCAGGAGGCACAAGCACACACATGTAATTTAACAAGACAGGAGCAACTGCAGTGATCAGGTGCAGGGCATGCCTGGCCAACTGTACTGAGCAGCCACCTATTTACACACACCTTGCATCTTTTATCCTTTTTTTTCCCCCCAGTTATTTCCCTATATGGGGTCAATGCACTTGATCTTAAAAGGTCACTTCCAACTGAAAGGATTCTATGATTCTTGTGCTTGTCCTATCCCAAACCACTTTCATCCACTGCTTTTGTTTCTGACAGCCCTGTGAGCAGCCAGACGAGGGCTCAGTTCCTTTCGTTCGGGTTCTTGGGGATCCTTTGTCTGACACTGTTCATCTGTGCTCTTTTTGTCACTGAAAAGTCTTTTGACTCACCTGGGCTCACCCATGACTCCTCCATTCTGATGCTGCAAGAGCCTAAACTGAGGCACATTCAAAAATTATTTTTTTTTCCAGTTACTGAAGAACAACCAAGTGCCTAAATTAAAAATAATAAAATAAACCCAACAGCTTTCTACTCTTAATACTAGTAAAGTACAAAGTGTGGGGAAAAATGGATTAGGTGTTTTAAAAGTGATGGTTTTTATACAGTGCTTCTAACCATGTATTTTGTTTCTCAAATTCTAGTGTAATGGGCTCCAGGCTATAAAATGCTTTATTTAATCTTGGCTTGAAAGCAATCCCAGCAAGTGGACTGGTCACAGTTTTGTTAGGAGGTAGGACAAGCCAGGCCTCAGAAACGGTTCCAAACGTGCTTGTTATTTTAAATGCTAATTGATTTTTAGCAGTTAAAAAGTCTCCCTTTGTTTAGTTTGAATTCTTGTTTTGAATATGGTCTCCCGTCTGCTTGGTTTTTTTTTACCCCCTTAGAGCAAACAAGTTTCTACCTAGACCTTTATAGCCTTAAGATACTTCACACTATAATTAGATTTCTCTTTCCTTCACCCCCCTTCTAGGCTCCCTTGTCTTCAAGGCTGAACACGTTAAGCTTTAGAAGCTGTTCCCACTACCTCAAAGGGTGTTTGTTTCCACCCTCCAGCCTCTTTCAGTCCTGTACGTCATTTTTCAAAGTTAGTTTTTGCTTTTTATATTTGAGAGCAGCTTTCCTTAACAGCTGTGGGTTTTTTTTTTCCTCTTTCTCCGATTTAGTGTTGACTTAGTTTACACCGCAGAAATCTAACAGCCTTGCCTGCATTTGGCTTAAGGTGCAAACATTAGGAATGCAGAGCGCATCTTGCTCATAAAAATCAGATTTTCCGTTCCAAAGAACGCCTGGAAGTATTATTATAAACAGCAGGTTGTGGACAGGCTGAAAATGCCAGTGTCCGCCACTCTGTCACGACTGCCTGTCGCCTCTATCGCCGGCGGGCCCGAGGGCGGGAACCCGCAGGGCACAGCCGTGGGCCGGAGGCGCCAAGAAAAGCCACTCGAGCGCCGGCGCGGC
>VWZK01011773.1:782771-973863 GCA_013396935.1 Baryphthengus martii | reverse complement strand
GCTGGCGCGGCGGCCGGGCCGGGTCGGTTCCAGTCCGGCTCGGCTCGGCTCAGCCGCCACGGAGAGCAGCGGCCTCTTTAAGAAGCCCCCGCGTCGGCGGCAGCCGAGTGCCGGAGAAGCTGAGCTTTACTGCGAAACCCGCGCCTGAGTGTAACCTACCCGGCTGGAGGCTCCGCCGCCCCTGATTGACAGCAGGACCAGCATTATGCAAATGGCGGCCGGAGCCCTGTAGCGGCGGCGGCCGGGGGCTCTCTCGGGGAGCTCGCTACACACGTCGCCCGCTCCCTCCCTCTTCCCCCTCGTTCTCCGCAACGTTTCACAAAGCAGTTGTTGCCTTTCTTTCTTTCTTTTTTTTTTTTTGGGAGTGGGGAGGACGGGACACGGCGTTAACACGTAAAATCCTCTCGAGCGCGGTTTCAGTTTTGAGATACGTGCGAGAGAGCTCGGGAGATGTGTCAGAGCGTGTTACTCAAGCTAAATTAGGTAATTTTTAGCTCGGTAACATGCTAATCGTTAAACCTTTATGTTTTTTAAATCCTGCGGGTGTCTGGTCTCTTCGTACAAAAGTGTATTTTGCTTGTTTCTTCTCGTCTTCTTCAGTCTGAAGCCTTATGTAGGTCAGGCTTGGCTTAAGCAGATTTCCTGAACCTGCGTCAGCTTAAGCTGAAGGAATTTTAATAAACCCTCCCTTGTAGGCGTGGGCCTAAATGAGACTAGCCTAGTTAAGCCTGATCTTTTTCTGTTTGTGAAAAAGAGCTGAGCAGAGCTAGGGACTGCATGGTGGCTTCAGGCACGGCTTCCTTAATTCAAAGATAACAATGGTTGGGAAGGCCAGATCTTCTAATTTTACCTTATCTGAAAAGCTCGATTTGCTAAAACTCGTGAAGCCGTACGTTAAAATTCTCGAGGAACATACCAATAAGCATTCCGTAATAGTGGAAAAAAACAAATGCTGGGATATCATAGCTGATAACTACAATGCCATCGGAGTAGATCGCCCTCCTCGTACTGCCCAGGGCCTGCGCACGCTCTACAAGAGGCTCAAAGAATATGCCAAACAGGAGCTATTGCAGCAAAAGGAGACTCACTCCGATTGTAAAAGCAGCATTTCCGAGCCAACCAAGAAAGTTGTGGAGATGATTCCACAGATTTCCAATGTGTGTTTAAGAGACAGGAGCGGTGTTCAAAGGTGAGACGATTCTTTTTTTTTTTTTTTTTTTTTTTTATTTTGTTAACTGAATGACAATGATGGCGCCTCCTACCTACCCGGGAACGATTTGCTTGTGGGCAGGCTCCTGCTGGAAACGTTTGTCAGGGAAAAGCCCCACATGGGGAACGATGACAAAATAATATTGCTTTTGTTTTATGGGAAGCTCTGTGGTGACTTAGCACTGCATTCTTTTTTTTCCTTTTTTTTTTTTTCTCCAGCTCTCTTTCAAAGCTTCTCTCAGAGTCTTTGTCATACTCTGAGAAGTGAGGGTTAAGAGGGAATCAGAGGGAAATAGTAACTCCAACCTCCACCCCTCCCCTACCTTTTAATAGGCAGATTATTCAAACACTGGCAAAGTGATGGCTATTCTCCTCCATTTAAGGTAATAGTGCAGTCATTTTGCAACATATGGAACTGTTACCGGTTTATATAGGATTTTTAGTAAACTTACTTCACAGAGCTAATAAACCTTACTCATACACCTTTTTCATTTCCTCTGATATTTGCATGTTATGTTTTAACTGATCCAAATCCTTTTAAAAAGAGATTGATTCCCCACACCACAGTGCCTTTGTGAGTGCAAATGGTTTTTTTATGATTATTATTTTTTAAATTCTACTTTCCTTGCACTGTTGGTGGTTCCCTGAAACTGGAGCAAAGCTAATTGCAGTGTAAACTCCAAGCAGTTCTGGTTTGTATGATAGGTAGTTTAAATACAGAGAGAAACTGAGAGGTACAGCACTAGAAGTTTTTTCATTCCTTTTTTTTTAGGTTATTTTTTTGTTTTCTTTTACTGCTCAGTAAAGTGAGACACACTGTCTAGATTTGAGCCAGACATAATACAGGCAGGCAGCGTGCAGGCTTTCTCCCACAGCTGGCTAATGTCCCTCATATCTGACTTGCAACACTCTGCTGGTTCTGTATTGGTCCTTGAGGGATCAAAAAATGCCTGGATCAGGTTTTGGTTCCTCCAGATACAGAAACTAAGCTAGGGAGGAAGAGGGGGGAAAAAAAAAGTCAAATAACTCCCCAGCAACCTGGAAAAATCTCTGATTTTTCTGATTTTTCCCAAGCAAATTAATGAGAAGCGAACTTTCCGTATTTTAAGCAGATGCACTGATTGTTGGTGCAGCGGCGTAAGACGGTGAGAAAAGCTGCCATGTGCACGCACACGCTGAATTGGATTCATGGTGCCACTGGTTGAACTGAATGGTAACAATTGTCTAAATCCCAACATGCCAGATGCTCTAAAAATATGCTGTTGTGGGTCCTTTGCGTAAAGAAGTCTGAAGGAACTGGGCTGTGCTGCTGCTCCTGGTGAATGCCCCTGGAGGAACCGTTCCAAAGAATTCTCTGGAACAAAACAAGGCTTTTTAATTGCGCTAATAAAGGTTGCAGTGTCTTGACTACCAACTCCTGTAAGGAGGGAAAGAAAAAAAAAATGGTGTGAGAACTTTGGTTTTTAGATCGGCTTATAAAAAGCACTGATGCTTTTTGTGAATGATTAAGAGCTAATGATGTCCGTAGTCTGTCTCCTATAATTTAAATCTTTTTTGCAGTCCCTTATGAGTCTGGGAACACTGACTTGATTATTGCTTACCCAAAGTGGTTGTTCTAAGGAACAGCTGATACACTGTGCGCTGAAGGAAAATAATATAATTTAAAATATTTTTTTTCCCCTGCCCAAATATATCATTATTTGATAGTTCTATTTTTAACACTGAGGTGCATTTTACCCTAATTTTCAAAACCCTGTATTGGGTTTTAACTCCCCAGGATATGGCTTCGGCTTTGTAGGAGGGAAATACAACTTCTAATGAATCCAAATTCTCATTTCACCTTTAAGCAATTTCTAGCTCGTTGTGATTAAACAAAGCCTGGTGAATCATGAGTGCCTGCAGGGCTATAAACACCATCCCCCAGTTGTGGTAACTGTTGTTTGTCTTTCCTTCAGTCAAGTTGTCAGAAACTACATTAGTAGCCACCATAGAGGTGGCTCTTTTGCTTCTCAAAGTCTTTCTCTCTTTGCTGTCTAATTGTTTTCCTCTTAAGAGACTGACTGTGAGCAAAACAAAACAAAACAACAAACCACCTCAGAGTTACCTGAAGATTTGGTAATCTTCTCGTTCTGTGTGAAGTATGGTTTAAGAGATGGATTTTTTACTGTTTGGAGACTCTAGTCTATGTTAGACTAAATCTTACCTATCTTTCCTCTCTTTAACCTCTCTCACTTTCTTTTTTTTTCTGCTCTCTCTCTATTTCCTTTTGTCAGAGTGACCTGCTTCTCCTGCTGGCTGTTTCCACTTTTCTCAGGCTAGAAGCTGGCCAAGAGCCAGCAAATAAGGAGGAGGGAAGCTGTATTAGAAGCTGTGGTTGTGAAGAGGGGGAAGCCCAGATTTACAGTCAGCACTGGGGAAAACAAGTGAAAATTTGTGTGCAGGATAATACTTCCGATGCTCAGCGAGAGGAATAGAAGGAATGTGAGAAAGAGGTATACAGGAAAAGGTGAAGCTTTGTGGTGTGAGGAGGAGGGAGTAAGGTGAGATAATTGATACTCTATAGGCAGCTCAGGTGACAGTCAATGGAATTAAGATTATCCTGGCGTTTGCTTCAGGGAGTAACTGAAAGGTCTATTTGCAATACCTGCTTCAGATGGACTTTTATTTTTTCTTTTTAATCTTCAGTTAAAATAGTTTGCACGGTTGGATGGTTGACAGGATTAATTTTTGGAAAACATATTGCTCTGCCCCTGCTGAACACTTTTACAACTGAATATTGAGAAGCTTTCATGCTTTTATTCTAGAAAATGCACTTTCATGCTAATGGATGTCAGGCTAGATCAGGGTCCTTTGGAAATTTCAGCTATGACTGCTTATTTCTTTTAAAGCAAGAGTTTTGGAAGAACGTGGGAGATGGACAAGAGGTGGTCGTGGCATCTTTGGATTAAGGAGTTTGTGCGTTTAGGACATAGAAATGAAATTTCTCCTTTGCTTCTGGGAATTTGAACCCACATCTATAGCTAACCAGGACAATGCTATTAAAACAATGCTATAAATCAGACCGTGTTTCTCAATTTGTCGATTGCAGTCCTCACAAGGAGTTTAAAAAGTGTAAACAAACACCTCCCACCTCCCAGTTTCTTAGACAGCAACTCAGGTCCTCCAGGGTTGGAGAGAACCCACAAAAGTTATACTAAGTATGGATCTACTTGTTGCTTTTAGCTGTAGGCAGCAGCTCAGTTCTTCAGGGGCTGTGGAATGTCTCGTATCTGCAACCACCAGTTCCAGGCTCTGTTTTAGTCTGTTGTGGCCTTCATGATGCCTTGTCTTTGCTATCAGTACCAAGTTAATATATTCCTGCCCCCATGTTACGCTGTCCTCGCCTTCTCACTCATACTGAACGAATTCTTTGTAGACCTGCACTGTAAAATAAATCTAGAAGCTGATCTGGCTTTTAAAAAAGCATTATCTGAATAAAGGAGTGATAGGCAGATGTGTAAGGGTTTCGAACACAAATGATGGTAGAGAAGTGGGAGGAGCAGCTTGAGCCATTATCATGAAAGGCAGTGTCATGTCAAATCATGATTAGAGGTGCTGCTTACTCAGGGGTTTGCACAAAGACAGATGATGAGTCAAGTGGGAGTTGTACTTTGGAAAAGAAATGCTCAGAACTGTAGGCTGTTCTTAATGGAAGCAGTTTGGTGTCTTCTCTTGAACCTTCAGAAAAATATTGAGATCACCTATTCAAAGAGAAGGAGAAACGTTTAGCTTGATTCCCTTGTCTCCTGTCAGGGTCAGCAGGGCTCTAGTTTCTTCTCTCAAGCCTCTTTGTGGAATTTTATTCAGTGATTGTTTTACATAAAAGAAAAAAAAACCACAAACAAAATATTTGGATGCATGAATCAGAAACTGGGAACAGGTTAGAACGAGAATAAATGAATAAGTTTGGGAGATGGAAATGTTTCTGCCAGAGTCCCTTCAATCTAAATTAATGCCTTTTTAAAAGCACATTATATATTCTATAAATCCTTTCCTCTGACACTTGAATGACTTACTGCTGCTTTGTTTTTATTCTCATTTGTTACTAATAGCCATTCCTGCTTCTCCAGTGTCAGAAAAAGGGCCTACCAGGGTAGTTCTCTGTTGACTGCTCTGTCTTTATGACAATAGGATTGTAACAAGACAGGGCTACATGTGGTGGAAAGGTGATTTTCATGTAATGAAGTAGAGCCCTGGGTATAGATAGCGGAGTAGCATTTCCGATGAAGCTTTGGTTACTTACAGCTACACCTTTTAAAGATAGTTTTTAATGGATTATTTAAATATGATTTTGTGTGTTCTAGTGCTAGTATCGATAAAGAAACAATTGCTGGTACCAGTTCACCGCAGGCAATGTTGGATCACCATCCTGCGACGGTCATGATGGAGTTGCAATCGGAAGAGGATGTCAAACCTCCTCCTTCTTTGATTATAGACTCACAGCAAAATGAGACCTTAGAGCAAGAGGAAGAACACCAGCTGGTGCATATTATGGAAAGGTCTCCTTCGACATCAGTGTCTTCAGTTGATATGAGAGTGATGATGTCTCCCTCTCCTGTACCAAGAAGAGATGAGTTTTTTAGGCTTGAGGTTGGAGAACGCTTTAGACCAATGTGTGGTTATGACCCACAGATGTTACAAATGCTGAAAGAAGAGCATCAAATAATATTGGAAAATCAAAGAAAAATTGGTCTTTATGTCCAAGAAAAAAGGGATAGTTTGAAAAGAAAGCAGCAACTGGAGGAAGAACTGTTGAGAGCAAAAATCAAGGTAGAGAAGCTGAAGGCAATACGACTACGCCGTGATCTGCCAGAATACAGCAGTATCTAAATATTTTATTACTTCTGTGATATTCTTTGAAATACTTAATAATAAATGCTTTTGCCCTAGCAAAATTGTTCCTTGTAGTAGTATGGATGGATCAAAATCTGGGCTCAAGAGGTGAAAGCATGTTGTCCGTGTTATTGTTTATGTACTTTAGAAAAACACTTTGTGTGGGTTTGAATGCGCCAACTCTTCAGGTCTGAAGTATCAAATCCTGTGTATTTAAGTGTTCAGGTTGATAAAAATCCAAACTTTAAAAATACTTCCACTTATCTCCATTGAGTTGTGATGAGCTAATGGAAATTTAGCTCAGCTCTTCTTAAAAAAAAAAAGATCATATGCATTATTTTTTCAAGCAATCGCCTATCCCTTCATATCTTAATGAAGTCAAGGTTAATAAATACATATAAAAAGGAGGAATGAGAGGCTATGCTTAAATGTCTTTCCAAGTTAGCAAAGCTTATGACAGCAGTGAGGTTTTGCCTGTACGTCAGCTTGGCAAGCAAAATGACAGGATCTTTATATTTTTTTAATATTCAGTAGACAGTTGAATTAAATGTACATCTTTTTAAAAGTTAATACTTTCTATTGTTTCCCGTGGAGGAGATGTTATCAAAATAGAGACAACGGTTGCAACGCCTGGGTTTTTAAAACTGCCTGCATGGTGTAAGTTGTGTGTACAGTTACCATGATCGTATCTTCAGTTATAGTAATTGTACTGGTGATCAGCCACCCAAATGTCTCATTTCCTCATTTGCATGCAGAATTACTAGGGTGCATGTGCAACCAAGACAGTTGCAGGTGCCTTTGGTCGATGTCACTATGACTCTGAGCTACTGAAATGAAATCCTTGCTGTGTGTAAGTAACACGTGACTCGAAATCAGCAGAAGATTCTTTGTTATTTCTGGGTACCTTTTATAAACACTGTTGTTCTGGTCTTTCGATTAGTTTCAAATAAAAAGCCTCAAATGGAAAAGAAATTGATTCTTTTGTTTGTCCTCGTAGCAGCTGTTTCCTCTGCAGTTACAATTGTCGTTCATAACTGGAAGGAAAATATCTAGGAAGGATAAGTCCCAGGTGATTCATTTCTTCATAATTCTTAGTCTCCTGCCAGCTATGACTGGATCCACAACTGCCTTAGACCTCTGGCTCCTTGTTCTCTGTAACAACACTTTCTCCTTCCTTTAACCTTAGCGCAAGGAAAGGAAATGAAGCACAACATCAAGGAAAAAGAGAGAACAAAGGAGATGCAATTCCTCCTATGCCTCCCATCTCAGAGGGCCCCAACAACAGACAGAACAAAAGCAATAGGAAGGAGAATATTTCTTCCTGCGGCTGCTTGTAACTGTGTCTCCTGTCACCACTGTTTTCCCAAATTTCCTTCTTTCCCCATTGCCACAGAGCCTCAGCATGGGAGCGTGGGGCACCGGTCTGCATCAGCAGACTCTGGTTGAGGTAAGTCTGGCAACGCCTTGTCGGTATTCTGAGTGAAATCAGGTTACCTTTGTAGCCACAGGGACAAATGCTTGTTAAAAACTGAAGGCTGGAAGCATGAAAGTGTAATTGAGGGGCTAGTGGAGCTTAAAGAATGGTAGTTAAAATTTTGTGGTAGTGATGTGAAGGAAATAATCTTGATTGTCAGTGCCCAGGTAACTTTTAATAGGTTACAGGTCGGAAGAGTAAAGGAAGCAAGTCTTGTTCACAAACTGAGGAAAACTACAGTGAGAACAGATGTGATCAATATGGAGTTCCCCAATGTTTTTCTTCTTTTAGTTGTTTTCTAGAGAAGAGAACTTTGTAAGTGTTTTTTCTGTTGGTGACTTTTGTATGTGCCGGAAGTGATGGTGCCTGAATAAATGGCCTCTCTTTCTGTACGGCTCTTGGCTTTCTGCTTATTTTTGAGTTTGATCTGTTTTTGTGTGGCTGGAAACACTTCAATGAGATACTTCCCTGAGTTTACAAGAGTCAAAATATTGGCTTCAATAAATAAATAAGGATTTTATTTGTTCTGCTTCTCAGAAATGGGAAACAGCACTCGGTTCTCTGCACTCGTGTTACAATTTGGAAATGCCCGATCTTATCCTTTCAGTTGAGAATCAGAATTCTGCTTTCTAGTGGTAAGGAATTAATTTCTATTTATTGTTTCTGTCCCTACATATTATACAAATGAATAGGTTTTTAATAGTTTAGAAAACAATTCCCATATGGCTTATCGTTCTGCAGTGGTTTTGAATTAGAGCTACTCTTAACGTTGGCCACCAAAATGCTCTAGAGACTTTAGAATGTTTTCTGTTGAATTCTCCATTCTCTTTGAGCTAGGCGAAGAGGTCACCTCCGGGGTTTCTCTTGGCACGGTGTTTTTATTTTGAGGACTAGAACCAGAGGAATTTCCAGTCTTTGGAAGCTTGCAGTCCTTTTTGAACTGACGGGCAAAGTAGATGCAAAACTAGGATCGTAGGTAGAGCAAAGTCTCCCTTGTATTTTTGATGTTGGAAGGGGAAGGGTGCAAATGACTTAAGAAATAAAATACACCGGCCTGATCAAAAGTGTCTCCCTAAAATCAGTGCCTTCTTCCACGTCTGGTTGTTTGGGTTTGTTTCATTTCTTAGTGGGAGACCTTTCATTCTTACCTGCAGGCAGCACCTCTGGTTCAGAGACATCTCCTGCTTCTCTTTTCCTTTATTCTCCGTTGCATTTCTTTCGGTTTTCGGGGAGCACAGGCTGGGGGGGAGACACCTCTTGAGTCTCCGTGGAGCTTGCTTGTTTCTTTAGCAATGACCTGGCATTTAATTCCTTTCACTACAGAAATGTTTCCTCCTTCGGTGCCCTCCTGTCGCTCCGTCCGTGTAGTCTGGTGCTGGTTGTACATTACACCTCTCCATGCTGGTGGGTCTGCAATTCTTTCTCACTCCACATCTGCTTTACAGTATCAGGTTATCTGTCTGAGTCAGACTTCTCACTTCTCAGGGACTGTTCCTGATTTTTTTCCGTGTATTCCTAAAGTGGTTACATGCACCACAGCTGTGGTTAGTCCTTCTGGACCTTGGAGTGCTATGAATTTTTGCTGTTCCAACGAGTGATATTTCGTTAGCATGTGGAAAAGGGATGGTAGGAAGCCCTTCCCTCCTTCACCCCTATTCTTAAACTCTTACTCCCTTCACTACATCTGGCAGTGCCATTCTCTCTGCACGTTTACAATGTATGTAGTATGAGCAGAGTAATTTTAGTCAAGGACAAATTTCTACCATATGTTCATGTCCTTCTACTAAGATAACTGAGATAAGCAGGCTCCAGGAGTAATCTAATTCCCAACATCTAATGGACTTATGTTTAAGATTAGAGTAAAAAACTGTAACTCTGATAACTTTGTCATACTTGTGATAGCATCCTGTGTAACTTCGTTTATCTGAGTAACTCTCTAATGATAGTTGATAATTTTGTTGGCTGTTCCTTAATTACCTTGCTTTTTTTGTCCCTCTCCCACCTTTGCCTTGTGAGGTTTTCACTCTTGTGGAATCATCTCAGTTATATGCTTGCGTTACATCAGAATTCTTGCCAGGTAAAAATGGTAGAAGAGAGAAGTATTCAAAGACCAGGAGAGATTGCTTGTAGCTAATCTGGCTGGTCATACTCCTGTTTTGTAATCTCTTTCACCTCATTAATTTCAGTTCCTTTTTCATTTATGTTTCTACATGTTTTCTGGCTTGGGATTTTTTCCTAGATACAATGAAAATGCATAGACTAGAACTACTATCTTCTTTGGGCAGACTTTGTGTCCGCTGGATTTCCGATAGGCAAAGCCATGAAGTTGCTTGTAATTAAAAGAGAGTTGTGTCTAAATGGGAGAAACGTGAGGAATTGTGATTGCCTAAGCCATCTTTTAAAGTCTCTTGTGCTTTAGACTGCTTTAGGATGTTTCCATATGAATTTTAACTTCAGTAAAATAAAAAAGTTACTCATGAAGATGACCGAGTGTTGTTTTCCTAGGATGCTGATTACTTTTCTATTTTGGACATGAAAATAAAGAGAAGACTTTAAAAAGAAAGCCTTTTACCATTTTTCAAGGTTTTAAAATACATGAAATGCAGCCTCTCAATGTGTATTCCAAACAAATCATACTTTTAATTCTGTTTTTAAATATCCAGGTCTTAAATCATTTGACAAATCTCATTGTCTAAAGATTTGACAAAAACCCAAAAGTAGTATGCTGTTTACGGTGGTGAAAGTAATAGTCTGTTAACTGGGTGTGTAACACATGACTAAATTTCAGTTATTCTGTGACCTCTGTTTCTGTGTTTTTTCTCTGCTAAAAATGAAAGCGTTTGCCTTGATGTTGCCCAAGTTGCCTGTGTAGTGATGGTTGCTCTTAAATGGCATCCGGCTCACCTGGGCAAATTCTCCTCCAGAATAAAGATCAAATTCCTTGAGTTTTATTAAATAACTAGCTCGCAAAATAAGCCTCTGAGTCTCTGAAGTAGTTGAAAAGCTCACTTACAATTGATGTGTAAGAGGGTGTGGGTGAGGGTCAGAGAACCCAAGGAAAGCTCAGCCATCGGCAGGCGTTGGCGTTCCCCACTGGCCTCGCCTTTCCTCCGTGCTGTGCGATGTCACACTATTTTATCCAACTATTTGTTGGTGTATCCAAACATCTCTGAATGAGCACTACACTTTGTTTAACTCCATCTTATTTACATAAGAAGAATATCATGTAATTGTCATTAAATACTTAATCAGTGGCTACTCCACATGATTTATGACGTCTTTTTACTGTTTAGCAAAACGGCAGGCTTGAAAAATCTCAATGTTGTGTATTTTACGTCTGCAAATAGAATTAGGTTTTTTTTAAAAAAAGTCATTGTTTCCTGGCCATTTGCTATTAGCTATCAATTTTTATCTCTAGTTAGTGTAATCTCAATAATTAGCATAATTTACATAAATGTCAGCTAGAAAATAATTGCTCTGGATTCTAGTGCCCATCTCTACTCAGTTGATGTCAGGACCCAGTTTGGTTATGGGTCATTTGGTTTATGGTATTCTCCTGTGTCACCATTTGCTTACTGAGTATGGCTTTGTATGATCCTTTTCTCTATTGCTAATACTTTCCAAAAAAAAGTCTGTTTTTAAAGCTCAGAGCTTTCGGAATGCTTGAAATAAGTAAACAAGCAAATCAATTTCTAAATTAACGGATTTTTTTTTTTTCCTTAATTTTCTTTTGCTTTTGTTTAACAGTGAAACAACAGGACAAAAAGTTTATCTAGCTCGGAGATGAGAAGGGATTTTTGGATTGCCCGTGGTTAGTTACTACTACAGTGTTACTTGTTTCCTCTATCGTATCAGATAAAATCTGTTACAGTAATCTCAAGTTATATCTATTATTAATCACTGAAGATGTCATGTGAAATAAAGTGAATTTTTCATAACTCTGCAGCGATTTGCAGGTAAATTTTCCTTAGCCCACTTGCCGATAATGTTAAGAATAGCGTTCTGTGAGGTCTGGAAATGGTTTTAGTGACATATACCAGAAGGACAGAGGTAAAATTTGGTATATGTAACATTACTATTATTTTTGACTTGTAAACTCTGCAAGGTTCAATGTTTCTATTGTTTTGCATTATAAGAAAGCTTTGGCAGTGGGTTGTACATTAGGATGGGCTTCCAGGTGACATGGGTAGCATCAACTACCAGTTTGGCCAAACCACTTTATACTGGGTTATCCTTCCAGGCTATAATGTGCGTGTTTTAGATAGATATTTGTGTTTATGCCTTTGTGAAGGAGCTCAGGTTTTTTCTGTGAACCAGACTGAGGGGAGAATACACCGATTTGGATGTACTGAATTTTTCCGATCTTCCCTTTGTTGTGTTCTGATTTATGTGTGCTTTTGAAAAAGTACTTGAAATTTGGCACCGATGTGGTCTTTGGCCATTCCTATAAAGCCTCACTCAAGTTTGTCTCATTGGTAAGTCATTGGAAAACTCAGAATTTGGTCATTTTTCAGTACAAGTTTGTTATACTTCAGATGAAGTCCCTACTTGAATTCTTAGGAGGGGCTGGCCAGCCAGGGCACATTGCGCTGTTGAAAGGAATACAGTGGTTTCTCAGTGGTGAACGCCTGGAATGAAAGCAAGAAAATGTGTCCCTAGTTTTGCTGCTGGCAGGCCAGGCAGCCTCAGTGAGGAAGCCACTTTGTTTAGATCCCAAGAAGGTGACAAATGGCAGCGAGGAGCTCGAGCATGAATCTGTGAGGGCAGTAAGAACGTCCAAGCTCTTTCTTGGACTGTACAGCTGGGTAGGTCGTGGCCCAGGTCTTTTGTGAAAAGTTCAACACCAGCAATAGCCTGGAAAAGATGGTTTGTAGCTCTGTGATTCAGAGTGCATCATGTGCACAGGAGATGGCTGAATTAAGCTTGCTTAGGGAATTTAGCCATTGTTGGTTAGAATTATTTCTGCTAGATAATTAGCTTTTTCTTTCCGAAGAGGTTTTGTTATGTAGCTGTATATGCTAATTTGCTGTAGTTGAGTTTGGAAAATGATTAAAAAGTCGCCTTCCAAGGTGGTACTAAAGGTGTTTTTCAGTTAAATATCCTTTGAGAGTTTCAGATGCTTTAGCTCTGATACAGTTGGGTAACTGCAAAGATTGTTTTCAGACGAATTATGGGTGAGATAAGTTTGATCTTTTTAAAAATCTCCTCTTTCTCTGAGTATGCAGATGTATGTGCGTATGTACACACAGACACGTGGCTACCCAGTAAGGTGTGCATACGGTGTGTTGGTAGGAAGAGCTGTGCAAGCTGCAGAGGCTTTCCAGCAATCCCTTGGGAAGAGCAAGTGAAGCCAGTCTGCTGATGGAAAATTGCCACATCTCCATGTCTTCCAGCGTTTCCTTATAGAAGTGGTCAGCTCAGGACCAAAAATAGGCAGGGTTAACACAAAGTAGACTCTGTTAAAGGCATCCTGAATTTACAGCTCCCTGCGTGGAATCATCAGTTAATAATTTGCATTGGGATTTCTTTGCAATTTAAGTTGCGTTCAATTTTTCTTACGTGCAGACCCAGCGGAGGCAGCCCAGTAAGCAGCACTGGCTTCAACAGGATGAATTGCTCCTCTTCCCTCCTCCCTTGTCTTCCCTGTTTGAATTTTGGTTCCCTAGGAAGAATTACAATTAGAACTCTAGTTTTTTCTGCTTGGGCTATAAATACTACTTTTCTACTTGGGCTACTGAATGGATTATATTTATGTACATCAAAGTTATGTAACTTGGTTTGGAAAGATTACTCTTTCTCTTTCCAAATGTTTCGTCAGCCACTCTGCAAGTAATCAGTGCTGCATAACACATGAAAATTCTCAAAAATATTACTCATCCTTTGTGTGCCTCTTTCCAGGGTAATGTCATAAATTTTAAACAGTCCCAGTTAAATAATTTAGGATGGGAATATATTGTGTTTCATGCTTATGACAGTGGGCATAAGTTTTATTGATTATTTTTTATTTTAAAGACTCTTTATTATAATCCAGGGAAATCAAAGATGGCTATTAACAAACACAAGCAGTACATTAAAACTGTTTTTTCTTTCCAATATGTGCTAAACCAGATGTTAATGCTAAGGATACATAATCTTAATAAATCCCTTTCTGCCTGCTTGCTTTTTGCTACAGAGCTCTAAAAGTCCCTGCAGTTTTGGAACAAAGATTTTGCACAGCAAAGAAATAGTTTTATTTTTAATGAGAAAAAGAATAGAAGTGATAGCAAATGCTTAAGAGAATGACAGACTATATATATTTTCAAAGTTCCCTGTACAGATTTAGCTGTGTACCCTCCACTAACATGTAAACACAGAAGGACGCATATTTACATCTCTGCAAGCTGCTTCAAAAATGAACTGCTTTCTGAGATGCCTACAGTTAGCCTGTGATTGTGTAATAGTCTAATAACTATTTCTCAGTTTTGGGGTTTTTTTTTCAATTTAAATAGTTGGAATTTTCCCACTTGTGTCCCGTTTAGACTATAATTTATTGCAGTAACATTCAATATTTACAGAACCCAAGCATAGATGTTGCTTTCTGACATGATTTTTGCATTTCTTTTACGAAGCAAAAGAGTTTTGCTGCTTGACAAATGAATCAAAACAACTTTCAGTGTGGATGGCAACATTAAGAAATGTAGTCAACAGTCAACTTGGACGACCTTTGACTGGTTCCAGTGTTTTGCCAAGATGATCCAGCTTGCTGCACCGAATGATGCCTGCAGCCTTCAGAATCCTCAATGATGCTGCTTTTCCCTTTGATAACAGGACTTGCTCATCTGTCTCTGTGGACTTGAGAGAAGCTTTCAGCTCAGTTCATTAAATTTTTACAGCAGAAGCTAGAGTCTGTTGGATTTTTAGACAGTTGAGAGGTTTAGCAAGAATTGTTTTTTACCATGGAGCTGTAATTTTGAAAGTATATGCTCTCCATCCTCCTGTCTCTGCAGTTGATGCCCTTAAGAGGTAACTGTTTCATTAAATGGTGATGAGAGGATGGGTCCTGCTTGTTCAAATGAAGTACAGCTACCAGCTCCATTATTGCATATAGAAAAGTTCCTATTTGAAAAGAAAATGAAGGTTACAGATCTAAGTACTCTAAAATTAGCAATTACACACAACCTGAAACCAGCCTTCTCATGCTGTTGGGGATAGTCATTAATTACATGATTATGGATTATATTTCTGTAGGATTCCTTGCCAATTACAGTTCACAGTTCTAGACTGAACTGTGGTCCCTTAGTGAGCCACTATTCAGTGTTTTCTTTTCACCTCTTTGTTCAGTTCTAGACTTAGGCCTTGTTTTCAGCATACTATTCAAACTATTTTAAATTCATTAGCTGATTTTATTTTTAGGTTTTTTTTTTAGTGTTTCTTCTGGTGCCCATCACGATAATACCCGAGTGCTTCGCAAATGTAATTACATTTCACCACATCCTTGTGAGATAGATTGGTATAATCTCCGCTTTCTAAGAGATAATGCAGGAGTTGAGGCACAAGGAGAATAAAAGCAAAAAGCCCTGTTAACTACTGAAGGTGCAGACTGAATCAGCTAGGGCTGCATTATCTCAGTGCTTTAGTATCCTGTACAGCTAATCTTTCCAAACCACAACTTCCATCTGCACCCATGAGTGTTCACTGTTACTACAAATGAGACCGAATTGCAACTCGGGCACTCAGACAAATGTTTACTGCTGAAAAATTGGGATTAAATGACTCCTTACACCACAGAGGAACTCTAGAAGACATAAAAGTGAAACTCGGTTCTCTAAGGCACTATTCGGCTTATCTAACCACCAGAGTGGATTTCCGTCCTTTTATTCTTGGCCTTCTTCGTCACATACCTTCTTTACCATTAATGTGTGTGCACACGATGGGGCAGACCAGGTCACTGGAGGAGTCTTGGTTTTGACATCTCCAATTTTTGCTAAACTTCACAACTTTAAAACTATTCACTTTGTGGAAGCTGGAGTTTGGAGGATGCAGTGGAGGTGTTTTGTACCACAGGGTTGTAGGTGTTTATCTTTTGGCTTTTTGAGCAAGTTAACATTTCTCTACAGATTATTCCATATAATTTGATGTTTTTATCTATGTGAGGCAGGCAAGGTTGAAGCTCTTATCTTTAGACTTTGGAATAATAAAGTGAATGACTGCATTGGGAGGTCAGTGAATTCAGGATGGACTGTTAATATAGCTCAGTGAGTGTTGCACATGTTTACTGGCAGCAAAGAGAGTGGCAGACTGAAAATTTTTTAAGGTTGAAGAGCCGAAAATACCAAAGGGACTCGGAGGAAAACGATGCGATGATCCAGACTTTAGCTCCTACCTTGCCTTCACCAACTTGTCCACTAGAAACTACTTGCCTGATTTTGGATCCTCCACGAGTCCTAAACTGAGGTTTTATTGCAGGGTATGATAAGCCAAATGGATCCAGTTCAAAAGCTGAATTGCCTCCCTGTCTTACGTTGCACTTAAATCTCTCCTTGTTCTCCTTCCCCAGCCCCACCCACGTGGAGAGCAGCTGCTGAATCCAGTTCTGTACATTTATATGGAACAGCATAACATAAGTTTTATGTTGGCTACCTTTGAGAGTACCTTGGTAGTCTTCCCTTGATTTCTCTCAGTGGCTTCCAGCCGTATGTTTTCTAGCAAACCTTGAATTTTTGAGGGACAGAGATGAGGGGCAGTAAGTTTTTCTTGCCCCCGTTTCTGCTTAGAAAATCCCAGCTATCTCTGCTGCTTGACTCTTGTACTGGACTCCAATCCCAGTCTGCCTCAGTTATTTTCCCATCCCTTCTCCTAAAATAATCTGTTGTCTTCCTGCTTGATTTCTAGCCTTTCTCATCCATGCTCTGATTTCAGCTCTGACTTAAGGTCTTTTACCCAGTTGTCAGTTTTCTACCAGTTTAACATCAGCCTTCCTTTCCACCAGTAGTCTTTCTTTTCAAGCTGCTTCTCCCAAATTGCTCCTCCTTGCAGCTGCTCCATGTCCCCTCTGTCATCTTTCCCTGGTTGGTGTCAAGGAGAGGAGATGATGTCTCTGAAGGAGAGGGACAGGGAGACATTCCTTGCTGGCGTGCTTGGAGGAGGCCCAGCTTTGGTCTGAGCGGTGAGAGCTGTGACTACAGAAAAGGCTGCCCTCGGCCTCAGTTACAGCTCGTCCAGTGCGTAATCCTCAGGAAATTAAGCTGCAGAGAATGTGCAAACTCTATTTAAAGTGCTTTTAGCTTTTGGGAATGCAAAAAGTTTTCCCCCAGCCAGAAGAAAAAAGAAGCGCTATCTTCTCCCCATATTTTTAGATTCTTCTCCAGAGTGTTGAGTTATTAGAACTTCTACAAGGGGTAGTGGTTTCTCGTGACTAAAACTGTGTGAATTGGTGAATTTTTTGTTTTCATAAACTGATTTTTCTTTCACTGGAAGTTTTTATGGACGTTGTGCATGTGTGTGAATATCTGCTTAAAATGAGACAGGTAGCACAGAAAAGGTTGCATGTACTGATGAAGGCCTGGCAAAATTAACAGCTATGTAAAGAGCTACCAATGGAGATCCCCACAGTTGTGCACATTCAGCAATCTAGAGGCCAGTTTGATAGGTGTTTCCAATGAAAATCGTGCACATAAAGTGACCTTGACACAGATATGTACAAATATTATATTTGATCATTTTCATTTTGGTTTAAAAATAATTTTGGATGTAAAACAATGCCATGTTGATCAAAGAAAATATTCCTGCTTGAAATGCAAGTCTTTAGGTGAGTTTGCTAACCAGGCTGATAGAAGTGCTGTGTGAAGAGTTGATACCTGTTTTTCCATCTTCGATGCACACGAATATTCATTTACATGTTCTCTTAGTATTATTATTTATCATTAGACTGGAATTGCTTTGCAGATGAAGGATGGTACTATCTCTGTCTCATATTCATTTAAATATTCCTGGGGTATCCTAGGAGTGTTTAACACAGAGATCTTTCGTATGGAACAAGACATTTAAGTACTGTGTAAACATCTGTTCTTTAACTGTTATGCATTAATTTGATTAAGAGACTTTTTGATTACTTCCTCTGCTCAGAAGAGAGAGAGGACGCTGGCTCTGAAGGAATTCTCCCTTTCAAAAAATATTCCTTAGCGCCATAGAGCGCAGCTTGAATCAAAATTTTCTTTTTTAAGTTGTGATTATTGCATCGAGACAGTGCTTTTTATTTAGAGGAGTATTTAGAAGATTCAGAGCTGTCGAGGGAAAACTCCCCATAGTCCCGTACAATGTGAGAGTTCAGGCACAGGTGTTGGGTAACTTGACAGGTCCCACGGTTTCAAAATCGGCCCAACCTAACAGTAGCTGCTACAAAAAAAGGAACAACCTTCCAGCCTCCTTATTCCAAACTGCGCATATCCCTTCCCTGTATTTACTGTAGTTGTTGATGGGATTTGTTGATCTGGCTTCCCTGCAGTGGGTGGGTGAGAAGCAGAGGAGGAGAGGGAAGGAAAGGTGAGCTGATGGGCTGCGGTTGGAGGGGGTTAAACCATCCACTAAACCACACCTCAGACTGAGGTGTCCAGTGCCCTTCTCGCTGGAGCATGCCACGCTCCTGATGGTAACACCTGTTTACGGTGCTGCAAGCTACGGGGGATAGTCTACTGAAAGTGCACGTTTGAGCTGCCTTTTGTAGGCTTTCATAATGCAGCTGCGTGCTTTGGTGCATTGGGAGTAACCTAACACGCTCAATCGATGCTTTTTCACTAAATCCTGCTCATCAGAAACTAGTTAAACTAGTTTGCCATTGGATCGCTCCCCATCCCCTCTCCTGGATCCTGTCCCACTTTCTGTACATCATCACCTTCCGGAGGCTGCTGAAACTTTTCTTCATCTCAACCAGGCTATGGTTTATGTTTTGAAACTTAAGCCCTTGCTTTCTCAACCAGGGCGAAAAAGGTGTTGTTTTTTTTATTTGTGGAAGCTTTTCAAAGTCTTCTTAGCCACATCTTTAAAGTTCCCAAGCCCTTCATTCTGGGAGAAAGGGCGTGCCAGTCGTTAAGTTAAAAAGTTCATGGTTAAAAAGCCACACTCCCAGGCTGGGCATTTTGCTGTTTGGGAGAGAAATGGGTGGGCATAATTTCCTGATCTTTCTCACACCGTGGTGTACACATAGTTCCGGTTACTTATTGTTTTCTGTCCAAACTGATTAACAGCTGAGCTCAGAGTTTACAGTTGTGGTTTATCTTCCTGGGTCTCAGCAAAGCCAACTCTAAGATCCTGCCTATGGTCAGTGGGCAGCAAGGGTTTTACTGTTGAGACCGTTGCTCTCTGTACTCCTGTATCAAATGCTGAACTTGATCCGTGTACCTAAACAGACCAGCCTCATTTCAATTCCTGAAACATTCCTGACACTGCGTTTATTGAATTTGGATATTCTGCTATTGCAGTGGAATAAATCTTTGGAGTTAAATAGGTGTGATGCTGAATACAAACAAAAATGGTGAGATAAAAAAAAGAAGGTTGAGTGCACGTACCTAATCAGCATTGTTGGTAAACAGGTTTAGTTTTCCTGTTCGAGGCAATTCTGTGGAAGATGATTTTGAGCAGATGTAATTATTTTTACATGAAAATGTTTAATTTAAAAAAAAAATAAAAATACCTTAGCACTTTTATCTGAAACTCTACTGTAATTGTGGGTAAAAGGGGAATATTTGCTGTAGTGTAGAAACAAAATATTATTGGATATTTTTATAAGCAGAAATTATGGTAATTCAGAAGACAAATTGAAGGAAGACACCTGAGCATTGCAGAGGCTGTTATTTTTCAGTTTTCCCATAGGAACCTGGCAGTATTATATGGAATATTCGTGCCCAGTTCGCTTCTCGCTGGGTGCAGGTTCCTTTAAAAATCGTCTTCAGCAAAAGTCACTATTACAAAATACCAGCAGTTTCCAACTCTGTTCCTAGATTATCGCTTTTCTTATTATTTTACATGAAGTAGGGAAAGAAGAGTTTGAACAATTGTTCTTGACCTGAAAGTTAATCTACTGGCTGTTCAGCTCCCATGCGGGACTCCCTGAGTAAAAGAGCAATGACCATAAAACAGATCTCAGGGGTCACCAAACTCGTGTGGGAGGTCAGTGGGGGAGACAAGGAGGTGGTCATTTGTTTATGGATGGCCATCCTTTAAGAAAGAAGCAACAAGTTCTGCAATGAAATCTTCAGTTCTTACAGCAAGAGTTACATAAAGTATTAATATGAGGGAAGAAGTTGCTGATTAAGAGAATCAATTTGAAAAGTAAAGAGAAAACAGCCTTGTGTTTATATTGTTGAATCAGTTTACAGTTAGAAACTCAGTAAAGAATCAGTCTTTTGTATTTTTAGCAACGTGCAGGTTTTCTCTCTTGTCCCTGCCCCCTCCTTCGCTCCTCCAAATCTTGCCATTTGTGATGGCTGAAGAGCCAACAGAGCCCTTGTACCTTTTTGCAAAACTGCCAGGATTTATTCTTGGTTTCATCTACAAAGAGTCTTCTACGTTTCAAAAAGAGATGCTCTGTTCTGTTTTATCATCCTTCTGCAGTGTGCCAGGGTGCAGTAGCTGCTCTGGTACCCCTTAGAGACGGGGGCATCTGTGGCATGAAACAGTGTTGGCTAATGCCCTGAAAAAGCATCCATTTAGGGAAAAGCCTGTCTTATGTGTTAGCATACAGTTCTATACAGACAATAAAACTTTTAGAGAGCTTTGGGAAGAAAATTCTATTCAATATATATAGCATTTTTCATTTAGATACCTTTTTAGTAAATGCTAGTCTGGAAAATTGTGCATATTTTAGGCATATAATTTAAAAGTGGTTTTCAGTTTTAAGAATATGTAGATGATGTAGAAATTGTGAAGTTGCCTCTTTATTGGACCATGATTGTGGGCAAAAGTTTACTTTTGCCACTTCTTCTTTCAATACCATCACACTTGGAAATTTTTCAAAGATTAGTCTGTGGCATAAGCACTTTTTTTTTTGTAACAGATTTGTGTAGTGTTGTATCCCAGATGGAATCAAAGGAGCAAACCGATTTAAGCCTTTAACCAGCATGCAAGGGTATTTTAATGAAAATTAGTCTGGTTCTCCCTTTGAAGCTGTGCATGTGCTGAAAAGGAATGCTACAGATAGTCCTTTAGGTAGTGCTGGGGACTTATCTACCATTACTTATGGCAGCTTGCTAACTCTTGAGAGCATGTGTTTATTCTTATTCAATATTATAATCAATTGGTGTCTGTTCTATTATGATTTCTTAACCTTATTAACCTAATTGTTTCCCATTAATATTTACATTCACGGCACTTATAATTAGGTAACTGCTACCAAATCTAAATCAATCTAAACCTTGTAACGATATTTGAGTTGCTGCAAACTGAAGATGTCATCTGTTTCAGGGTTTGCACAATTCTGTGTTTTTAAAGGGCATAAGGAAAGAAGTTGAGATAAGCTTTTGCATTATTACAGTTATGGTTATTCTACCACTTGGTACTAATGACTTCAGCTCCAGATCTGGTTACTGGCCTCCTTTGCTCCCTTTCCCGAGTTCTGTGCTCCTGTCCTTGCTTCCAGAACATTGCCCAGCACTGTCTCACTGTTTTCATTTTCCCCTGTGCTCATTTCCCCCCCCTTTTTTTTTCTCCCGTCTTTCCTTTTATTCTTTCTTATTTCTTATTGTCTTGTGTGTCAAATCAGGAGCTCTTTTACGGATGTACCAAGTAATATGCTTTTCCTGAAAGTGCATACTTACTGAAAAGAATTTAATGATTCCTGTTTCAGGATTGAGTCCTGATGTGTTGTTCCGTCTCAGACTAAACTTACATAAGTGGCCCAGGAGAGAGAATACACCACTTTATTTATATAAGATGAATGCATAGATTGGCCTTGATTTGTTTGAAATGCAAATACTGTACGCTTTGTCAAGAGAACCTTTGTCATTTTATTTCCCTTCTAGATGCAGTGTGTTTGCCAACAGCAGGGACAGCAAAGGAAGAAGCAGCTCAGGAAGAACCTGACTGCCTTGCAAAATATTTCAGTGTTGTGTGGTGTAAGGCATCAAAGAAAAAGCATAAGAAGTGGGAAGGCGATGCTGTCCTTATTACAAAAGGAAAGTCAGTAGTGTTGAAAGATATGGAAGGCAAAGACATTGGAAGAGGTACTGTAGATCTGCCTACTTGTGTAAGTGAACAACTGCCTTCAAATGATTGTGCTTTGAATAACAGAGACCCAGCTCTCGAGGTAGTTTGAAATTCTTCCTGCCAATGTTGACCGCAGGATGAAAAAAGCAGTAGACTTTGGCAGCAGGAAGGAGATGGAAAGAAAGCTTTGTATTTTATGTAAGGCAGGTGCATGGGGGAGGCTGGGGCAGGCTGAGTAGCTTTATTCACAGAAACACCAAATGTTAATCCAAGGAGAGGATCTGGAAGTGAACGGCTGTACTGCTTCAGCAAAGATGCCAAATGAGGGATGAGTGGTTGATTTTGATTGCTCACATAATGCATTGGACAAAGTGTTAAAATCAGGGAAAAATACACAGGTAAGTTTCTTGTAGATATTCCAGCCAGTAGTAGGGCAGCCAGGAATGTCAGAGGTTGGATCCGTATTTCTCAGCCAGTCGTACAGCTAAAAATATTGTCTTTGTTGGAAAGACAAGCAAACAGCAACATATTCCAGCCCAGCCAAAGTCAACCGTGTAGCAATTTTTAGTCTTGTAGTTTTAGCAGCAGCAACTGCTGCTGTAAGACGCAGTTTGGGTTGATATCAGAGATAAAAATAAGACCTGCAAACTATATGCTGCAGTCAACTTGAAGCAATAATTTTTTACTGAAAGCAAAGCAAGAATTAACTTTGCTAACGGAGCCAAAGATATTTTGTAAAGGAGTAGGACTGGACAGTGTTTCAACAAACCACAGTTTAATTAATTTTAGGGCTGAGATGGCTTGTCTGCTCTCTTGTTACAATCATGACATTGTGAGCCTTGTTAGGACCAGGCAATTTTGATTTGCCAATCAGTCTGTGACTTAGAAGTTAATTTGAATTTATTTTCAGCAAAGCAATATATGTACAGACTTGTTTGGTTGAAAAAGGCAGAGAGAAAGAGTGTAATGCCTGGAATGCATCAGCCACCACCCCGTTGTTCTTGAGGTTTTTTTTTCAAGTCTTGTCTTCTTGAATTCATAGAATCATAGAATTGTCCGGGTTGGAAGGGACCTTCAGAGGTCATCTAGTCCAACCCCCCTGCTGAGAGCAGGGACGTCTTCTACTAGAGCAGGTTACTCAGAGCCACGTCAAGCCCCACCGTGAATGTCTCCAGGGATGGGGCCCCAACCACCTCCTTGGGCAACCTGTTCCAGTGTTCTATCACCCTCATGGTAAAGAAATTCTTCCTTATGTCTAATCTAAATCTACTCTTTTCTAATTTAAAACCATTACCCCTCGTCCTATCACTACAGGCCTTTGTAAACAGGCCCTCTCCAGTCTTTTTATAAGCTTCCTTCAGGTACTGGAAGGTCGCTATTAGGTCTCCCCGAAGCCTTCTCTTCTCCAGGCTGAACAATCCCAGTTNCCTGAGGGACACCACTTGTCACTGCTCTCCATCTGGACTTTGAGCCATTGACCACTACCCTCTGGATGTGGCCATCCAGCCAATTCCTTATCCACTGAACGGTCCACCCATCAAATCTGTATCTCTCCAGCTTGGCGAGTAGGATATTGTGGGGGACTGTGTCAAAGGCCTTGCAGAAGTCCAGATAGATCACATCCACAGGTCGTCCCTTAGCAGAAAACACAATAGAAAAATGAATATTCTGATTTCCGCTGGGAAAAAGTCTTTTTGCTGTCCTTGGTGGTGTCAGGGAGCACAATGATACCGTTGTCATGGATGCTAACTTGCCTCTTCAGAGTTACTTTCAGTGCTCGTTGATTCTAAGAAAATCATAAGCTGACCAATTTCAGCAGTGTAATTTTTAACCATCTGCAATTGTTCTACAAGCCCATTGAGCGAGATGGAAAGATCTGGTAGTGATACTCACTTCCAAAATTGTATTTAATACTAGGAAGTTTACAGTGAATGTGAACGAGCATCCAAGATTATTATTTTTAAATGGTAAGAAAATGGCAAAGGAAGATTTTTTTTTTTCTTGGGCGTACCAGGGCTGAATCTAAGAAGGGGCATGGGAACATAAAACCATCACAGGCTGTAAATTGTTTTCCAGGCAGAAGAACATCTTGCTTTTCTCCTCTGCAAGTGTCCTAATTCCTTAATAGTGTATTACAAAGAATTTAGGAAATGCTCTCTTGTAATCTCCTCTGTGTTACAGAAACAGTTATTTCTGGCAGCTGCATAAACATTTGAGCTCTATAGCTTTGCTTTTTGCCTTTCCTAAGTTCCCATCTAGCCTTAAAGCTCATCCTGTCTTAGCATTAGATTCTTCAGTCTGGAATCAAAAAGATCCTGCACAGGAAAACACCGGTATTTAGTGTGCTCAGCCTGAAGCTATGGAAAGGTAGTAACAGAAAACAAAAATGCAAAGCAAAGGAGAGGTCATAAATGCCCTCTTCAGGCACCGAGGTTAGGAAGGCACGTGCATTCTCTTCTGTTCAGGCATCTTCAGCTCTTTCCTGAAAGCAAGTGTTCTTCTTTGAAGAACTGCACCGGGTTCACTGTGTGCTTTTTGAATACATTAAGAGGAACTGAAGAAAAATACCTCCCTTTCCCTTTGGGCCAGACTATTTTTTAGCACTTGCTTTAGACTGTGAAACACCTCAGTAAATTTTTTTCTCTGAAAGGAATTCAAATCCAGATCTTCACCTTCCATCCTTCTCCCGCATTTCTAGAAGTGGGAGACTTGAGCTTTGCAAACAGCTCCAAGCAATCTTTATATGTCGTGTTGGATAAAATATGTGTAAGAACTTGGGAGGCTTTGCCTCTTTCCTGAGTGAATGCTTTTGTCTGCTGGTCTACACGGTCATGTGTTTTATTTTTTGGCTCAACTAAGGATCCAATCCTGTTTAGATAAAGTGGCACAAATTCAACAATCGGGGTAAAGAACATGCCTGATTCTAGTTCTGAAGTAAAGACGTGGCTTTGACCTTCCTGAGTTAAGAAAATAAACTGTATACGTCTCCTGTTTCTTATATGAGAGCTTCAACCACTAGAATGCTCTTTAAAAGAAGGAACCACTGTTCTTTCCTACATCTTGTAAGATAAAGAAAGTGGCAGCTGTAGCTGTATTTTATAATGAGACCAATAGCACTTGGTACTTACTCTGAGAATGCCCACCTGATGGAGTCCCTAAGGGGACACGGAAAAATATTTTGCCTCCCTGGTAGGTTTTTGAATGAACAAACTATTGAGCTGATGGATAAATCTTAATAAACAGAGCATATGTGCTTCAGAGCATGTGTAGAAGTAAAGGTTTCAGATGTCTATGAAACCTTAATTGTAAAAAGCTAATTTAGGATGATTTTAAAAGTAGAACATGCTGTTTAGATCAATAGCAAGAGAGGCTAGCGGTGTTCTTGTTGGGGCATGAAAGGAAGGAAGAAGGATCTAGAATGGTCATTAGTTTTGAGCAAGTTTAATACTAAGGCAAGCTACTAGATTTTATGAAATGGGGCTGGTTTTAGTAAATTCTCTTAAATGGATACTTGATGTTCAGCAGAATTAATTGTGGATGAGGACGATTTAATATTTGTTCACCTATTCTGATATCTAATTCTGATTATTATCACTCAAATCTTAATCTCTGTTAAGGCGGGAAGGGCTTTATGAGTTCATATGTGTAACAGTTTAATCGCTTAAGAATCAAATACCTGTTCACAGTTTTGTTTTTCCTCCCTGCAGATGACTACTGGTGTTAAGGAAGTAGCATTTGCTGTGTTGTCCTAATTGATAAATTTTTATATTCTTTTAGGTACTGGATATAAATCTAAAGAGCTAGACAGTCTCAATGAAGGTCAAACACTGATGGTTGGAGGAAAAGAAATTGAAGTGATGAGTGTAATTTCAGCAGATGACTTCAAAAGTGGCAGGTGTTTTCAGGCTGGAATAGGGACTCATGACACAGTCCCAACTGCTTTGTCTCAAACTAACATGAAACCATTCTGTAAACCATTCAAAACTGTCTATCAACCCAATACTAAAGAGAATATGCTCAAAGATTCTCAAAGCTGCAAACCTCGCCATGATCCAAATGCTTCAAGTAAGATTCAGGTTTTAAAGTTTTTTTAAGCATCTCCTGGCTCTCCAAAAAATGTTGAATGTGTAACCAAAATTTGCCTGTTCCCCAGTGTATTGCTGAAGTATTTCTGACATTCAGTACTAGAGTTTCTATCAATAGCATGTTTTTATCATGTGTGTTTCTAACGAGTGAAATACTCTGTGTTGCATAAAATTTCTTATGGTTGTTGATAGATGCCTGTAGAAAGAAGTCAGAGTAATTTCTGAGAATTTTGCCAAGAAAAATTAGTTTATTGATCAGAGAAACAATCTGACACCTTCTAGAAGGTCTACATGAGTTCCAGCTTCCTACTGGGGTCAGTGAAGCAGTGAAGTAATAGAGAGGTTAAGCTTGATTCAAGCAACTGCTTCTGACAGCACCTGATCCTTCCCAGCCAGCAAGTGTAACTACACTTCCCAAACTCTTTACTTTGGAATCAAAGTTTTGTGTTGTACTGCTAGAAGTACCTTGTGCTGAAGAGCCAAATGAAAAAAAATAGTAAGTTTGTTCTACATTCTTACTATAGTTTTACCTCCATGCTACGTCTCACCTCATAACCTGATACTATGGGACTTTTCAAAGCTGCTCTCTGGCTGTTGTGTAAATAAGCAATGAAATGCCAATCAAGTGGTAATTAGTGCTATCCTTGGCCCTTTCGCAGGAGCAGCCTTATTAGCATCAGCTTGTGGTATGAATTCTATTTGATTTTGTTCTAAGAAAGTTCCTTCCTGTGGTTGCAATATGATACCATATTAGCTGTCTAACCTAAAATCTGGCAAAGACCTGACATGTTCAACACTCAGATGAACTACTTTGTTGGGTTTTTTTTTTTAGTAGTCTGTCAAAAAGCTATGGTTTATTCTAGTTCTTTGTCTCTTGTGACTCTTCTTCTGAGGGATTTGTGTACCTCCTATGAGTTTGTGCCTGATATGGAGAACTCTCAACACATCAGTAGATTGGACAGTCATTAGTGTTGCTTACACAGAGGAATCAGGTAGCTTATTTAGCACCTTGTTGCATAAGCTCTTTCACAAGTAATGGAGATACTTTCCTAGAGCAGGACCATTCAGAGGTTTTTATGTGAATTCTGTGCCAATAGGTGATTAAAATGCAACTTCTTCCAAATGGAAAACCCTTTATCCTTGTGCTTGGCAAAACCAGAGCACAGTGACAAAGATGTAAAGCCACATCTTCCACATATTATTTCTAAGCTTTTAGTCCATTGCTTATTTAAGCCTTGTTTTTTCCATAACTCTGAGGCTGCAAAATTTTGTCAGAAATGTTCTCTTTTTGTCACTGCTGCCTCATCTATATATATACAGGTGTGCAATTTGATGTACTCTATCAGAACGCAGCCCTTTGTCAGCAGGAAACAAAATCTCCCTGAATGATCCAAGACATCAACCAACCTATTCCCTATGAATAGATTATCAATACAAATGTGCTCCAGTGACAAAAAAATACCAGCAGCTATAAATTGCTTTCTCATTCTCTCCTTTGACAATACAACTTTCCAGTGAGGATGTGTAGCATAAACAACGCAGTATGGACATTGTTAAGAAAAATTATGGCGTTAGAGTTTCTAAACAGATTATGGTAAGAAAAACTGTTAGTTAAATGTAGCCAAAGGATATATTCAAATACTTCATGCTCTTTTTGCCTCTGTATATCCTCAAACCTGTCAACTTCTTTTATTCATTCACTGTGGCAGCCTTTGTCAGCTCACTCTCAAGCCTTCCCTTTTTTAAAACAAATTGTTATCTTTTATTTCTCTTTCTCAAGCAGAGAAGTCTTTCTGGGCAGCTACAAGAATATCCCCTTGAAATGTAGTGTCTAGACTTTATGTAGGTCATTGTTTATGTTCTTTCTCTTCAACTTTCCTTTAAGAAGCCTTTTAGAACTTTTTTCTGATATGACTCTATGCATTCAAATTCACCATGCAACATGTGTTAGGTAGGCAGTTTCATCTCATCGTAAGAATATCTGAAAATTCTCAGTTTGTCACCTTTACATTTGAGAAAAGCGCAAACTATTTGGGATATTTCCATAAAAAGATTTTCTTTAGAAGTCTGTCTAGATAAGCTCTGTTGGTAAATGCATTTTTCTGTCTGTGAATGGTCAGTATATTTAAAAAGTATTTTTAGCAGTCATTAGATCATTGATTCTGTATCCTTTGATAACAGAGTCAAAAATGTTTTCATGCAATACTTGCGTATGTTCTGAATTTCAAGATTCTCTAGTTATGCCAAAACCAAACGCAAGTCATCAGCGGATGTTCAATAAGGCTGGTTTACCCCTGGTGGATGTAGTTGTGGATCCTTACATTGCAAATAATCTTCGACCACATCAGAGGGAAGGAATTATATTTCTGTATGAATGTGTAATGGGAATGAGGTAAGAAAATAATTATCTTTTGGGCTTTCAATACCTGTGATATTTTCATACCCATGTTCAAAATTAGACAATTTGAATGGGACGATTTGAACAAGTGTTTGATTAATTAGTATTAGTAATTTTCCCCAAGTAAAGGTTGCACAGGGTTTTTTTCTGACCTGTGTGTTGCATCACACTTGCTGTGATTTTGCCAGATGTGATGAGAAGCTTGTGCACCAGAAGGCCTATCAGTTCTACTGATAGGCACGTACTGAGTCTTGTAAACACAGATACCGTCTAACCCATGCTACAGCACACTGCTTTCTAGGATTTATCATTAAATTTATTCATAATGATGTATACAATTTATAATTCAGGCATTTAGAATAAAGAAGCTGTTATATCAACCTTGTTGAAAAAATACACAAATGTTTTTAAACATGCTTTCTCAAGTTATAGACTCCTTAAGCTATATACAAGTTTTAAAACTGTTGCATAATATTTTTAATTCTTTAAGGAGATTTAAACTGTTTGCTTTTGGAGGACCAATGCATTAATCTAGAGAATGAGGAGTCTCACTCTAAGGTCTTCTGATGTAACCGAATGAAAATGTACAGTAGAGCATACTATGCAAACATAAAGTAGAGCGGAATACATATAAATAGGTTCTTTATGCTTCAGAAAACAACCACAAGAAGCAATTCCCTAAACCAGCTGTAAATAATCGTAGACCGTCTTTTGAAGTGTTATCACCACTTAATTCTATTTTACAGAGTTAGTGGCAGATTTGGAGCTATTCTTGCTGATGAAATGGGTTTAGGCAAAACCTTGCAATGCATTGCCCTTGTCTGGACTCTTCTGCGGCAGGGGGTCTACGGATGCAAACCCCTACTAAAGCAAGTACTGATTGTCACCCCTGGGAGTCTGGTGAAAAACTGGAAAAAGGAATTTCAGAAATGGTTGGGCAGTGAAAGGATCAAAGTCTTTACAGTTGATCAGGTAAGATTTATTTCCAAAAGGGCATTAGGTCATATTTGGCTCAGAATATAGGACTTGTGATTTTCTTTATCCTCCTGTTTTTTCTTTTTCTTTCTTTTTTTTAAAAAAACAAACAAACTAGAGACCAAAACTAGTAATCTCTATTAATATTTAGTGGTAATACTTTATTTCTTCTTCAGGTAACTGTCCATGTAGGCATTTAGCTGTCAGTAACAAGATCATAACTCAAGCTCACCTGCCTGTGTAGCATATGTCTGTCTTAAGCTTTTCTTGGGCTTTATCTTTGAATATGTGAAAGTTGACAAACTTCTCCATGTGCATCTTTGGTTTAAGGAGGAGCTTTCTCTTGTTTATCAAAGTGCACACCCTCCTGCTTTATGTACCAGAGCCTCTATCTTGTCTGAGTTGTGCTCTGTTTCTGTAGGAGTTGCTTTTCTTCTGTACCAAACCCTTTTTCTCTTTGTTTTGGCTGTTGGTTCGGGTTACTTCAGAAGGGTATTCCCTTTACTGTAACTGTCAACAATTAGGTTTCCATCGAGATTGTTTGAAGTCTCATGAGTTACCAAGCCTAGAGTTTCAATGTTAGATGATATGAATATTTCTCATCTCCAGAATCATAGAATCGTCAGGGTTGGAAGGGACCTTAAAGATCATCTAGTTCCAACCCCCCTGCCACGGGTAGGGACACCTCCCACTAAATCAGGTTGCTCAGAGCTCCATCCCACCTGGCATTAAAAACTCCCAGGGATGGGGCTTCCACCACCTCTCTGGGAAACCTGTTCCAGTGTCTCCCCACCCTCATGGTGAAGAACTTCTTCCTAATGTCCAATCTAAATCTACCCTCCTCAAGTTTGGATCCATTCCCCCTTGTCCTATCACTACCTGACATCCTAAAATATCCCTCCCCAGCTTTCTTGTAGGCCCCCTTCAGATCCTGGAAGGCCAGAATAAGGTCTCCTCACAGCCTTCTCTTCTCCAGACTGAATAACCCAAACTCTCTCATCCTGTCTTCATAGGAGAGGTGCTCCAGCCCTCTGATCATCCTCATGGCCCTTCTCTGGCCACGTTCCAGCACGTCCAGATCTTTCTTGTAATAGGGGCTCCAGAACTGGACGCAGTACGCCAGGTGGGGTCTCACGAGGGTGGAATAGAGGGGGAGAATCACCTCCCTTGACCTGTTAGCCATGCTTCTCTTGATGCAGCCCAGGATACAGTTGGCTTTCTGGGCTGCAAGTGTGCGCTGACAGCTCATTTTGATCTTCTTGTCCACCAGCATCCCCCAAGTCCTTCTCTCCAGAGCTGCTCTCAAGCAGACAAGTCCAAATCTTAATAAAGAAGTAGGATGATGCTGATCCCTGTCTCTCCTATAGTGGAGCTGTTACTGCTGCTAATGGCACTCCTCAAGTTCAAGTTCCTGTAGGGCCCAGATGATTCTCATGTGTTGAGGAAGCATCACATCTTTTAATCTCCTTGGTATACCTTTAAGTTCTTGCCTTTGTTTTTGAAACACAAAAAAATCTCTCCATCCTTTACTGCAAGGATGGCAAGTTCTAGCACAGACTGTGCTTGAGTGACCTTTATTGACCACATCAGGCAGGAAAGCACCTGGCAAAGTAAAAGACAAGTAAAAGGAGTTCAAGGAGTGAGGCTGTAGCATCTCTGACTGAGGGCTTGCTCTGGAGAACAGCCACACCTTGCTCTGGTTATCCAGTAAGGCTTTCTTGCCATGTAAATTTTCCCATTAAGCATGGCCCAATATCTTAGTGGAATCGTTGGGTCCCTTCAGGACCACCATTCATGGAGCTGTGAACAGCTCATGCCTTCCTTAAAGCTTCTGCACCTTTCAGATTCCAGCTCTGTTTTTCATAATTTACTATTCGGTATTTCTTTTCCTAAGACTTTTGGTTCCCATGTCCATGTGGGCATTCATAATAGAAAGGAAAGGGAAGTTGTTTACCAAACTGTGGTTTCTATATGTACTTTCAGCCATCTGCTGTATCCCTGCTTCTTTTTCTTTGCTTCTCAATATTTGAATTGTGCCAGTGAGAGGAAGTGGAGAACTTACAGTGTCTGCGCTGGTGTTTGCAACAAAGATACAGATACTTATTTTCCAAAGTTATTTTTTAATCTAATAGTTCCATACCAGTAGATTGAAGAAACAAATAGTATGTTATTCTAAAGTTGACCCGGTTCTTACATCAGCCAGATCTGCTTTTAGTTTCTTGCATTATGCTTATCGTCTGTATGGCAGAGTGAATATTTCAGATGAAATGCAAGTTTTCAGACTGTTTTTAAACTCTTTTGTAGAGCATACACCATTTTGTAACAATAGTTATTTCTTTGAATTCCACTCATTGTTGTCAAATCCTTGAAATTACTGAGCCTGCTCAGCTTCCACTGAGGACAATCCAGATGTCTGAGTAATGGATGCTCTTTGCATCATTTGCTTGTCTTAGTAACTTGTTTCAAGACATGGAAATGAAGCAAACTGACTTGTCAGGAACTGTAATGTAATAGAAGTTAGGATGAGAAATGTGGAAGTTTCTAAATAAGCGAATACAAGGCAAAGAATAATGTGGCAACATTTTTACCTAAAAAGGTAGTCAGAAATGATTGAATGGGTTTTTTTCAGTTTTTATGAATAATGCTGGGAGGAGAAAACCTGAACTTGCTGACAGTTACTATGACCCCAAATGACAGTAGCTTTCATTTTTGTTTAATTTAAATAACTGAAATATTCTTACTCATCTTGTTGGAGACATTTGGATTGAGGACACTCAGCAGCTTTTAAGATTGTGTTCCTAAATAGCAAGGAATATGTTGTGATGGAAAAGGAGGACACAATAGGACTTGCCTGGGGCATAATGATGTATTTCAAAATAATTTATGTCTACCTTCTCCAGAAAAGCAATTACCATACTGTTATTTCTCCAGTATAAATTAAAAGGAAAAGCTTGTGTGAAAGGTTTGTTTTTTCTGTTCTTTCCTGGAAGGAATACATTCAAAGAACAGACAGACCTTTAAAAATGCGTTAGGCGTCTTTTCCTCACTTTCATACTGAAGCACCAGGAACTGATCCTAACCCTTCAATAATAGACTTTTCCAAAAACGAGAACATTACCTGCTTTTAAAATGTGCTTACCGTTTACTTCAGTTAAAATGCAAATGTCATGTAGAGGATATTGCTTTTAAAACGAAGGTGTCCCCATAAAGGTTACATTAAGGTCTTGTTAATCCATGGTATCAACCTTCGAGACGTGTTTGAGAGAATAACTCCTTTATCTGTTTGCAGAGTATCACTTCTGCTGGGGTTATTTTTAAGTCAAAATATCTGGAGAATTAAATCAATTCAAGATTTACATTGCTTCATGATTCAGCATTATTTTAATTTACACTTCACCAGCTCTATTGGATTTGGATGAGTGCAAAGAAGGGTCTGTTCAAAGAGTAAGTCCGGGACATTACGGAGCTGTGATACTAATTGCCAATTGCTCCATACGAGGCTCCAGGCAGCTCACTTAAACCTGTCCAGTCACTGGGCGATTGTGAAAATGGAGACTGTAAGACATGCATATCTTGCAGCCAGCTAAGAGGATAAAATAATTACTTGAAATTAGCTTGTACATTTATTTGAATTTTTAGTTCATCATCCACTGCTGTTGTTACAGACAGCAGGTCATAGATTATGTTTGGCTGCAGGGGATTTATAATATGACAGGACTCTCCTGCCTTTTTTTTTTTTTTTTCAGAGGTTCAAACAGTCCAGAAGAGTTGATGATTCACTAGGGGAGGGAAGTTGGAGGCAGTTTACCAGTGCCCCCACCACTTTTTCTGTAGTTTCAGCTCCCACCCAGAAAGTGCAGGAACACAAAATGATTTCTGAGCCCTGGGCATCTTCTGATGCTTGACCATTCCCAGAGGAGGTCAGAGAGGCATTCCCTGCCTTCAGGGCTGCAATGTGGAGCCTGAATACTTAGTAGGGATAACTCTTGGGTGTTGCCTACAGGGCTCCTCTGTATCTCTGTTCCTGTGTTGGGAAGTTTTTTGCTTCTGTTTTGAAACTGGCAGTAAAAACTACTGGCCAGAACTCAGGCAGTTAACTACAGTCCTGGAAACAACAGAATGCTCAAGTGCTGTCCAAACACCTGGTAAAATCAGTGCATGCCCTTGTTACCTGCTCCTCACTACTCCTTGCTTCCTCTGACATGTGCTGGGCCTCTTTGTGAGCGGCATGTGGGGACTGATCTACCACAAGGTACTTTGTGAGATTAGCGTACCAGATTCGACTGATAGATTCGTTTGAATCGTGCCAGGAGGCTCTAAGAGTTGTGATAATTAAGTGGTGTTGCTTTTACAGTGTATTACACCATCTGGCTCCAGACTTAGTTGTCTGTGTTTGGTAACTGATCTTGTTTGGAAATAAAAATACTTTCTGAGGCTCTAGCTTCTAGGAGCAGACGGGGAATTGGTGTCTGGAGCTAAGTGGAAAGGTAAGAGATGTGTCCACAGTAGATTTTTCCGTTTTTATACATATATGCAAGACAGGTAAGCAATCCCACTCATTCACAAGTCTGCACTGAAATGTAACTGTTCCTAGGAATGGGTTTTTTTTTGGAAGAAGCTCCCTGTCACGTTACAGTGGCGTTTTATTTACTGTGTCTCTTTCCTTCAATAGACATCAGAAGTCTTGATGCCTATTGAAGGAAAAGGGTTTGAAGGGTGTGTAAGGGCCGAGGAGCTCACAGCCATTTTCTCACCACTAATACAGGATTTAGAAATAATTCCAGTTATTTACTGATAGACAGACATGTTTTCAGGGGCTAGTTTTGAGCTCTGTTTTCTGAGTCCCAGGATGCCCTTGCCTGTTACCCATCAATGTGAAGGGCTCCTAAGAAAGTTTGCACCATATTCAGGGTAAAACTACAAGAGGAATTTCAGGTTGGTGGAATGTGGTAACTTCCTACTGGACCACATTACTGAGATCCCAAAGTGAATGTACAGGCAGCTACTTATGCCTCTTTGTTATCTTGGCTTTTAATTACTCATTTAAAGCTTACCTGAATGCCAGGACTGGGAGCCTGTGCTTTTTACCTTCACAGTAACATGTCTCAGAGGATTTGAAGGCCTAAAGGTATAATCAATTTTATTTTAACGAGGTGGTAAAACTCTGGTAATGAGGTGGTAAAATTGCTGTATCAGATCCCATATTTCCTTTGCAAATTAGGAAAGAATTAATAATCCAAACTCCTGAAAGAGATAGCAAATGTCTTATGTGATGCTAGAAAAAATTCCTGTAGGTGCTGGATGTTTAAGGAATACGAAGAGTGATCACAAAAGAAATAGTTGTATGATATGCTTTCCTTTATACCTGCAGGACCATAAAGTAGAAGAATTCATCAGTTCTCCACTTTATTCAGTTTTGATAATCAGTTACGAGATGGTGCTGCGATGTTTGCATCAAGTTCAGGCTGTAGAATTCAACCTCCTCATCTGTGATGAAGGACATCGTCTGAAAAATAGCTCTATTAAGACAGCTACAGCCCTCACTAGTCTGTCATGTGAGAGGAGAATTATCCTTACTGGTTAGTATCTATAGTGACTTTTAATATTTACCTGTGCTAACAGCACTGGGTTGAGGGTAAAGAAAATGTTAATCTAAGTATGGCAGGAGCATGGTATAAACTTTAACAATGGGTATTAAATGTGCAGATCTAGGGTCTTGTAAAGACAAATTATTTCTGTGTATTTTTTTTTAATAAATGCAGAGTTTGTCCAACTTCAGGGACAGGCAAGGAGCCTGGGAACTTCTGTGAGGGAATCAGGATTCTGTTTACATACACTCTTTGCTTTCCTTTATAGTTATTTAATAAAATTGATTTAGAACTTGGTTTTTTAAATTCCTTGGTCAAAACTGCCAGACATGCAGTCTGTTTAGTTAGGGGGACAGTAGTTTATTAATCATTATGAAGTTCTAGGTTAATGCAGTACTCTGAGTAATTTCCATTGAAACAAACCATCTGTTTTCAGTACGCATTCTCAACATTAAACCCTGCATTCAACAATTGTACTTCTATAATTTTCAAGAAAAAGTTACCAGATACAGGGTTATTTTTTTCTCTCTCCAGGTACTCCAATCCAAAATGACTTGCAAGAATTTTATGCGTTAATAGAGTTTGTGAATCCAGGAATACTTGGTTCTTTATCCACATACAGAAAGATATATGAGGAACCAATTGTCAGGTCGAGAGAACCCTCAGCCACAAAGGTATATGATTTTTTAAAAAATGCGGTTATACAAGAGAATTTGTAGACAGCACTGTGAAATTTGCTTTCTATGGAATAAAATACACCTCAGGGCTAATAGTAGGAAAAGCTTTTCAAATTCGTGTTTCAAAAGAAATGAGTTGTTCTCCAAAGGGAGCTGCAGGAATACATGCATGTTGAGCCCATAAATTTTCAGGCAAGAATTGCTCTTCTGACTCCCTGCATTCCCAAAAATGCCAAGTGTGTTATGATACGATGACATTTATTCAGTCTTAGTTTCAACACAATAGTGCAAAATCTACATGATTTTATCGCCTCAGTCAAGAAATTCTGAAATATAATTTGAGCCTTGAGTATCTTCTGGGAAATTTTCTTCCTTTGTTTAAGACTTTAGAAACCAGACTTAGAATCAAGCTCATGCAGTGGTACTAATTGGAGAAGAAATGACTGTTACTGTCCTATGTTAGAAAGCAGCATCCTACCTTTAAAATGTTTTTTCATTACCTATTAAAATAATATAAATTTATTGCAATGAAATAGAAGTTTATCATTAATTTTGCGCTTCGTTCTTTTAGGAAGAAAAGGAATTAGGGGAAGAAAGAGCAACAGAACTCACACGCCTCACTGGACTCTTTATTCTTAGGCGAACACAGGAGATTATAAACAAATTCCTGCCCCCTAAAAAGGAGAGCATCATCTTCTGCCGACCAACAGCACTGCAACTTGAATTGTATCGAAAACTGCTTAGTTCTCGAGTTATTAGGTCCTGTCTACAAGGCGGGCTAGAAAACAGTCCTCACCTAATATGTATAGGAGCTTTGAAAAAACTTTGCAATCATCCATGTCTGCTGTTTAAAGCTATAAAGGTATCTATTTGCATGGGGCTGGGTGCCTGCAAGTAGTCATTTCAGCAGGCAAAGGTCCCTGAAACTATGTTGTGATCAGTGTGAATGTTACTTATGGTCATTTCCATACTCTCTCCTCATATTCAACTCCCTTTAGGAGATCTGCTTTCAAAAACATAGAAGTCTGAATGTACTCAGGGAAGGTATCTCACCAGTTTCCTGTTGCCTTATGCCGTTTTCTTATTCTCAGTGTACTTTTCCTTTTAATCTTGTCTCTGAGTATTTGTAAAAATACATGTAAATGTGAATTTTACAAAGAACACTGTTATCTAGAGATGTCTGATGGTTCCTCTGACACCTCCCTCTCTACCTGATAATTCCACTCTCTCAAGCTCAGTGGCAATGGGGAGCTGCTGGCTCATGTTGTCAGTGGTACTGGATGTCTCCATTTCCACTTCTGGGATCATATCACACTGTACATCTTGTTATTTCTATAGAAATGTTCTCAGTGCCATAGGTTAAATAATGTGGTAATTGGAACTTGGTAATACTGACTTCTGTGGCAACTTGTCAAAGTCCAAGTGAGGTGAGTGGAAATGTCTTTCTTAAAAGATGTACCTCATGACTTTGTAGGAGTGTCCACAGCTCAGACCTCCCCATAACTTTCACCGTTAATTGCCTTTGCTTCATATTATAAGTGTTAGAAAATTTTCATATGTGAAAGCATAAGCCTGTAGAGACTATAGGGATGGGAAGTGCTAGATGTGCAAGTCATTTATTGCCATTTTAGTTTGGGCGTTTTAAAAGTTTGGCTTTTTCTTCCCTTTGAAACGTTGATTTTCAAATTACAGCAAAATATTACCTGTATTTCTTCTATTTTATTGTTTTTACTTGCTAGCTTTTCTTCATTTCTTCTTAATGACAGCATCTTCCTTAAAAACAGTCAACGACTAGGAAGTTCCGTAATAAGAGATTATGGAATTTAGAAAGAATAAACAGAGTCTTGATTATTTTTTTTATGCCACATTTTAGCATGGTTTTGCTGTGGGTGTGTGTCCGTGTGGTTAGGTAAATAGAGAAGCAGAGGTAAAACAAAATTTTCAGTTTAAAATATTTCAGCTTTCTACTCAGCTGGAAACAGCATCTTAGCTTAGAGGGCATAAACCAAAGTAAACACCATCGGTATTTTAAAACGCTGCTTTTAATCCAGGCTTGGGAGGTTGTCATGCTCACGTTACACTACTTTGTGGCAGTTTTTGATGCCTCTTTTTGTCTCTCTAATAAAAATACAGCAAAGTTTGGAAAAAAACCCAAATATCTTAGAGGGATTGTGGAACTTGAAACTTTTTGTTTTCCATAGGAAAAAAGCTGTGATCCTGTATCTGATGAACGTGATGAGTCCAGCCTCTACGAAGGTCTAGTAGATGTCTTTCCACAAGATTATACTTTGGACACTTTCTCTGAAACTGATTCAGGAAAATTGCAGGTGCTGGTGAAGTTACTAGCAGCAATCCGTGAGCTCAACTCTTCCGAAAGGCAAGTATTAGAGAAAGGTAAAAGGGAAATAATGGGAATGACCTTCTGGATATTGCTTTGCTTTTCAAACACACGGAGAATGTAATACTCAAAGGCATTGTAACTGTTTGCAGAAGTGGGAAGCATATTTATGCATTGTACTCCTGCCTCTACCTTGTTAGATTAGTAAACTAGGATTTGTTGCAGACATAATATTCAAAGATGCTCTTCATATTTTTTTTCCAAGTAAAGACACTTACATTTCTCATACCAAGTTCAAGCAAGTAAGATAGTTTGCTACAGCCCCTGTACTAGGACACATTATCTTTACTTGCAGGGACTTTCCAGTGCTTTCTATCTCCTTGAGTAGATGTATTAATTTATGAAATATTTTAAAACTCGCTAAAAAATAGTTTTAATTACTATATTGTAAGTTATTTCCTCTTTAATCGTGTTTAACTGCTCAGTGCTTGCTGCCTTTTCTCTTCAGGGTAAGCAATAGATCAGTCATAGAATCGTAGAACACCAGGTTGGAAGGGACCTCAAGGATCATCTGGTCCAAATTTCAAGTGAAAAAAAAAACGAAAACAACAAAAAAAAAACACCAGAAACTTGCACAGCAGCTGCTAATTTGCCCTGTGGTAAATGCCACTGGCATGTAGGAAAACCTCTGTTTATCATGTGGTAAGAGGATGCACATGGTTAGTTACTGTGCAATTGCTGATTCATGGAAATCTCACATGCCCTTGTGTCCCATGATAACTTTTTTATGGACTCCTGCCTTAAAGCCCAGCTATTCCAAAATTATTTGTCTTTTAACTTGTGTTTAAATCGATGCCTAAATAGGACATGCTGTCATTCGGTAGGTGGGAAGTAACAGCAAATCTCTTGGTACTGATGTAATGGAATTTGAAGATGCTGTCTTTTTACAAATCAGGAAGCTGAGCCTCTTTTTGGAGTTTATATGCCTAACATCCATGACAGCTAAATATCTAAATGTTCTGGCCTTATTTCTTGTAGATCAAAAGAAACAGGAATATTGGGAAAAAGCTCCTCTTCCTGCATAAGTGCTATAGGAGTTGCAGCCTCGCGGCTTTATTTTACACCTTTAAAACTTTATTTTGCACTTTTAAAAGTTGGCTTGCATTAATTCAGTGCTGTTCAAGTTTCTTCTTCTTTTATTTCTCTGCTCTCATTAGGACTAAATAGTTTTTGCAATATACAGACTCAGTTCCAGTCCCCTTCCAAAGTTTATGTTCTGTTTCTGAGTGAAACAAAGATGTAAATTTGTTGATTGACCGAAAATTCACTCTTGTGAAGTGTTTACATACAAGTCTTGCATGTAGTTCAATTGTAAAGTGTAATAATAAAAATATTTTAAAACAATTTAAAAATGTTAATTTATCAAGTTTTCGATGAAATTATTTATCCATTCTTGAGTACTTGTTTTTAATAATAATTAAAATGGAGCACCTTTGATGGAATTTGTTACATTTAGTTTAGGTTATAAAAGACCTCCAAACAAGATCTGGCAGAAAATGCCCTAACTGTCATTATTTTCTTTGTGGCATAAATTCAAAAGATTTTTTTTTTTTGACTCAATAGAATTATCCTCAATATCTGGGAGCATAGAAATTGTAGATTTGTTGGTCTCTGAAACTTATTTAGACAAAATTTGAGAGAAGAAACACCAATATTAGTCATGGTCATTAGTTTAAGGGATCAGACTGATTTTTCTTTAAAAGATTAACAACAAAAATCCAGACTATATTGTTTGTGATATATTTCACTATCCTTCATCACAATTCTTTCCAATTATAAAATGTAGGAAAGAGTCACTGCTTTCCTGTTTCATGATTTTGTTCATGAGAATTTTCTGAGGTTGTCTATAGAAGTTCACAGTAGCTTTTTCAGTAGTAGAATAATATATATATTATTTATTAGCTGCTACAATACCTTCTACAAATGCTGCTTTAACAACAGCTATTTTGTATAAATAGAGATAAAAAAAAAAATCTTTACAGTTGCTTCTGGATCCCTGCAATCTGTGCATTAAACCAAATTCTCTTGTGAAGGAAACTATTCGTTGTTTAACATATGAATGCTTGACAGTAAGTATAAAACATCCAAATCTAGCATGTGCTTCAAATTCATGAGAAAAGTTTTATTTCTTAGGAAGTATGAGTAACATCAGGTTGATGTGTAATTTTTGCTTGACTTGCAGTTTGACGTCTTCAGTAATTTGCTGTTGGACTTTAGCTTTACCAAGGTCTAAGATGATATCTTTGTTTTACTCTTTGACAGAGTTGTGCTGGTGTCCCATTACACTCAGACATTAAACATACTACAAGACACGTGCAAATGTTATGGATACTCCTATACTAGACTTGATGGACATACTCCTGTCTCCCAGAGACAACAGATTGTTGATAATTTTAATAGTAAATTCAGTCCAGCTTTTATCTTTTTGCTGAGTTCAAAGGCTGGTGGAGTAGGACTGAATCTGGTGGGAGCATCTCATTTGATCCTGTATGATATTGACTGGAATCCAGCCACGGATATTCAGGTCTAGTAACAACAACTGTGTGTGGGGGGGATGGGTTGGGATGGGCATCAAACAATTTTCTGCTTGATTTTGAAATGCCTGGCTTTACATGTCTTACTGCTACCAATTTTCATATTGCATCTGGACAAGTACAGTGCTGAAGAAAAACTCTTTCTGAGATGAACAGAAGAAATATTTCTCGGTCATATTATATATATTAGGATCATTAGAATCCCTTTTGCAGTAAAAAATGAGAAGATGAAGTTCTGGTTTCTTTGGAGGAGTGAGTCATGCATCCCCTTTGTCCTTTGACCTCTTTCTAACTGTAAAGTTACTGTGTTTCAAAAAAGAAAAGAAAAATGTCATTAGACTGCATAGCAAATGTTCCTGTCAGTTTGCAGTATCTGAGAAAATGGGAGGGATTCTGATCCGAATTAAGAGAATGAGAAAATCATGTGGCAATAAAGCTGAAAGAAACAAAACAAAGCCAGTGCTGTGCTATTCTGTAATTGTACTGTTGGCCTCAAGGGATTATTTAGTTGGCGTAAGAGTGTTCAGTTTAAATAGTCCTTAATAATAACAATTTAAAAAAATCTTTTTATAAATGCAGTAAGAATTTTTTTGGTGTAATCGTTACATTTTTTATAAAAAAACCAAACCACCGAGCCATATAGTAGTACTCAGGTACATTTTGTTTGTTTAAGAATGAAAGGGAGTGTGTAATACTTATTTTCCATTTTTAAAAGAAATGGAAAAGTCATTTTAAAAGATGTATTGTGACATAAAACAATTCTGGAGATGGGGGAAAATCATGTTTAGAGAGCAAATATGGAGTGGAGATTTCTGTCAGGAAGGATTTAAAACCTCTATTTGCCTGCTATAGTGCACAGAAACAAAGGGGAACATAAATGGCAGAAAGTAAATTATATTTTCAAAATTATTTACAGTTAATAATAGAAAACTTATAAAAAGAGTCAAAGGCAGTTACTGGGGAATGCTTTCTTTGGACAATGTCTTTTTGAATGGGCAAATAAAACCGGTAATTTGATCAGTGGAGGTTGCAAGTTTTAGTTGAAATCACATTGTATTGTAGATTGTTAATGCTCTTCATGTTTTTGCTTTCTTCAGGCAATGGCTAGAGTGTGGAGAGATGGTCAGAAACGTACTGTGTATATCTACAGGCTACTAACCACAGGTCAGAGATGGTGCTCAAACCTACCCTACAGTCAGTCAACTATTGAAATTTTTGGACATCATTCACTCTTCAAAAATACTTCTTGTTTGTTCTGAATTCAGTTAAAATAGAGACATCGTACTGATTCATCTGCCTTTCACAGAGTCACAGAATTGTTGAGGGGGTAATAGACCTCCGAGATCATCAAGTCCAGCCTATTTGCTTTGCTTTGCTTTTGCTTGAATAACTGAAAATAGTGGTTTAGCATTTCCTATGAACGTTGCTATCAAGAAATGGATTTGACTTTACTTCTTGAGAAGTACTGGTCAAAACATGTCCCAGTGTATCTATTTTTTTTTTTTTTCAATACAGGTTCGATAGAAGAAAAGATTTATCAAAGGCAGATCAGCAAACAAGACCTTTCTGGGGCAGTTGTAGACTCTTCCAAGACATCTGAACACATCAATTTTTCCATTGAGGAGCTGAGAAATCTCTTTGCTCTTCATGAAGATTCCAACTGTGTTACCCATGACTTGCTTGAGTGCGACTGTATGGGAAAGAGTGAGTTTCAAAGTGAGTTTCTTTTTCACTATCTCTGGCCTTTGCTGAGGAAGTACATCCATTCTAAATAGATTGTCTGTCACTGGAGAAGACTCTGATGCTCAGTAAAATAGGATTGAATTAATGAGGTTCACTGTGGGATCTTGCAGATAGTGGCTGATTTTTCTAAATCCATAGGAGCCCTTCACAGGATGAAGAGGAGAAAAGATTATTCCTTGCGGTAACAACTAATGTATCATGCCTCTTAATTCCTTGAAGCAGTTGTGGCCAGCTCAACCAGTAATTCGTTACAGCCAAACGACACTCTCTGGCGTTTTGTTTCTAAATATTCAAGGACAGCAATGAGTAGCTGCAGGGCTAGTTCAAAAGCTGTTTATCTGAGGGCAACTATACCAGATGAAGATCCACACCAGATTTCTGAATATAAGCCTTTATTTTACAGCTATTAACTAAAGCTGATGATTAGAATAGCTATTTGACAAATGCTGGAAGGTCCCCTGGCAGTTGTAAAGCCAAGTTGCAAACATTCACGTCTGTCCTTTCTGGAGGAACCTGTCTCTTGTTCTTTTGGCATATGAAAATAGTTTGCATACAAGTATAGAAGTTTCAGTTACGAGCAGAATTTAAAAAAACCAAACAATAAAATCACGTTTACATCTTACCATTTTAATTTTATTGCTCATCTAGTTTCTTAAAGGAAAGAGTGTCTATTGCCCTGACGTGTTTCTTTCCTTTGGGCATGAAATACCCATGTACAGTATTTGCAAATGTGGTAGCAAAGTACCGACACTGATATCTTCTGAATGCACATAGATTCCACAGTAAAAAGAAACAGAAAAGAAATGGGTACAAGAGTGCATGTTCTCAACACACATAAGCCAGAAATTAACTAATACAGCCCCAATGAGACTACTTTGCTTGATGGATTGCACGTTTCTAGGTAATAGGCTAGAGTTGAATTTCTTTCTCGTTCTACCCAAAAAGGGAAGGACTTGGCCAGTGAAAGCACTGTGCTTCTGTAGCCGTGAGAATTTGAGTCTCCTTATTTTTTTGCTCCACATACTGATTTCAGTGTCTTTGTATCTTTCTGTAATGATTGAAAAATGACAGCTTCCATTTTTGCATGAGTAAGTGATGTTCTAAACTATACTAGCCTCCACTTAGGTACTATAACAGAATCTGTGCAGAAAAGGCACCTTTAGTGATAAATGTCAGCCAGATTTTTTTCACTGGTGTACAGTGAGGCAGGTAGAGCTCCTGGACTGCAGGAATGCAGAGAATTTTTATACTGTTACTGTGATGAATATGGTGCATATGATATTTAGGAGTTTCCAATTGTATTACACTTTGAACACGTTAGTTCCATCAGTTGAATCACAAGCATTGGGCTTTTGGATCTTGTAACCAGGGCTTCCTCAAGGGTAATTATATCTTGGTCCCAGTGAACAGAACCTTTTGGCGGTAAATCAAGGAAAAACCCAAAGGCCATTCTTGAACTTGAGTGGTGGAAATGGTAGAGTGAGGGGAAGGTTTGATTTCCTAAAGAGCAGAGGACAAACTGAGTGATCAGTTCCCTAGGCAAATCGTTGTCTGTCACGGTCTTCAATTTGATCACCCCCGAACCCAGCTACCACTTTGCTGGTCTCTTTGCCTAAGAACTGAAAGCTGTCAAATTGCTTCATCAGGGAACCAGGTTCTGGGTTACTGGGGCTATACAGGTAGTAGCGCATAGAAAAGGCCAAGAACTTTCATTTTTTTGTCTCCTCCATTTTTAACAAAGGATAAACTAAAGAGGAGCCAAACAGCATAATTCAGGCTTCACAATATATGAAGCTTTCTTAATGATCTCCATTAGATGTACCAATGATACTGGATATTCCTGACCAAGCTTCTGTTGTGTATTCATGGTAGGAGCCTTGAAAGGAAGGTATTACCCGTGCATGGATCATGCAGATGGGTTGGTTGCTACTCTGCTGGCTTTCAGATCAGCTACAAAGCTGTCAGCCTGTTGTTTTACCTGATTGTGGTGTAATTAATGGAGTTCGGAACACAGGATCTGTAAGGACTTGCAAAGTGCTTCTATTTTAAATTTTCTTCTGTCCAGTAAAAGCATATGTTTCAAGTCTAGTGCAAATGTGCATCGTATGTCAGTCAAAGGGAAAGTGTTGCATATATGAGTCTTTATGAGCTCTTCAAAACTTAAAAAAACTTCAGATTACTCCGAGTCATCATGCTGCTCGCATCACTGGTCTTTCCTAAGGAGCACTGCTATGGAAATATTTGACAACTGGTTTTAAACCAGTAACAGCAGTGATGCATTTTTTTTTAAGTCCCAGATGATTTCTTCATTTATCACATGCATCAGATGAGTCATGAAGCCAACAATGTGTGACATATCCTGCAATGACCTGGTACCATTTGGGGCTTTAGGATTCTTTGTCAAAAGTGAATTCTTCTCTCTGTGCTTGACAGCAATAATTTTTCCTTAGCGTGACATACAGTATATGACGTCATGTGCATTGAATGGCTTGGTATAATCTGGATGTGCACAGCTCCAGTGTACTGAGTCAATGAAATAACTAGTCAAGCTATTCTCAGCTGGGTGAAATGACTCCTCTGGGGGGATATAAAAGCTAGCATGAATTTTGCTGCAACATACTTCTAGATTCGGATTTACTTAAAGAATGGGAACAGCCCAAATGTCACAGAATTAGGAAGATAGAAGAAAGGAAATTACCAGAGATTTCCTTTCCCATCCGTGTATAAAAGGATTTGTCTTTATGCTAGTACGTGGTGATTTTGCTAAACCTGATGAAAAAGCAAGAAACAGCTTTTCTCCTCTTAATGTGGGTATATACGTTTGGGTTTCATTGGCATAGAACAATTATATATGCTCTTCTGTTTTAGTTGTTATCACCAACTGACTAATTGATTCAGACTGAAATAGTCTGTCTTAGTTTTCTCTGATGAGTCTATTGCATCATTTTTTCCAGATCCTTCCTCAGAAAAGGCCTCTATATCTAGAAGTTGCCAGCTTGGGCATTCAAAGCCTAATTCAAAGAAACCACTCTCCGTGTCACAGTTGATGCAATGGAAACATTTCTCTGGGGAACATCAGACTCTTGCTGATCCTTTCTTTGAAAGGATAAAAGAGAATGTTTCATTTGTTTTCCAGAATGTAACCAGTCCAGCTTCCCCCACCTAATAAAACCTAAGTGTCTTGCCCTACCACTTGCATTCTCCTCCTCTTAGGTATAATAAACAACTTATGCGCAGTTACCTTTTGGTTTTTTTGGCCAAATTCTGGTTTTGTGTATTTCTGACAAGGTTTCTGGGTAAATGAGATTGGTGGTGTTTATACAAAGGTACAATTATTGCTAAGTTAAGCGTACTTGCTATAATTAAAATACAGATTTTTAAAACTAACTTTGCTTTCCAATCTTCTGTTCCCTTGATATCATAATTGGTAAGACTGTTTTTATGCACATTCCTATGTACGTCTACTTTGGTTTATAGTTTTCATCTGATCACAGTGATTTCTTGCTTGTAAAACTGGCAACTCTTCAGCCGCATTTTATAAGATTAGGCAATGCTATATACTTGTTTATGCTGTTAATCAGACTCTGGTTGGATTTTTGTTTTGGCAATGAAAAGTTACCTATCTGGTATAACTGCCTCTTTAGAACAAGGTAGCCGTTTGTACTCTTGGACTTACAATTTAATGAAACTCAGAGCAATAGTCACTGAGACCACAGCTTGATACTGTGTCCAAATGTTCTGAAATTCTCCTGTTGCTTTTACTTGGGAAAATAAGCAACTTTATTTCTCAGACATAGAGAGTACAGGCTTATCTACATTTAGCTAACTCCTTTTAAGGATGCTTTTTGCCAAACACCGATATACTGAGCATATTTTCCTGGTGTATATTTTTTTTTTACTATGTTTTCCTTCTTCTTTGAAGGCATGAAAGTTTGAAATCAGTTTACAGCTTTTAAGTGAAGTACTTCGAAAGTGAGGTATTTTGATGCAATTTGGGAACAGAAAGCCATGTGCACTGACCTCTCTTCACCATCTGCATTTATTTCAGAAGGCTTTTTAGTTTTCTTTGATGAATGACACCAGAAAATAATGAAGACCAAAGTGAGAGAGTGATTGAGAAAGCCATCAATTACAAACATCTTTTTTGGCATGTAAATTATGTTCTCAGTAACAATTAGAATTATACTAATAGGCAGAGTTTAATTTTTTTACGTTTTAGGCTGACTGTTGAAGAACCTGTTCTTCACCCTGTATATGATGGAATGTGGTGATCACACATATGTAAATGCTGTGCTTCTTGCTTGTTTACGGCAATAATACCCCAATAGCAGGTTGCAATCTGCACACGGTGTTACACATGATGCAGATTGAAAATCCAGTTCTGAGCTTTGATATATCCTGGAAAATTAGATTTCTCACTGGAAAAATAGGTTGTGGAAAACATAGGATGGATGAATACAGACTCTTAATTTATTATACCATCTGTGATTCTCTCACAGTAGTCTGCAACAACCTGCAAAATGAGATTAGCCCATCTTGCTCGCATAATTATAGTATAATAATATGTGTTTTCATACAAAATGCAGCATGTGAACATGTGAATTTCTTCACCCATAGATGAGAAATGTCTACTAGGAGAAGTTCCTGTGGTGAATTTACTCTAATCAGACTGTTGACCGATAAGGTATATTGAGGATTTCAAGTCTGTATAAGGTCCCGTTGCCCCTTCTCTTAACAACTGTGAAATCCTAGAGGATGGGAAGGTGGCTGGTGCTGAAAGTCAAGTATCAGGTTCTAGCAGATGGTCTCAGACGTGGCTTCTGGATTCACTGCCAGTGATGCCAGCTGTAAGGCACTATGTATTTTATGTTGCATAGTCTCACCAATCAGTCCTAGCCTCCTAAGTCCAAGACTTGCTCTGCACAAAGAGGGAGAGAAGGACTGTGGAAGCAATGGCTGTGTTCTAGTGCAGTGCTTGAAATGTAAGTTATGGTTAATGTACTTGCTTGCCTTTTCTGGTTTTTGAAGGCTACAAGCATTCATCCCCCAAGTGGTAGTTCTTGTGGACACATGCCAAAGAATCAGGTGAGTCTGCCTAACAAGATCTCAAATGGTGGCTTCTTCAGTGCAGAGTGGAGAGCAGCAGAAACTACAGGAGTCAGCGCAATGGCAAGCAGCGTATTTTTTTCAACAAATGCTAAGCAAAGATTACCAGAATTCAGTACTTATTAATGCTGCGGAATCAGCAGAAATACCTGGAGGTATGCCTGAGGCAGCAGCAACAAGCCCAGTGCCAGCTAAATGCCCCAATGCCTTCATAGGTGTGAAATGTTGAGGGTTATCGAGTCAAAGTGTGCTCCATCTGAGCCAAGACGTGTTGTAGGACGCTCCATTGAATGACACCCATTTGAGCTGCTTTGCACTAGCAGGCTCAGAGAGGAGTGCGCACCTTGTCAGGAGAACAGATCACAAAGACACGTGCTGTTAGGGAACAGTCTGCTAATCTTAGAAAGGCTCCTGCAAGGCTCTGAATCACGCTGGGCAGAGAGGCTTGTCAGCCAGCCCTCAGATTCAGCAATCAATCCTGTGTTCCTTGCCAGATCTTAGCTGAGAGGAGGGGATTTTGGAGAAATTCTGTTACGTCTGGAATAGGGCATATTGCCAGAGACAAGCGTACTGTGTGTTCTTGACTGAGACCAACCCTGATTTTACAAAGCAGAAGGGATGGTGTTGTATTTATTTTTGTATATTGCAGCAAGTTTTTTTAAACTGGCTTCATGTGACTGTTATTGTTGATTCAGCTTTTATCCATCCTGGCTCAGTCTTTTTTTTCATTTTGTTTTTATTTAAATGGTCACCTCCTGTCGTTTTTCACTTGTAGAAGAGCAATCTTGAGTTAGTGCTCTATTCGCTTATTGTCAGACAAGGAACCACGTAACAAGCTTTGGGTGTCACAGAAGCTTGTGTGGCAACTGCAGTAGATATATCTTGCATTCTGAGAATAGGTTGACATCAAGTCCGGTTAAGGGTCTGCCTTTTTTAGAGAACGTGAAGTTCTTTGACTTGTCATCTGGTGGAAAAAAAAGTGCCGAGTGGTGATTGAATGATTCTGTAATGGAATAAGCTCACAGGAATTTCTTAAAATGCCAAATACAGAACAAGCTTTGACAACTGCTTGGGGTTACCACCAGGAATTTGCACAGAGAGACTCCAGCCCTTGCAGGCAAGTAACACACACAAGGAAAGTAGTTCTTTCATGTGCTTTCCATTGAGTGAAAAGTTGATGTAAATGGTAGTTTTTTATCTGTGGCTTAAATAAATTGTTTGTGGCTGGAAGGTCTGGGAAGGATATAAAGAACAATGAGGAAAACCACTTTTGGCTTTATAGAGTAACTGAAGACTAAGCTGAATTGAAATCTGTTTTTAACAAGGTCTTGTGTGCTTATACTTAGCACAAAAGCAAGACTGCTTTATTGATGTAGGTACTTACAGGACTTAGGACACAGCGTTCTGCTCTTGAGGGGCAGTATGTGTTAGCACAAGCACAAGTCAGGACCCAGGTAAGTGATACTGAGCACTGCAACCAACTCGCAGGTATTCTAGAAATGTCCCTGGTTAGGTGCATTGGCTGCTGCCACCTGACAAGCAATTTTTCATCAACATCTGGAAATCTAAGCTGATTTGAAGGAAATATGTCTGTCTAAAAGCATCTGCAGCTGGTGCCGCTTCCAGCCTCTTCCCTCTTGGCCTTGATGTGGCTCCGAGTTCTCCCTCTGCTCCTTTGTTTGCTTAGTTTGATTTACACCCATTTGACAACATCTGCTCTTCATTCTCCTCTAATTAATTTCCTTCCAAATGGGCAAAATGTCAGGCACTTTGGCAAAAGCCCATGCCCTTACAAGCTAACTTTTGGGGTATTTTCTGTCAATTAGCCAAAGAGCTTTTCCCTCCCTTCATGACAACTGCCTTGGCTTTAGTTTCCTAGACTGTGAGTTGTCACGTTACAGTGAGCTCCCTCGTGACCCTAGACTTTTCCAGGTTCCTTCTGAAGGATGGAGTTTGCTCAATAGTAGAAGTGCAGCCTGAAATTTCTTCCCTCCAGTTGAAAGGTGTTGCCTTTGATGGGGTGTTTGTTCTGTCCTGGAGCTGGTTTGGACACATGGGTCTCCACAGCCTCGTTGAGTTAGCAGAGCTCTGTCAGGCTTACCCAAGCCTTTGCAGACTTTTGGGATCTGGATTAGATGCCCAAATCGTTAAGTAGATGAACCTTCGGGGGTTGCTTATGCTAATGGCATATTTGATAGATGTACTACAGATGTAGAAGGGCTTAGCAGTATTTCCTAACACAAAAGCTGGCCACCACTTCTCCTGCTATGCAGCACTTTTCTTTGAAACTTTTTCCATTTTGGACTAAATTTTTCCCTCATCAGTTTTCTGCTCTCAGATTGATTTATGTCTGTGTTGGGTCAAAAATTTCACTAAAAATGGGTGACCCATTCCTAAGACTGTGGGTAGAAGAAAACAGTTTGTTTTGTCCTTGTTCCAGAACTGGAAACCCTTCTGTTGAAATGCCTTCTTGCCTTCATATTTTGGATTAGGACTTAAAATAGAGGTGGGAAGAGATGGGAGGAAAAGGCACGACTAATGTATTAGCACTGTTCCTGTTAGAATCTGTACTAGTTTATAAATATTTGCAAGAAAAAGGCAGTAGGAATATGTATGGCAATGACTTCTTTCTTTTGAACAGCTAAAATACCTTCTGATTTCTTCCACACTAGGCTTGCAGGAGACTCATAACTACTAGGTTTTAGCAGCTTGAGGGAGCTGCATTCCCTCATAGCTTTTACCTGTGATCAGGCCCTGAATACACCACATTCCAGAGTGACTAAACACAGTCTGACCTGTGTTGTTTCAAGGGATTCTTCCTGTATTTCTTGCTTCCAGTTACTCTCTGCTGGGCAGAGCACAAATGCCGCAGCTAACAGCAAGGAACCGTCTCATCTGTGTGCTAAATCAGCCTGCCAACATCCCATCTGCCTCAAGGAGGAAAAAGAACCAGGTCAGAACAGGAAAACTAAACCCAAGGCGATATGGGATAAGGAAACTAGTGAGATCAGGATTAGCACAGAGATGGAAAAGGAGGGGACCTAGGGGAGCAAGGAGATGGCCAGGATGGACAGGTAGGAGGGAGGGCTGAGACTGGGCAGGCAAAGGCTATGGTGGGGTATAGGGTCAGGTAGGGAAGGCAGAGAACATCAGGTCCTGCTAAGTCAGCAAGATAAATGAGGACGACCTGGTTGAGAAATCGAGGCTGGAAACAGATACTGCTACTAAAAAGAAAGAGCCATTCAGTATGGTGAAAGGAAGACCCCGTGATTCCCAAGTCTCACCTTTCTGCTCTTGGCAAATGCCCATAAAGTCACTGGTAAAGCGATGGCTTCTCGTCTGCTGACACCTGTAAGTTTTTACAGTCATTGAATTCTCTTTGCTATTCATTTCCAAATCACTGGAAATTTGAAAGTATGATCCAGATGAAATTGTTTGCAACCTTCATTGCAGCGTGACCTCCTAAAGGATACAGATACTGTTTTGCAAGCTGCAGGCTTTTGGGATTAACATTGCCTTGTGGACATTTAACAGCCTCGTACATACATGTGCATCACAATGAAGTCTTTCATGAACACATTTTCTGTTTCCTTGCTTCATCCAGCTAAAAGGATGAACAGCGATCTGGGAATAAGTTTAGTTGCAGCTGGTGTGAGCAGAATTTGTGCTTTCTACATGTATGGAAATGTGGTGCCATTTATCTTAATGGGGTATTCCAAATTAGCAAATGTCTTTGGCTTTTAGTTGCTGTCTTTAGTCTCTGTGCTCCACCTCATAGGTGCAGTTAATAACTCTTCATCTGATAGCAGTGGTGTGAAGATAAATTGACCAAATTGCACGCAACATTTGTCTGTACCAGGGGAGGTCAGACATCTGACCTGGGGTTAGAGAGAAGGTGGATCTGAATGCTTGTCAGAGGTGCACAACAAAAGGATAAGAGATGACAGTTATGAACTGCAGAAGGAAAACATTCTGACTGGATATAAAGAAAAGTGAAAAAACCAACCCCACAGCAAGAGAGATTAACACTGAAAAAGGCCTCCCAGAAGGCTGTGGAAACTCCATCCTTAGCAGTTTTCAAAACAAAATCCTTAGCAACCTGATGTAACACTGCTCTGAGTAGAGGGTTGGGCTAGATGACTTCCAAAGGCTCCTTCCAATGTCAGTGATCTCCTGGACTGTGTCAGGAATATGGATAAAGTACAGATCCCCAAGGTCTGTGGCTGACTAACTGTCATTAACTATCTTGAAAAGCTCTTTGGGATCTAAAACCTGTGATGGGTGTAGAACAGCAGAATCTGCTCAGGAACAATGAGATTCTAAAGTCTGATTTGATGAAAGAATTCAGGAATCCTGCTTTGTGGAGGGGAACTTGTCACCATCAGTATGAAATCAGAGGCCTGAAAAGGGTTGTGAGATCTTTTGCTGTGTGTTGGCAGCTCCCAGAAACCAGCATTAACCAAGGAGCCTGCACGCGCAGATGAACTAACTGTATGAAGAAGGTTGCCAAAACCTGAGAGCCACTTGAAATTGTGGCACTGGCCTTCCTCAAGCTACTTTTAGCAATGACCCTACTTCTTCACTACTCACTGAGTTTCTCTGGATGTTGTTTTACATAGCTGTGCAATAAAAAAAAACATAACTCAAAAGTAATAGTAATCTGTTACCTTCCCTCCCAAAGACTACAAACTTTAATGGCCTGAAAAGCTCTTTAAGAAACTGATAAAATGTTGCAAGTTCTGAAATATTAACTTTGATTTGAAATTCAAACACAACTCAAATTACCTTGCTAGAGCTTTTCTTCCCTAGCAGCTATGACGGTCTAAGAATCCAACAGACAAAATGTTAGGAAGGAAGAAGTTGCTGGAGGTGAAGATATTGCTGACCAGCAGTAGCCTTGTTGAGGAGACATAAAATTTCCCCCAGGATATAGCTTACTTAGTTCTGCCAATAAAAGTGGTCTCCAGACACTTAATTTCTTTTCCTCTCCCTAGAAGAATTACTGAAGTATTGCAGAGGTCAAAAGATCACAGGTATAGCAGGAGAACAATAAGAACAAAGATTTTACCCACCTTCAAATTGTTGGGTTTTTTTTGTTGTTTAAGTGGCTAGGCAGTAAAAGCTGAACCCCTCTGGCTACAAAGGGCTGGCAGAAGCAAAGTTTGCTCTATTGAGCTCGTCCTTCCTCCCACAGCACAGGAGTCCTGGAAGCAAGGAGACCTTTGGCACAACACCCTCCCTCACAGCACTGGAGACTTTTCCCCCCTGCTGCTATCTTATCTCAGCTGTGTCAAGAGCTATGCCTCTCAGCTGGCACAAGCTGATGTAGGTGGTGTGGGGTGGTATAAATACAAGTCAACCACTTGCTAAGAAGCAACGGAGGTTGGTTGCCACAGCACTTTTCTTCAGCCTTGGCCACAGCTGTGGGTCTTGTTGCTAAACCTGCTGGGGGAGAGGAGGATAAGGGGGGGAGTGTCTAAATTCAGATGAGGATTTACCCCTGGCACTTTGGAAGGGGTGAATTAAGGTGACCTCAGGCCACCTCCTCCTTTTACTCTGGTTCCCGGTTTCCCTCTTGCAGCTCCAGTCTTTGCAGGCAACACGTTCCCGGGGCAGGTGCAGCTTGTTTTGAACTTCGTGTCCCTGCAGGCTTCACGCAGCTGCCTGGCCGAAGCGTGCCAGGCTGGGAGGGTTTTGAGTAGCGGAGACCTGAGGCATCACCCAGCAGAGAGGAGCCCTGTGCCGCTCCCTGGCTGCAGGTCTGCGCTGCAGCTTCCATCCTGGAGCTGAAACGCTCGCCCGTGTGACGGGCCGCCGGCTCTGAGGGTTCCTCCTGCGTCTGAGCTGCGTTTTCCAGTACAAACCTCGCCCCAGCCGGCCACGCTGGCGCGCCCCTGAGGTGAAAGCTTTGCCGCCGTTGTTTTATCAGTTGACAGGCAGTGTTCGGACAAAGGCAGAGAGAGTTTTTCCGCAGGGGTGACCTGCGGGTGGCAGCAGCTCCTCACAGGACCGAAGGCCCGAACCGTGCAGCTGTTCGAGCGCTTGCAGCCGGGTGCCGGGCGGGGGAGGAGGCTGCGAAGCCCTTCTTCAAGGAGCACTGGGTTTACAGGCTGCTGGGAGGCCCAAGGGAGACCTCAAAGGTGAAGGTGACATAGGATGACGGTCATGAGTCTGAAGTGCCTGTGACCAGGAAGATGATTGGCTGTGAAAGCGACCTTATGTGAAGCTGGCTGCTGCTTCTGGTGCCTGCTGTAACACCTCAGTTAGTTAATAGCTAAATTCTTGAAGTGTAGTCACTGTCGCAAGCCATGTAAAGAAGGAACTAGGATTCTGGCCGCCTGTGAGCTTGAGACAGCATTGACCCAGGCGGAGCCTTGAAAGGAAGCAGAAAAAGCCAGGGGCTGACTTGCACAGTATCCCTGTCAGAAAGCAGCTGATGCTCAAGGCCCGGGACAACAACGGATAAAAAAAGCATTTTGTTATGCCTTATGTGGTCATTTTTAATGAGATAAGTTCCTACTTGTTATCTTTTAGCTGGAACCACTTGGCTTTGAAGACGTTCATCGAGTGTATGCTGCCAACTTGGCAGGAGAACTTAAGGTATGTGCAAACTTTAGTTGAACCACCTTCATAATAATACTAAAAATCACACCCATAGGTCAAAAAGACCCTCGCCCAGGCGAAGATTCTTCCCCTAAGCGTGCGTAGTAGTGAAAGTATGGAGTCAGTAGCATTATAATTGTATGTAAATTACTAACCAATCACTATAAGGGAGATAGGTTCAACAAATTACTAACTCTGTGAATTTTCTGTATAAATATAGTGTGGAGAATCCTGTCTGGTATACATGATAGGTGGAGCTATCCCCTGTGCATCTGGTGCCGCAATAAAGAACGCCTGCTTTCTAAGACTCCAAAATTAAGTTTTAGAGAGTTTTGGTTTTTTTTCTTCTCCATTTTGGTACAGTATCATTTCCAGACAGAAGTGAGGCACAATCTCTCTAGTTCTGTGTTGAGATCAGTGAGCTACGTGTCGATCTGCTGACCAGTTCTAAGCGAGTTATGTTGGGATTACACCTTCCAGCAAAGAAAAGGCAAGCTCTGTGTGTTTGTAGTTGATGTAAAAGGCCATGGTTTGTAAATCAAAGCTGCAGTTGGCACCTGATTGTATCTGACAGCCCCAGGACCCAAGAGCAGGCACTACAAGTTGTGGCAGCGAAGGGATCTGAGTACCTCACGGCTGAGCTAGTGCTGCTGTAGGCACCAAAAACTCCCCAGGCCTAAATCCACTCCTCTGCAGTTGGAGGCTGAGCTGTGAAATAACTAAACATCTACCTGATCCAATAAACTTCCAGAGAGTGATCTCAGGTCAGTATTTTGTTGCCAAGGACTTGTTACCATAATTAAAAGGCTAGGAATGCCCTTGACTCTTTCTCCTGATGCTGTAGACATCTGTGGACCCCAGTTGAGGTACCCAGCTGTATCCAGGTGTTGCAGAGCACACCTGTGCACCTAACTCAGGGCTATGCTTTCTGAACACGGAGTGGGGGAGGCAGGAAATGTTTGATGCCGTAATGCTGAGTTTCAGAGTACCTGTGTCTCCGCAAATCTGGCTGATGTTGACATCCTTCTCCAAGACTTGCTTACAAAGCCAAGAGGGAAAAGCAGAAATGACTGCATGGAACAGCTCTATTCATTTCCAGGGCCAGCAGAAGACAGTAGAATCATCTAACTAACTTAAGGTATCCTGAGGGCTTCATTGAATTACAGTGCCTGGTAACAGTTTAAAGAGGTTGCTCCATCACAACCCATTATAACCTTCAGACATAGTGATTAAGACCGTGGAAGGTCCCAACTATATCCATTACCAAATTTGGCCACTTTGCATCGTTCTGTCAGGACCCAGAATCTCGGTGTTTTGTTTGGGAGGGCCAGAGTCCCATGGGACAGAATTAATTCTTACTGCATTACAATTAGGCAATAAAATCTTGAGACCACACACAAAATTTCTTTCAGGCTACACTTCTCCTGAAATCCTTGGATAAGAACTGAGTAGGAGAGGAACAATGCTTCCATTTTGGCCCTCTGGGGTTTTTTTCCAGATCATGAATATACTCACAGCCAGTTCAAGCAAGCCCAACATTCTCCAGCTGCTTTTCCCTGATGCCTGTGAGCCATTGTACCTTAGGAGTGCTCAGCTGCAGACAGAACAGAGTTTAAGATACCTTCCTTGGCAGGTCAGTCCTCTGTATCTGAAACTACGGTGTCTTCATTATTTGAGTGACTACAGCTTTTAAACGGTCTCTGCTGATGAGGCTGATGCACAAACAGTTTTAATGATGGGGTAAAATTAATTACCCAATGTCCAGCCCCTGGCTGCTGCCAGCATTTGTCAGTAGCAGGTCCTGGCATCTGGTGGCTGGGGGTGGTTGGGCTGATGGTGGTTGGAGATGGAATGAAACAAAGACCTTCTGAACCTGAGCTCTGAAGCTGACCTGGAAACTCCCTTCAAGGCATCTGCAAATGGGACCTGGTTGCTCCTTGGATGGCCTCTCAGCAGACTTTTTTCCTGTGGGAGAAGTGAGGGGTGAGGGGATGATCATTAAAGGGGGTGCTCCAACCAAACGTGGTGGCTACTGGATCACAGTCTCTGCTGCGTTTTGAACTCAGTGGGAGGTTTGGCTGCTTAGATGAACAATCTGGTTGGAATGCCCAGCAGAAGTAGCCCCTGCCTTTCCCAGACATGAGGCACTACTGTACTCTGTACCAGAGTATGCCAGCTCCACCTGAAATGCCTGCCATGTCCTGGCAGGAGCTGTGTCTGGAGCCATCACAGGCTTCTACTGAGTCCTGTGGGATATCTGCAATGGGAACCTTTTATCTTCAAATGGTGCGCTGCACCTCTTTGAAGAAGATGCACACTGAACTACTGCACTTTGGCCATGGGGCACGTACAAGGAAATAGGTCAGGGAGAAGAAAAAACAGGAGTTGGGAAGGAGGATGACGAGTTAGAGTGAGCAGGTGTTCCTTGGAAATGAATTGCTGGGAATAATGCACTCTCAGTGCCAAGCTCCTTTGACACTCTCCAGTTCCTCCACTGGCTGTGGGAGAGAACACCCTTCCTGCTTCTGGTCGTGGCCATTGAGGGACTGCAGCTGGGTCAGGTGATGGTGACTCATGCCAATCCCTGGGCACGGTGAAGTGGAAGTGTAATGGCTTGCTTTCAGTCAGACAATATTCAAAGTCATTTCTCCGCCCCGCCCCCTCCAGCTCCCCACATGCTTTGCAAAGCCAGGAAACGTATGGCCCTTTGTTCTCACAGTGTCTGCTTGAGAGAATTTGCTACGTGATTTGGAATGAACAGCAGTTGTGCTGGTAACAAGCTCTGATCTTTGCACTGCCTTGGAGAGAAGGCATCTCCTGTCCTCCAGCTCAGCTCCTGTGGGCTACCCCAAGTGCAAGGTGGCTGTGGGGTAGGAGGCTGCATGGGGATGTTGCTAGAGTGACCCCAGCCCAGGTGTGATGGCTTTCTTGTGCTTTTGGACACCCCACTGAGTCCTTGCGAGAGCTCACTGCAGTTGTCTTACCACCACTGCCTGGAGTTTTCCACCTGCTGCTGCTGCGAGTGGTTGGGCTTGAGGAAGAACAACTTTCCATGATGGTTTGGCAGGCCATCACAAGTAAAGGGTCTCTCCGTCCTTTTTAGGAGGGAAGTCACGCATTTTCTGTGCTAGAAATGCGTGTGAGAGGCCTGTAGAGGAAACAGTGTTGTGGTTACTGACGTGATGAGCTGCTCAGAGGAGGAAAGTCTAATGAGAAACCATCCCCAACATCTGAAATGGGTAATGCAGTGCTGCCCAGAGGGAGGAGCACCAGCATTTCCCAGATCACTTTGGCATCCCTCTCAACACCAGAGATGAGTTCAGTGACAATATAATGCCTTTTATTATGTTAAAATGCAGAAATAAACCCCTTGCATTTCTAGAATGACGAAACTATTTGCAAGCATCAGAACACAAACATAAGTTTTATAACCACTAGTAATTTTGGTGAGGACTACTGAGAAACCCCTCTGGGCTAGTCTGCAACTGTTAAGTTTGTCCTGCTCCATCTAGTCCACCTTCTCGCTCCAGTGTGTGACTATAAGCAGGGGCTTTAGTCCTGAATAGTCTCTTTTTGTGTATATCCTTATTTCCTGGAGATCCACTGGTCATAAACACTCCTTGGGCTTCCTGGTTGAATATTAATTAATTATGATATAAATTTCTGCTCCCCACTTTAATTATTTTCAGCAAAGAGCTTGTAGCTGACCTCCCGTAGCTGGTGAAACTCAGCAGGTGCAAAAGCCATTCAGTGTAAAGCAATTACTGGAAGTAAATCAACTGCATTGATTGCAGAGCCTCCTGTTTTGTCTCAGGGGTAAATGTTAGAGCCATCTACTGTCCTCCTCAACTTCAGGAGGGCTAAGATTACTCTCTCTGCTAGCTTTGCTTAACTGAGATTTTCTAATAAAAGATGCATCTTAAAAGCACAAGGTCTATGGACGCACTAAAGTAACACCTCAAAAACTAAGTCAGGAAGAGGGATTTAATGCTGAAAATGTTGCATTGTTGCTGCAAGCGGGTTTTAAGGGTGGGATTCCATGTTGCACTCGCTAGTAGGTCTGGGGAGTTTCAGTGCTGGAGGCTCCTGTGCTGTTGTAACGTGAAGTCTGGAGATTGCTTTGACACAGATCACACAGCTCAGACAGTGAAAGTCTCATGAAAGTTGTGATTTTCCCTGCATCCTGAATGGGCACGTCTTGGGTTGTTTATCAGCACTCGACACTGTACAAACTCAGTAACACCAGTGTAAGGTTTTAGGTGCCTTCCAGAAAGGCAACAATTTTGTGCCCTGAAATTCATTGTAATTTGCTGCAGCGGGCATGTTTGGAGTCAAGAGCTGACCGAGTGGCTTCATCAATCAGCCTTCTGGGAGAACGGAGGAGCTGCTCATTGTAACTCTACATATTTTGGCATCAGACTCTCTCTTCCTGCCTGGTGTGACTAGCCTGTCTGTTGGTCATGCTGTCTGTCCAGCCACTGATGGCATCTCAGAGAAAGCATTGAAGGAGGTAATGTTTCCTTTACAGACTTCTGAGCTCATGAGAATGAGATAGTGCATTCCCATGTAGTTAAGTTATACTCTTACAAGTCCCAGCTCAAAGTGTTAGCAAAACAACCTTTGGTTGCTAGGAGGTGCTGTAGAGGGATTAATTAATCAGGATGGTTGTGCCTTCTGTTTGCTGTCATTGCTGATATAAAAGAAAGGTTTCCAAAGCCGAAAGCTGTGATGGAGTCTTGTTGGGCTGAGAGCTTTACCTATAGAAACACAAAGTAAGACAGTTGTGGCAAATGTTAGTTGTTACAAAATACTGCACAGAAAAAAAGGAAATCTAAACTGTGAGGCCCACAAGAGGCTTTATGTGCTTTAAGCTGTTCTGTCCACGTTGTTATGGGCAGCAGTGACACAGAAATAGCCAAGACTCCGTGAGTACAAAGGATTTTCCTCTTCCACTAAATGGGGAAAAGTGGCTGATATTTAGCTCAAAGATGTTTTGATCTGATTTTGAAGTGACACGCTAAATTTTCTTTAATGCACAGGTAGGAGATTTGACTTGTCCCTGGCAAGAGCAGAGGATGCTACCACAGGTTGCGGCTCCTTTATTGTAGCTGATTGAGCTGCCCATTTGATCACTTTCTGATGTATTTCTATTAATATGGCTCAAGTTAATAGATGGGGAAGTAGATGGGATGACAATAAGTTGGCAGGCAAAACATGAGAAGAGTGGTAAAACCTAAGAGACGTCTTCAGCTGGAGCACTGTCTTCAACTGGAGCTGTGTCTTCAACTAGACGATGATGTGTGCCCAAAGCCCCAAACTGTGGTAGGCAATCTTGACTACACTCACACACAAGATGGAATCCACAGCTTTCAAATGCTTTTAGACATTAAACTCATTGGACAAGCGAGCCTGCTGCTAGTTGGCTCTGAGTGTCCATTCCCTGGGAGGTACTATCCAAATAAAAATATTTCGTTTCCCCTCAGCTGAAATCAGGTATTTCCTGAGTTCCTTGGTGGAAGACAGGCACAGTGTTCAAGTTCTCCAACGCCCTTAGCCTGGTGACACGGTATAACAAACTTCCAGAAAACTGGCCCCAGGGCTCACACATTCAATATGCCCTGAACTGGGAATGGATGCCCTTATTCTTCATCCCGTGACATTAACAATCCTTGGGATTGATCTGTGTTAAGGGCTGTGCGAGGCTGGGATTCAGGGTCCCCCACAAGTGTCCTTTGGTACCTAAACAGTTCAGTGGGTACAATCACAGCAGCACGTCCAGCGCTTGTGGGAGATGTCAGGAAGTGAGAAGGCTGGATCCAAAAATGATCATGTGAGCTCTCCTGGTGCAGGGTATATGGAGACTGTGAGGGATGTACCTTAGAGAACAAGCTGCAAAATCAAACCCCTGTGTACACCCAAGGGGTATTTCTGTTATGTTTGTGTCTCAGCCTTGTAAAGACGGGCCTGCACAGGAGGCAAGGCAACCCTTTGCATAATAGTCGGATCGTTGCACTGTTCATCCATAGGGGAGATCTTATCCTGAAGAAATTCAGCTCTGCAGCTTCCTCTTTTCAGGAGCGTGCCTGTACCTTGATTTGTAGAATTGCAGGTGACAGGGACCAACTTCTTTGCAAAACTGGTGCACTATGCTGGTAATATTCATGGAAGTGGTCTAAGATATATAAAAGCAGGAGTGTAGTCTAGTGCTTACATGATACAATTTGGAGGGACGGGCTTGAGCTTCATCACTGGGCTCTGCATCAGTCCCTTGGGGCACATTGCAGCAGCAGCCTAGGGAGTGCATGGCTCTGAGTCCCTTCCAGGAGAAGAGAGGAGTAAATACTCCTGTCCCATTTCCTGCATGAGTGTTCTATCCATGAGGTTACTATGAAAAACTTATTGGAATTCATCCTCGAGCTATTTTGGAAATAGAAATGACTACTGTTTGGGGTGCGTTTTTTTGTTTGATTGTCTTTTGCTAAATGGATATTGCTGAATAGTTTAGATACGTGATGGGAATCACGACTGTGAGCAGTCTGTGAATCTCAGCAGAAGAGTTATGATGATCTTGGCCACTGTAGTGGCACCTGAGGATGTGCACAGTGCAGAATTTTAAACACATGAGAAACAAGTTTGTCAAAATCTTATATGCCTGTATCCTCTCGGGTGTACTATTGAGCTAGGTGGGGTTTAATAGCTTGTTTTGCTATTGCTAGTCTCTCAAATTCCTCCTTGCATTGCACTTCAAGAGCTCATGCACGCATTTTCACTCCCTTGTGTCCTCTGTGCTAGACATGAGGACCGATACAGTCATTGCCTTTTCTGTACTCACAGTAATGTGGAGGTTTTAAGTGTTAGATGTGATTATAGTCACTTCCCTCTCCTATACACTGCACACTTCCTTGCTAGCCTCAGTGCAGAAGACCTTCTGCTCAAAGCTGGTGAGGGGGAAGGCTGAGGAGTTTTGTCTTCTCTGGGCAGTAGGATGTTTTCTCCAGGTGATTTGAGCCCAAACACTGCAGCATCATAGTCTTGTTTACTGTCCTCAATGCTCTGCAGCATGGGAGTATCAAAGCATGGCTTGTGTTGTAAGTTGTTTTGAAGCCTGCAATGACAACTATCTGCTTTTTATGAACAACAGGATTCCTGAAATATTGCAAGATAGCAGCCAACAAACCGGCCATGCAGGCAGCAGAGCTGCGATAAATCAGGCTGTGGAGTTCCCCTTGCACTTCCAGAAAAGGAAGGTTACACTGCTGCAGGAATAAAACATTGCCCCACTGATGCTGGCACCTCTCTGTGGGCAAGGTAGCTTCTAGCAAAAGATTTGCGTAAGAGTAGTTAAGGTGCAAGCCTCTATTTCATACCTGTGGCTACCTGCATTTACTGGGCTGATTGTCTCACGCTCACTTGTATGAATAGGAAAAGTGACAACCAAGTAGCACACGAGCATCTGTGGCACAGCTTCAGGGCTTGCAGAACCTGTGCTGCTGAGGATTTCTACTAGTCACTCTTAGTAGTGGCTTTTAATGCAGCCCGTTACAAACTGGTTTTTACTTTGTACCTTTTGGGTGAGTGATTGTGACCCTGATTCTGGAAGTTGTTTAGGTTCCTGCTTCTGAAATCAGTGGAGACAAGATAACTAAATATCTTGTCTGCTTGAGAATGTAGGACCTGTGGGACTGTTCTTCTTGATGCAGTTCAAATGGAAGGATGCCTATAAATATTTCATGGCCTCAGGGAAAAACTATGATGTGGGTGCAAAACTAGGCACACGTCTCCGGAAGCATAATGACATCACAGCAGGAATGGAGAAACCCTGCTCCTAATCTGTCAGCACTTTTAGCTAATAGATGTGGAAGCACGAAGTATATTAATGTCTTAGAAACAGGCTTTGCACCAATATAGGTTTTCAGATTTTAATATGTCTTTTAAATGAAGCAGAACTTGCATGCCTAGCTGCCCTCCTATTTTCCTCATTAGTGTTAATCAAGCACACTTGACTTGCTTACAGATGAAGTTGATTAGGCTCATGTATACTCTTAGGAACCAAAAATAATGAATCATGACTTGAGCGTACATACTGTTGCAGCCACCATTGTTGCCTGCTATCTGCTGCAGCAGGGAACTGCCAGAAAACTCCTAGAACTGGAATCCAAACCATTGGCAACTAGTGATGGTAAATGGCACAGAGGAAAGAAAGAAAGAAAGACCACAAAAAATGAAAAAGCAATAAGGTGCACAGTTATTTAAATTACTCTGTAATAGCTTGGGTTTTTTTTTTAGTTTCTGACATAGAAAGAGTTATAACGGAAACCTTAACTCTGTCTACATGCATACACAAATATTTTTGCATACATTCCAGGCTGTGGCCCACAATGTGCAGCTGTTACATCGGCAAGCTCACTTACACTTCTTGTTTTATAAGATCAACAGATTTGTCTGTTCATCATCTTCTAGTACTCAAAAAACCCAGATTAATTAATTAATTAAATAAAGCATTTGAGCTGTATTTCCCTCTGCAGGTATAGTTGTGTAACTCTGTGTGCAAATCATGTTGTACTCACTCACTGCTGCACGTGCGAATTCGCGCAGAGCCCACGTGCGTGGGCACCAGTTGAGAAGTTGACAGGGGATGAGCATTGCACTGCCTGTAAAAAAATGGTTGTTGATAAAAAGAAAAACACGGAAAAGTGTTTCTGTAGATACAGCTTATTGATATTCCACAGAAGTTATTCTGACCTTCTCCCCTCCTCCTCTTTTTGTTGGTGCGGCTTTTTGGGGTTTGGTTTTTTTGATTAGTTGTGTTGTTTTTTGTTTGGTTTTTTTTTTGTGGTTTGTTGGGATTTTTTTAAGTTAGTTTTATTGTGTGATAATTCTTATTCTCACTCATCTCACCAGTGAGGTCCATGAGGACTCTCTGTGCGATAAAAGGATGGAAGACAATATGTATTATCTGTTATCCCTATTATTACGGTAACTGGCTGGGCCTTTGACGGATCTGACATCCAGTGTGTTTACCCAAGTGCCAACAAATGCCAGTAAGGGGAGAAGTAGACACGTGAAAAGGCAATAATACATAAAGAAACCTCTGCATTGAGATCATTTATCATTTTTGGGAAGGTCTTGGAAAACATTCTGTACACTTGGTATAGCATCATGCTTGTGACCCTATGTGTCTTTTATTGTGACTTCGTCCTGAGCCCCCATGTCACAAGGACACCCTGTGCCTTCAGAACCTCCAAAGCACGTTTTAAGAACCTCCACTTCAGGTGCAAAAACTGTCTGTGCCAATATGTGCGGTGACCAGAGAAGGTAGCCGTGCTGTAGAGCATTGATAAAAGATTTCCACATTAATTCAGATCTCTGCCAGGGAGCTGCAGTTCCTTTGGATTCCCTCCATTGCTGTGATAACATCACCAGATAAGTGTTCGTGGCATTGCACAACTTCTCGTGAGATAAAATGCACGGCTAGGGAATCACCTTGGAAGGGAACTAGTAAAGGCAGCATCTGAACTGGCCATGGGTGTGGGCTGGTGTTGCAACAACTTGCTGCTTTATGAAACACCAGAACTGCCTTCAGGGTAGCTCGCTCGCCGGTAGTGAACTATTCAGGGAGTACACAAAGAAGGGAAAGTTTGAAAAGCAGAAACATATTTCATACAAGATTTTTTTTTAATGGAATTTTTCAAGTGCAGATATGCCCAAATATTTCCACAGGAAACTTTATATAGAATGATTAATGTAAAGGAGTTCTGCAATCCTGGCATCTCTCTCCCCTCCCTGGAGAGGCATCATAGCTCATGACAGCTCTGCTCTGAGTACCAGAGCATCAGCAGATGGAAATTATCATTTGTTAGTCTTTCTGTAGCTCCTTTCAGAGATCCCACTGGTCATGAGGGCTCTTGCCTTTTTACCTTCAGGCCATCATAGAATTCCTCTTTTAGGGACAGAAATCACTGAAACATTGAATTTATAACAAGCAGAAACATATAAGCATTTAGTGTGATATTCAAACCCATTCTGGGCATTCCTCGAGTTCCTTCACAGGAAAGTTGGAACGACTGACGTATCATCACAGTTCTGGACTTTCTATCACCACTCTTCTTTAAACTGTCCCCTTCCTTTTTTGCTCTTCTTTGTCTTTCTAATGATTTTCCCCAAGAGTTTTCAGATGCCTCTTGGGCTTATAGTTACTTTATAACCTCAGGGCTCTCTAAAGAAATCCAACCCCTTGCAAGGCTGGGCGTGTAGGTCTAACCATACTTGGTTGCCTACTGCAGTTCCTGAGCCATGGTCATCCTGTTTTGGTAGCCACAGGGTGGAAGGCAGCTTTCTCTGAAGAAAGGAAGATTGAGGATCTGAGTTTGGGAAACACAGCATCTCCCAGGGCTTCTGATAAAGTGGATTCTGGGACACGTATGTTGGTTACGGCTGTAACATCAACCTGTGCTGGACAGAGGGCTTTCCTGGTGGCCCTATGCCTTCTCAGGAAGGTTGGAAGAGTATATTTTCTCTTCTTCCCTGGCTCACATAAACTATTTCCATGAAAAGGCTGAGATAAATCAAATCCATACATAGTAACCAGGGAGGCCACAGTGATGGTGTCAGTCCTACTCTGCCAACATTCCCTGTATGTCAGAAGAGTTCTTGGAATAAACTGAGTCAAACAGAAAAAAACTGTCACTTACAGCCAGTGACAGCCAACAAGGTGGCTATTCCTTCCCTGTGTTCCTCTGAGCATTGTGTTTGCTTCCCTCTTCCAATGTCAGTACTCTTGAGTATTCTGAGGTCCTCATCCCCTAGATGTTTAGACCCAGGACCCATCGCGGTTTGTGTGTGTCTCTGTGTGGGATCTCCTTCTGGAGGGGAGAGGACGGATGTTCATGCCTTGTCCTCAGGACATGACCAGTGTGCCCACCCTGCCCGTGGGACGGCAGTGAGATGGCACTGCCAGCAGGGACCCCTGCTGTCACCAGAAGCCCCCCTTGCAAAGCAGCTCCTCCTCAGCTCTTTTTCCTCCTGACACCAAGGGTTCCTATGTAAGGAGCAAATTAATCTGCCACAGGAATCTCCTGTGTTGGGATTACATGTGCTATTAATAAAAGTTGCCTTCAACTTCTAAATTGAGGCGCTTAAAATTCACATTGAATGCATTCTGCATTAATGGAAAAATACACCATCTTTTTTGTTCAAATTTAAATAGGCCCATGAACTTTTATATCCTGCGTACTATTTTAAACCTGTAAATTTATTCTGCTTTTTCCATTGTGGTTGTTTTCATATTTTGTTGTGTTCTTACATAGGCAAGTCTTTGGTCTTTTCATATAAAGGATTTTATGTTTGCAGGCAGAAGTTTTCATGCCCAGCTCAGTAGGCTCAGTAAGAACCTAGTTTTCAGACACCCTTTTCAATAAGGTACAAGATTAAAAAAAGGAGTTGAAGAAAGTATTAAGGCACCAAGGCATTGAGAAATCATTGCTGATTTCAGGAAATTTAGATTATGGTGTTCTAAACATTTATTTTTTTTAATAAAAAAAACATGAATATGGGCAAGTTAATTATTTTCTGTGATTTCTGTTTTTGAGAAAACCAAGCGGGACTCAAGATTAACAGATTAAGGCCGAATGTTGTGTTATGTCATAGATTATGAACACGGCCTGCAACTGGATGATAAATTCTACGGGCAATGTAAAGGCACGCTGAAAGCCCCGAAGCTATTTACAGTTCTGTTAAGGAATGTACTCAACTGCGTTCGAAATAAGATATCTTTTTCCGTAGCAATGAAGGAGAATTTGTCTACAGTTTGCACTCTTCTGTACTTTTTCCTGTTCTGTCCCTTGTGCCTAGAAGATCCCTGTAGACCACAGAGCTAGTTCATTCTCTGTTAAATTCTACGCAAAAGTCTTCTTTGATTATTCTGCAAATCATTGATGTCTGTTGTGATGCTGATTTGCTCTGGCCATTGCCTTTCCTATTGACCAGTGCTCTCTCTTTATTTCCTTTTGTTTTCCATGCCTCTAGTTTAATAATGAGGCTGACAGTTGTCTAGGATGAGGGCTATATTTCTGTGATATGTTTGTATAGCGCTTGGCACGATGGAGCTTGGTTTCTGACTGTGTACGTCAAATAATAATTATGTTGTTTCACATTCTTTCAGTCTCCATTTTTATAATTGTTTCAGAAGTTCTCTTTTAAATAGCTAGAAGCAAACTATTATTTTAGCAATATTTTCCACATCAGTTATGATTTGTTTTAATAATCTAAGGATTTTTTCCAATACTCCTCACAAGGACCATTTTATGCCCATATCATTTTCCTGGTTAAAAGCCCAAGATTTAACAATACAGAGATCTGCTCCAGATGTCTGAATAAAACTGCACAGTATAACCACTGGAACCTAGGCGCTGCTGCTCTGAAGGGAGGGCTGTGCTGATGAGAGTCAGGACAAAAAGTACAACATGTGGCTTCTAATATCTGGTGTATGCCCTCGGTGTAAGTGGTAATTTTAATCTTTAGTGTTATTCCCTTGGAGTATTTACCCAGCTCATAATCCTTAGGGGATGCCCTCATTTTAGCATAGGAAATGACATAAACTCCAGAGGCGTCAGACCGCTCTCGTCGATAAACACCCTGAATTAGCGAAGCCCACTATTCACTGGTTCGTCACTATGTCTGGGCTCTACTATTAGAGTCAAGTTAATCTCTATTTCCTAAGTGGTCTATCAGGATCTACTTCTGTATTAAGCCACTCTCTAATCCTTGTACCCAGCTAAACATAACCCAACCTATTTATAGATTGGGCTACCCCCAATTAAACTGAAAAACACTATAACCCAGTTTAGCCGTTGGGTAACACCAAGTATTAACGGTGACTATTTATATCATTAAGATGTTTCAGGCCTGCTGCGTTCGATAAAAGCTTGGACTAAGCTTTTTAACACTTGCTGTCGCTTACAGCCACACAGGGTTGAATATGTAACCATGTGGTGATGACCCCCAAATATTCTGAGCTGGGCTGGCTCAGCTGTGACCTCCTGCATGTTTCCTGTCTGAGATGGCAGTTGAAGTCCTGAACCCTACAGGAGGCAGCTCCTGTGGCAGCCGCGAGTGTTTTGATGTGGTTGTGAACTTGGCAGCTCCTTCCCTCCATTGCAGCTGGCGAGGTGACAGGAAGCAGGAGGGGCTGTTCAACCTGCTTAGGAATTTCTCCCTGTATGTTAGTGTTTGATAAATCAGTTTTCCCCGCAATGAAATAAGCACAGCCTGTGCATTTAAACAGGTGGGTTTTGGGAACTCGCTGCTCCATTTGAAGGGAAGTATACACTCTACAAGTGCATCATGGAAAGGCAATAACTGCAGTAGTGACGCAGATTTTAAACAAACAAAAAGGTTACTATCAGGTGATTTGTGCAGCTCTAATGAAATTGGTAATTAATGTTAGAGGCAGTGCGTTGCATTTGACTCTGCAAGGCACTATATCTTACTTTCTCACGTCTAAGCTTGAGATTATTCTGTCTTTTGCTTTGCCAAAAGATGCAGGGAGCTGATGTGCCTGCCAGTCTTCAGTCGTGGCTGTGTTTGTCACTGTCACTGGGTTTTGTTTTCAAAAAAGGATGAATATGTGTGATTGCTACTTCCATTTCTTCTAGACCAAGCCAGGGCCAGGCAGCAAAATTTCTCCTAGTACTGGATGCTAATCTAGTGAAGGTGGAGCAGCTTCTTCGGCAGGAAACTATGCTACATGTAGCTGCTACTGAGAAACCACTGACATGGTCTAGAGGTGAAATTAGAGTTGTGAGGCCAACAGCGGAGTGTTGCCGAGTACATTCAAGGCGTGGAGCAACCCCATGAAACAGCACACTTCCCACACATTGCATATTAAGAATCTGCCCTTTCACTTCCATAGCTTTTTTATTGTATTTTTCTAAAATTCAGGAACTTTTCCCCTCACAGTGAAAAGTACTTTCCAATGATCTTCAAAAACAGAAGATAAAATAATCTGAAAACCAGCTGCCTGCAAGCCAGATATGTCCTTCACAAGAAGCTACATTTTGTGTCTGATGCATCCCAAACTTGAGTGCTTCGTGGTTATGGAAGAAGTAATCTCATTTTATCGTGTCTCAACTCTCCTCTCACGGTTGATAAAATGTTGTTAATGCAGGCTGTCCTCATCCTCACATCTTCACTTTCTCCCAGTTCTACAGACTCCGGGCCTGAAGTTGTATATTTGCTCCACAGCCCCCATTGTAAACAGAGAGACCTCCCTGCCTGTAGGGTCTGTAAAAATGCATGATGAGGACCCTTACGTTATGTTGGAAAGCCAAAGTTGTGGAGCTCTTAGGTCTCTCCTAGTTGTTTGGGACTGAGGAGGGTTGGCTCCTTCATATAGTCATGTTACTGTAAGCAATATGAGACACTGGGCACTGAGAGTCTAAGAACTCCCAAAGAGAGCACTTTCCTGGGATGCTGCAATATAAAAAACTGTGAATGACACTCCAAAAATGATATAACATCTTTAAATGAGTGCTTGAACCTGCACAATCTCAAGAAGGCAATTATGAGAGTAGGACATCTTTCTCTCTCCATCTCTCTGTCTTTCAGCCTCTCTTCCTCTCCTCTATTTTTATTTTTTTATTCAGCCAAAGGGTTAACAAGTTATATGCAACATATAAGGACACCGAAGGTTCTGGTGAAGGCCTCTTGCAATGTGAGGGCAGACAGCAGGGAGAATCCAAGGTAATGAAGGCAGTAGACGTGGTCTGTCCTTTGTGGGAAGTTTGAGAAGCATCCAGGCACGTGTGTTGTACAGGTTTTGCTGAACCTGGATCATGCAGATATCTGGGGCATGAGGTGTTCATCCTCTGTGGAACATGTGGACTTTCACAGCTCTTTTCCCTTTACATAACCTGGACATGTTTTTAAATCTTAATTTGAGAGGGGATCTTATTAATGTCTATAAATATCTAAGGGGTGGGTGTCAAGTGGAAGGGACCAGTCTCTTCTCTGTGGTGCCCAGTAATAGGACAAGAAATAACGGGTACAAACCAGAACACAGGCAATTCCACCTCAACATGAGGAGAAACTTCTTTACTGTGAGTGTGACAGACCCTGGAACAGGCTTCCCAGAGAGGTTGTGGGGTCTCCTTCTCTGGAGACTTTCCAAATCTGCCTGGATCTGTTCCTGTGTGACCTGCCCTGGGAGATCCTGCTCTGGCAGGGGCATTGGACTCAATGATCTCCAGAGGTCCCTTCCAACGCCTACCATTCTAGGATTCTAGGATTATGCTTGATTTTGACTTACTTTAAGGGTGACATATACCAGTGTGAGAGGAGAAGGAGGCATTTCATAACAGCAGATATTTGAAGATGTTCAGGTGCACTGTCAGACAGAGTTTCTCCATGTGATCCTCTAATGAAAGAACATTTTGTCCACTAAGGGTGCTGCTCATTTTAGCTTCATCTTTTTCTTAAGCTACGAGTGAGGGAGACCGCAGGAGGCAATTCAGCACTGAAGCCCTATCTTAGCTGCTCTGCCGTCTCTTCTGAAGGAGCTCATTTCCCTTCATTGACTCACTGAGCCAAAGGTGACCTCTTGAATACCCTGTAAATGGGGCAAAGAGCTTCTGGAGACTGTGTCACACCATCCAGCAGTGGTGATGGAGTTGCTGGCAGCACAGTCTTCGGTCAGAAGTCGAACAGGAATGGGCTTGTAACTAGGAGATCAAAACATTTCCTCTTCCTATTGCTTTGGAACATGTCCATATTGTTCCCCCTTATGTCTCTCTGCTCACTATGATACATCTTATCAACTCCATCCACGTTCGTTGTACATTGGGCCTTACTTTACAATGGGACAGTATTGTTTAAAATCCCTCAGGCCGCGGTGGCAGAGGCCACGCAGTGTGATGGGAGGGAGAGTGAGGCTGTGTGGCTGGCTTGCTCGCTCTGCTGTCTTGGCCAAATCTCCAGCTCCATAGAACCGAGATTTGTAGAGCATCAACAAACAGGTCTAGTTTCTGAGTCATGCTAGAATTACGTTCCTTGAGCTTGTGACTTTGAATCAGCTTTTTGGTTTTTTTGATTTAGCTTCTAAATCTACCAGTCTGGACATTCATTACACTTCCAGCGACACAGAGGATTTGTGAAAGAAAACCAGGGCTGTAGCTACTTCCACAGACTCAAGAAATGGCAAGTTTTTTCTACAGGTTTCTCTAATTTTGTGCTTCATGGAAACAATGCATGTCATAGAATCACAGAATGTTAGGGGTTGGAAGGGACCTCAAAAGACGTCAGGTACCCAGTTTTGGAGCAGCTCACCTGAGAAATGTGCTTGAGCAACTGATGGACATTCCCTTTTCTAGCCATCTGTCTCTTTGAATTGATAGCACGCTCAGCGTCCTTGGCTTCATGAGAACAAGTCCTGTCTTATTACTGTGAAACTTTAGTAGCTTTCAGTGTAGAAAATGCTCAGAAAGCATTAAATAATGTGTTAATTACCATGAAGAAGAAAAAGGGTTTGTGACAGAGACCTCGGAGTCCACAGTTTCTGAAAAGGACAATGTTGTCCCACACACTTTGGGGGTGCATGATTCGCACTGGAGTGCAATGCAGTGAAAGTATTAGAGGTTCTGCTAGATATCAAAATTGTGATTTTAATTATCAATGATGGCTTTTGTTATTATGCCCAGCTCTTGTGTTTACTGCTTGCTTTCAAAATGAATGGATTTTATTAAAACAATAGAGAGAAAGCAAAAGACAAACAAGTGGTGGCTGTAGGAGGTTTCCCAGCAGCTTGAGCATGGACATAGATATGTGCACATGTTGTGTCCCAGCCAGAGGGCTTAAGAAGAGCCTGCTGTAGCTGTGCCTCCCCTTTCTGGCTCCTACAGGAACACAAGAGCTTTCAGTGCCAAGGCATTGGTTTTGTGGAGTAAGATTGAAGCTGACAGCATTGTAACTCCTGATGTTTTATTGAGTGTGTTTCCTGAAAAATGTACTGGCTGTGATAGCTGTTTTTTTCAGGAGGCTGGCTGGCTGGTGATACCCAGTGAGAGCACATGCTGGCTTGCAGAGGCAGAGCAGAAAGCTCTACAAGCCATGGTGCCGTATGTTAGAGAAACAGATTGGTGCTAGGTCAGTATGGGTGGCAACAGAAGTAATTCCTCCCCAGAAGTGTCCCAGCAGCTACCTCTCTTGTCATCCACACTGAACATGGCACATGCACTGGTTTCTCCAGTTTCGTAGCCATGTTTCTTGTGCGTTTATGCACCTCCTGCATGACAGCAGGATGGTTTTATTCAATGTTGCATATGCAATGATTACATCTTAAACCTTGTCTTACTTACTGCCCATCTGAAAAGGCACTTGTGAAAATTAGCCTTTAGGCTGTTAGGAATTTCTTTATCTTATTTGACTGCCAGTCTAGCTTTCAAACAGTGCAATTTAAGGCTAGCGTTAGTTTAGAAAGACTCATCTTCCCTTCCTCTGTTGTCAGAGGGGAAAGAGGCATCCTCATGATTCATGCAACCTGTGTTAGATGAATCACCCTGGAACTGCGTGGTTAACTCTTGTCTGCTTCTCCCTGGGAGCCAAGGCAAGTGATTTAAATGAGGTGAAGTGAATCCTGCCTGCAGGGCCCAGCGCTCAGTTGTCCTGGCATGAACACAGTACAACAGAAATGAAGAATTGGATTTTATGAAAAGAAAATAAACAACATATCTTCACTTATATGTTCATTGTCAAATCTTCCATTTGGGAAGAATGGGAAGTACAACCTGAAAGACGTGGGAGTAAAGCCGTGCAAATAAAAGAAGTGCCATTGTTCAATTAAATAGACATTAATTATGCCTGACTTTGTAGAGCATCTCTCTCAAAGGCATTTCGTACGGCTCCAATTCGCTCGCAGCCTGTCGCTGAAGAGAACGTGCATTTTGCTGATAAACATGAACCTGGGAGCCAGAAAATCCAAACAAGGCAATGAATCACCAAGCGATCACACGAACCATCATATTACTGGGTGCTAGAGAGGCGGGCAGGCAGCTGAACGCTCAACCAGCGGCACCAGATGGATGATACTGTAAACGAGGAAAGGCAAGAGCCATTGGCTCCCTCCGAGCAGACCATATTTAGCTGTGGCTTTGTTCCTACTGGTTGTCTGAGCAGTAAGGAGAGCGCCGGCGAGGGATACGATGCCCAGACACTGTGCTCCAGCTGTGGCCTGATCTCTTTTTGGAAGAAGAGCGTAGCTGGCTTAGCCACTGTCATGTGTTGTGTGTTTTCACACTTCACCTTTCTGCTGGTGCAGATGCAACTCACAGCCCTGGCATGACCTCAGCTGAAACTGGCCTTGGCCAAACCTCATCCATATGCTGCCACCTTTCCTCAAGAAGTGCACCAAATAGGTGTTGAGGCCCTGAGAACACCCACAGCCCTGACTACCCTCCCAGGGCTCCCCAGTCCTGCCCAGGACCCCATGTCAGCCACTGCTACAGCATTGAGATTCCTCCAGCCAGACAATGAGCCTAAATCATCTTTTAATGATGTGAAACCAGGAGGAGTTTTGCAAGCTGAGGTGGGTTGAAGAGCTCAGTGGCCCTCCTTTTCCATCCCAGGCAGGCTTGTCATGTCAGGACAAACCAACCAGGACCTGAAAGTCAAGCTTGATCCACCATTTGGAATGTTTTTTAAGTAAATTTGCTTTTGTTGGCAGGTTTTTGGTTTGTATTTTCATGTGAGTATGCTTGAGTATTGGTAATTATTTTCAGTTGCACTTTGTGTAAGAGTATTGGGCACCACAGTGAAGAAAAAAATTGCATTTGGAGCAAAAGACCTTTGTCTCCACTCCCTTTGACAGTTCCGAAGATCAGAGGCCCAGATTATTCTGTTGAAGTTTATAACCTATGGTTTGCTGATGTAGAAGTTGCCTTTTCTAAAGTTACCACCATAACTTAGTGCTATCAAATCAAGTTATTGAAATCTGTAAGTCCTGCAGCTGCAAAGGAAACCATAGCTCCTGAACCTGATACACTGAGGACTGTGAAATACTACAAAGATCCCAACTGCAAAAAAAGGTCTGTGCTGGTGCCATGTCTGAAGGAGATTTTTTTAGCTCAGTATTCGAAGAACATTTATGGCTAGCTCACATCCTACTATTATTAGAATATCATGATTTTTTAAAATTATTTTTCGTTTTGCATTGATTGCATTTGAAAGGTACATTTATTTATGTCATACACGACTTAATCCTGTTCCCTGGACAACTATCAGCAGAATTTGTTAACGTCATTCAGTGGAAGTGTGGGAAATAGGCAGTCCTTTTGGTAAGGAAATCTTACTGAAATAATCTGGTTTTGCCATTAGCTCTTTAAAATTTCTTTCTTTTTTTTTTTTTTCTTTTCCTCACAGATGATAGTTGTTTTGTTTTCTTTTTTACTTAACTAGACTAAAAAATAACTTGCTTTTATTATGAATTGAACTGCATTACTTCATCTGGCTGCTCATTTCTCACTCTACTCAATATCCGACTGTGCTGGATTAATGTGTTAATGGGAAAAATACCCTTTGGACACACCCATTGCTGTCACCAAGGCTGTGCAGCGCACAGATATGGAGCGCACTTCCCTTTTGGTACATCAGAATCCAGATTACCTGCAAATAATAGACTAATGAGGGGTTCCCTAATGATATAGCTAATTAAAGACAATCCTATTCCTTGAGAGCTCTAATGCCGGATTTTACTGGTGTCTTGTGCACAAGGAGTACAGATCAGTGCTTCTTCCCTATCCTTGTGCTCAATCCCCAAAGGATCATGTTCTGTTTTTAGTGCTCAATTAAACAATTGTAAAGATGCTGCTGTGGAGCAAGAGGAAAAAAGGTGGTAGAATAGATTTAGTACCCACTGCGAAAAATTGCTGGGAACAGAACCTGACAAATCTACTCCTCTGAAGGGATTTCTGAGTGTCTTTCTCTGCCCTGTCCCCCACTATCCTTCAGTGGTTGGACCTGATGATATTCAAGGCCTCTTCCAACCAAAATGGTTCTGTGATTTCTCTAGACCTGCCATGGGTCAGCCAGCACTGATGAATGTGAGAAGCAGAGCAAAATGTGAAAAGCCGCAGTGCTTTTGGAGGAAAAGAAGGTGGTGGACTTCATTCCTTGCTTTTGCAGGCAACTAAGTGCTGGGAACAGCGTCTACTAAATCAGGTCCTCTGAGGGGGAAAAGGAAGGTGTACTGTCCTGCTAAACACATAAGGAGAAAGTGCACTTTAGATGCTTTGCATTCAATTTTTCTCATCCTGTAAACTTTATTCTGCTAATGAGATAGGAGATTATGACATTCAGGGAGCAGACACTGGGTTTGTGGCATATACATTCTATAGTTATCTTCTCTGTGGACAGCATCAGCTCTGTTCTACTCTGTGCAGATTTTATTGTGCTCTGATGCTCTGATCTTTGCCACCGTCCAGCTGGAGCACCACTGGTTTTTTCAAGGCCTTGCTAGTAAAGTGTTGCAGCAGAAGTGAGAGCTGATTATGCAGTTCAGGAAACTGGGTGCAGACACTTGGAGGCTGACAGAGAAAAGTAGGATTGTGTATATTAGAGCTTTTTTTAAAACAAAACCAAAACCAAAAATACAACAGAGTAATAGTCCTACTTGTAAGATACTTACAAAATAACATTCAGATATTTTATTCCAAAGAAAGTTAAGTGTATTTTGTATAGAACATAATGCATTTACAGCATTTTATGTGTTAATGAAACTTACATCATTTTATAAACATCAGTTGAACGAAAAACTGACTGAGGTGAAATGGCAAGTATTGTTTTGGGTTTTTTCCACTTTCCTGTTTTGATCACGCAAGAACCAAATGTGTTTATTTTACTGGAAATATTAAGACAATCATATGATTTTGAGTAAGTCTTTTGAGCTTGTTTGCAAGTTTTTGCTCTTCTGCATGTCTGCTTCCTCCCAGCTGGGGGCTGGCTGTTGTATGGAAAGGCCAACCACGTCACGGAAAAGCCCTGTCTCAGATCAAATGGGCTTAATATAAACCAGGTTTGCTGAGAAAGAATTAAAGAGCCAGCCCCAAAGCAGGAGAGGATTTACTTCGGCAGAGCAGCTCAGCTGAGAGCGAAGGGCAGCGCCAGCGAAGGACCCGGCTGCCTGAAGGAGCCTAGCAGAAGTAAGGCAGCGTTGGTTCGGACACATACTTATACTGTCGGTGCTAGAGACCCAGACAGCTAAATGCAGTAGGGGTTATCAACACCAGCTTGAATTTAGAATGCAGTGTGGGATAGGGACTTGTTTGACTTTGTTTTAAAGAAGGATGATCATTTGTTAGGGGTGAAATCATAAAATGTTGGTGTTTGTGACGGTTTAGTGAGTGACTGTTGATTGCAGGTTATGAGTTAGGCTCTGTTGTTTGACTCAGAGCTGGCTTTTGTCATCTAGTCTTTTCAGCGAGGAAACTGCAAGGAAACAATGGATTTTAAAATTCAGCCACAGTAAATATTTCATTTTGTTTGTGAAGCAGCCTTTGCCTGCTATGTGATTTCTAATTTAGATATATTTCTTGCTGACAGAGTTACTCTGACTAGAACCGTGAGAATGATCTCATTTTGCCCCTAGGTACTCTCCATTACAGAGAAAATACTGTGTATGTGGTAACAAGTTCAGACAGAGTGTGCTTTTTCTGTGTATTTCTCCTACGTCCTGCTGTGTATTTATTCACAGAAATTTTCAGATAGCTTTGTGTGAAGAGGAATGGCAAATTGTGCGTGTTGCTTTGATACTTTGCTGTACTTTTTTTCGTTCACCACCTATTGTTCAGGTTTGAAAGTGGTCAGATGCATTTTATGGACAATTATCCTATTTGCTAATGTGGAGAAGAGAGCTGAGAAACATCAGATATAAGGCAAAGAGCAAAATGTCTGAATAACTGTCACGTTGGGAACTGAAGTGCATCAAAGTAACTTTCCTAAAAATGGTAGCTGTTGGCCCGTGAGAATGACATCACTGTCCTCTGCCTCTAAGCAAGGCAAAATAGAGTGTGTTGAGTAAAATATGTTTAAGAGCCACGCTTAGTCAAGAAGCATGAACCTATCTACCTGATTGTGCAGTAAATGAAGTTGTTGACTTAATAACCATAAATTTAGGAGCTCTTGCTCCCAGTGCTTCCTCCTGTAGCAGCTTGAACTGGTACCCCCTCAGAAAAGCTGTTGGATTTGACCGTGTCCTCTCTCTTACCAGCCAAAAAGCCACTGTGCGAAACAGCGTCATTCTTTGTTTACCCAGCCGTAGACAAGACCCAAATCCACCCCATCACAGCGAGGCTTGCTTGCATGGCTCTTTCCTCATATTAGCCTTGTCTAAGGGTGCAGCGAATGATGCCTTATTTATTGCTTTCCCAAAAGTTTCCACTCTTAACTGAGAGGGTGTGAAAGATGCTGTATACCCAGCTTTATAGGGAGTTAGAGGCAACTGAGACCAGTCCCTCTATTTGCCACCGGTTAAGCAGAAAGGATGGGGAGCAGTAGCTGTAGGTGCTGTCTCTCAGCAGGCATGCAGCTCCCGTAGAGGACAGCTCTCGTGAATGCTGCACCTTCCGTCTTCTCCCAGGACACAGCAATGCCTCACTTTCTCTAGGGCTGGGCTGCCCCTAGCACAGCCATGAACTTGTAAAGTCTAAGCGAAGACAGGATTTAGCATGTGAGGGTGGTATCGCCCCAGGAAAAAGCCTCTGACTCACTAGCCAGAAATATTTCTTTGTGTTACCAGCAACTATGAAAAAGTTCAGAAAGTCTCATTTTTCTTTTGTCATATAGATCTCGATAATAAAGCAGGATGGGCTGCCGTGAACTTAGTAAGAGAGTGTTAATGTGTTTCTAAATGTTTTGTGGGTAACACTTGTGATTTCCCGATGTCTCACTAGGGGTAAAAAATGACCCTCAACAATGTTACCATGCGTCGCACCCACAACAGCAGCCTGCAGCAGCAGCAGCAGCGCTGGAGCATCCCTGCTGATGGAAAGAATCTGCTGGTCCAGAAGGACTCCAATGAGTACAACCCACAGAAGCGATACACCATCAGCCCCGATGAATATTACAGAAAGAGCTGGTCCTCGGAGTCGTCCGACTCTGTCATCTCCTCAGAGTCTGGCAGCAATTGCTACCGGGTGGTGCTGATTGGGGAGCACGGCGTAGGCAAGTCCTCGCTGGCTAACATCTTCGCCGGGGTGCACGACAGCATTGACAGCGACTGTGAGGTGCTGGGAGGTAGGTCATTATGTCCTATGGGGTGTTTGTGTTTGCTCTACCGGTAGTAGTTGGCACAGGAAAACAGAGAGGCCATTTAATCAAAAGTTGAAATAATGAATGTTTGGATCTGATCATCAAAGGTCATGCATCTCGTTTAAGAAAACAAGAAAGCAAAGCAAGATGAGTAAGATACCTGCCAACAATGACTGAAAGCCTCTGAAAGAGAACAATTTCAGATTCCCATGCTATTTCATTTCAATATACCTGTTGGAAACTGCCTCATTCCTGCCTATGATGGTGCTACGCAAGAGTCTGGTTTAGCTTTCATACTGGTCCAACATATGTGTCACCACTGACCCACAAGTCTGACTCCAGCTTTCTATGGGGGAGAGAAAACAACTAAAGATCTTCATGATCTACCAGAATTTCTAATGCTTACAAATACCGTATAAAATAAAAAAGCCGCTGCTGAGTCCTTCGATTGCCTTCAAAATATTTGCCATTAGAAAACATCTCAGTCTTTCTGTCTAAACAGAAATTTGAGAAAAATATGTCTCCTCCTCATTTCATGTTACTCACACAGCATGGGTTCCTCCAAGGGAAAACTATATAAAGGTCTTTCAACAGTGTAGGAAAGTCTGTGTTGCCAAAACAGAGGAAAAAGGCACAAGCTGTAGGATTTTCTTTAATGCTTCTCCCTTGCTATCCTCCTCTGCTTTGGTTAGGATTGCAGTGCCCTTTAATCTCAAAGATCAGATCATGCAAAAGGTGAAGCTGTGGTGGCACTAAGTCCTGAGATGTATATTGTATGCAACACATTGATGTGGAAAGGTTGTGCTACAGCAGAAACCTGCTGTGGCTCTAAGGACGCAGGTGCTGTCACCTTCAGAGGACATGCAGATTGCCGGCTGGTTTTGCTCGTTTCCTTGCCTCTCCCATATCCCTTCCCTCTCCTGCCTGGTACTCCCTTGGTGTGATGATGCCAGTTCTAGCACAAAGAGTTTCTGGGCTTTTCTTCCGGCCTCCAGTGGAGCACAGGCAGGACAGCTTTTCGTGTCCCTAACTCTTCAGTTAGAGGTTTTGCCCAGGATTTAATACAGCCCCAGGAAGACCTGACTCACGTCTTCCTGGCTTGCTGTCACAGACTTGGGGCACAGATCTTTGTGCCCTTAGAGGATTTGAAGTTGCCCGTGGAGCAGTCACTCTGAATGAGTTATTCAGGTGTGCTTTGTCTTCCACTTCTACCAGTGACTTTACCCTTAATTCCACCAGCTCCTCAGCCTGGAGTATCTCTGGCAAAACTTTTCCGAGTGCTACATGAGCGATCCTTTGGGCAAACAGTGAGAAAATGCAGCTGATTTGCTTTGCACACCCCTGTCAGACAGTTTTCTTCTCCGCCATGCAGAGCCATATGGTTTCCTCTTGTACTCTCAGCAACATTTTTTGGAGTGTAGCAATGACAGATTTTCAAGGCCAGCTCTGCTGAGGAACTGGAATTTGCTGTTATTGTTGTTGTATCTCTCCCTTTTCAGTGTCGACTTCAAAATAAACATGAGATTAACTAATTGCTTACTTTCAGTGTGTTTTATATCCTACGGAAATTCCTTAGGATTGGCAAAGGTGCAAATCAATGTTAAATATGACTATTTGAGCATAATATTTTTGAGGACTGTGATTCCATATTTGTAGCGTCTCCATGTGTAACTGAGTGAAGAAAGAGTCCTCTGGATGTTGTCCTCTGGTGTATATGGAGCTTGTTCCCATGCAGATGCTCAGTCAGTTGAAGAAACTGTTCTCCAAACTTTAGCTTGCAAGCTGGAAATTTTATTACCAGAGAGGATGATTTCAGGGTAGCGAACTCACAGAGGGAATACAGCTGCTTTTATGGACAGTCTTTGCTACTTACTGTGACATTAAGCTAACTCACGAACACAAATGTCATGCTATTGGGCCTGCAAGGGAAACCAATTCTATTGACTTGCTCTGTCTTTTTAATCTCACCATTTTAAGATGTGTGAAGATAGGGATCTTTTTTATTTTATTTTAAATGTGCAATATTTCTGACTCATTCATTCACATGGATGTAGATTCTCATCTTCCAAGAAAGGCTCTGATAACAATTGAGGGGAAAATTCCCTGCACTGATGCCCAGCAGTTTTGAGGCAAGGGTTAAGGCATGGTCCTGTCTATAAGCATGATTGGAACAGACCCCTTAAACACTGCAGTGAGACGAATGCTATGCTCAGAAGCCCTGGGCCTGGCATTTTTCACTGTCTAGCAGAGCAAGACTAGAGATGAGTCCAAACCCCTTATCACTCATCCAAATGTCCCCAGTCTTGGAGAAAAGAAGGAAGAACAGTGTTTGAAGCAGAAGCTAGGCTGAGATTTCACAGTGAGGGCTGATTGAAACAGTGAGTAGGAGCAGCTCCCCCATATCTAAGTAGAACTTTGTCACATTGTGTTTATAATCTAGGTATGAAGTTTTGTGGCCTTGGTACAAAATAACTGAACTTCCATGTTTTTTTGATTCCTTTGCTGACATCAAGGGTAATGTGGGAAACCATGAAATGGGAGAGAAGTAGGATGCAGTAGAGTCTTGGTCTCTCTAAAACTCGACAGCTCTTGTCTCACAAAACCCTGTCCTCATTGCTTGGTAGGCTGTTAGCTGTACTGCTCTCAACAGCAGTGACTGTTCACCCGTAAAGTGTCCCTGCTAAAGCGAAAGCAAATATTTTCCATTACTCAGCCTCACTGGACCCTGATGCTCCCATGGGGCAAATGTTCAGCCTTTGTTTATTTCTTCCAGTGGTTCTATTTTTTCTCTCCCACATAAGATAAGGAGAATATCAGCCAAAATAATGAACACTTCATTTCCTGATCTTTTAGTCTCCTTTATATATCACGGAAAGGAAGACAACCAGTAATGAACAGAGGGCAGGTTCAGTGCTGATAGAAATGAAAGAACTGAATGCGAGCCAACATAAGATTTGGCTCAATAACACAAACTGTGAACAAATTATACATATTAAACCACTTGTTTTTTGTAATGTAGATGATAGCACAAAATAATATATTACAAACTTTTCTTCTTTTCTTTCCAGAAGACACGTATGAAAGAACCATGATGGTGGATGGGGAAAGTGCAACCATTATATTGCTTGACATGTGGGATAATAAGGTACTTTTGTTTATTCTAGTGAAATACCAAAAGAAAAATTCATATGACTGACTGCTAATATCAAAAGTAGATATCTTTTGGGAAAGAAAGTAGATGTTTTCCATACTTGAGCATCAGGGAAAATATAGGATTAACCCCACCCCTGCACTAGGCCAGGCACGTCTAAGAGCTCTGCAGTGTGATCCTGAGAAACTCAAGCCTTCTTTGTTTTTTTTAATGATAAAGCAAAACATTCAAGCCATTTTCCAGACCATGTTCATTCCAGTCTAGAGCCAGCACAATAAATTATTTGGGGCAAGCTTTGCCCTCTTTTGTAGTGAAGCATTCATACCATCACCACATTGGAATTACTGTTAGTAAAACTATGATTCAAATCATATCCATTACAGTTGCAGCAGGAATGTATTTGGATTCGCTAATGTCATGCTTTCTAAGTAAAATCTGCTCTGGCCATAACCATGTCTGACCATTTCAATTGAACAGCGTGAGGGAGAATGGATTCGAGACCACTGCATGCAAGTGGGAGATGCATACTTGATTGTCTACTCCATCACAGACCGAGCAAGCTTTGAGAAGGCCTCCGAACTCAGAATACAGCTCCGCAGGGCTCGCCAGAAAGAAGACATCCCTATTATTCTGGTTGGCAACAAAAGTGACCTTGTCAGGTGCCGTGAAGTTTCAGTGGCAGGTAGGAAAACGATGAGGATCAAACTAATGCCCATGTGAAGAGCTATCTAGTAGCTTTTGAGAGAAATGGGAGAGCTCTGGTTGAGGGAAAACGCTGTCATCAGGACAGGGCAATAAAAAAGCAGCAAAAGAACAGAGGACTGTAAAAGAGGGCAGAGGACTGGAAGGGGTCTGCGAGCTGCTTAAGACTCGCTTGGTAGTGCTGTTACATGTCAGATAATCCCTTTCCTAAATTTATTAAGTACTATCATAAAAGCAGCTTGAATCACTTCCCTTCCAGCTCCTAGTATAAGACCACTACAGTAGGAGATTTCCTTTGGATTTCCAGTACCTGTTTATACATAATGAGTTTAGCCCCCTTTATTTTGCTGTCAAAGGTTGTATGTTTTTTTTTTTATAACCAGTACTCTGTCCTCCCTGATGAATTCAAATCCCTCTCACCTTTCATTTTGCTGGTCCGGGCAGAGGCTGTGAAGCCTTTCAGGCAAGGTGTCCTTACTGCCTTGCTTTGGGATGAGGACAGAGCCCTCCATCTGCTGCACAGAAATGAGTAACCACTAAGCTCATAAGTAGGAAGGAAGAGATTGCTGGGAAAATTGTTGCAGGCTTTCGATGTCTGCGGTCAGTAAAATCTCTTCTTGGAGAGTCTTCCCTGCAGCTTAAGTGACACATCATAACACACAGCAATGTATTAGATGATCTCATCCTGCCCCAGCAGAACCATGGGTTCCTCTGCTCAGCATTTTCTTCTCTCTGCAGCTGTTCCATTCTTCTATTTCCCAGTTGATCTAGACTTTGGGGTTTTTTCACTAGAGCCATGCACAGGTACTCTGGTCCCTGTCACAGTTGCTCCAAGTCAAGAGTTTGAGCTGGGGTAGCTCATCAGGAGCCCAGGGATGCCTATTTGCCTTCTCATTCTTCTCTGTCCCACTTGAAAAATCTTTTGAAAGCTAACAGATACATTGATGTCACTTTAGTCAGCCTGGCAATGAATGCACAGCAAGCCAGAAGACAAACTAAATTGGTTTGTGAAAGACAGCTGTCAGGTTTGGCTTAGGCTCATGTAGTTATGGATAAGAACTGTTATTTCAGATGTACCTCTAAAGCCATAGGCATAGTTTTGCCTTTATTTAAGGGTTTTATACATGTATCTGTTCACACCAAAACTGCTACTGTCCCAAGACCCTGGTTTACACCTATGATCCATGGAGGAGGAGGAGACTCTGCCTCCCATGCTGCCCTGTGCGCATGGAGGATGCTGTCATCACTCTTTAATGTGATTTGAGGAAGTCTGCATGTAAGATGACCATGTGGTTTTGAGTCACGGCTGACATCTCAGCCTTCAGTGTCTCAGTGCAAGTTGGTCAGCCCCAGCTCCCTCCACAGCTGATGGTGAGGACTGGGCTTTTCTAAGGGGGTGATTCACCCCCGCTCCCTCCCCTTGCTGGGAAGGGAGTATGACACAGAGCAGATGAATCACAGGCTTAGCAGACAACATTGGCTGATTAAAGACTTAGCCATGCCTATATGAGGCTTGAGGAATTCCCTCGGTGATGCTTGCTCCCTGCACGTGGCAGCCTGTGGACACTTTGCCTCTCCTCTGTTTGTGACACCTCCTGACATGTCCACCTTTCAATTTTGCAGAGGGACGAGCCTGTGCTGTCGTCTTTGACTGCAAGTTCATTGAGACCTCAGCCGCCGTGCAGCACAATGTGAAAGAGCTCTTTGAAGGTATCGTGCGGCAAGTTCGGCTCCGGAGGGACAGCAAGGAAAAGAATGAGAAGCGTCTGGCCTACCAGAAGCGGAGGGAGAGCATCCCCAAGAAAGCCAGACGGTTTTGGGGCAAAATAGTTGCCAAGAACAACAAGAACATGGCCTTCAAACTAAAGTCCAAGTCTTGTCATGATCTATCAGTACTTTAAGAACACTGGACTCTGCCAGAGCTTGTGGCATTTTGTGGACATTATTGAACTATGTCGTGGGACAATCAATCAATCTATATTAGATTGGGCTATCAAAGTGACTTAGGTTCACAGTTATGATCGTGATGATAAGAGCTGGCATAAGACCAGCACAGTGCATGGAAATATCTCTTTTTTTTTGTTTGTTTTAGTTGGTTGTTTAAAAAGAAAAGTACAGACCAGAATGACCCACAGTTATGCTGGGAAGTGTTCTGGAATATACCTATTGTTTCTCCTCTCACCTTTGGATAATAGTGTAAGACCCTTGAACTGTCATGACTTGGGAAGTGAATACTACCATCTTTACTGTTTCTCCCTATTATTATTATTTCTTTTTAAAAACTGTATAAAGACTTGATGAACTGACTGGGAATTGGTCCTTTGCCAGTTGGCTGGTCAGGCTTGAGCACCCACAGCTGAAAAATCTGCATTTTTGTAGAATAGCCACAATAACACATTTTTTTTTATTAGTTCAAAGATTGGTTTTAATGAGTTTACACATCTCTTACTTTGAAAATATTTAAAGGAAAAATCCTATAATCAATCAACTTTTCCTGTCATATTTTCATATTATGGGACTCTTTAAAAATCATAGTAAAATTAAAGTGCAAGTTGTATCAAAGTGCATCAAGTGCAGGATGCCAAACCTTTATAAATCACCTGAGCTTTTTTTAAGAAACTACAGGGACTCCTTGTATCCAGCCTCGGCCTTTCTCTATGCCAGAGCTATGCTGTATTTATTGTTGTGCAAAATAACAAGCATTTTAATGTTGAGGGGAAATGTATTTATTACCAAGTTTCTTAAAAGAATAATGTTAATTTTATTACTGTTTTCTATCTAATATTTTTTTTTTTCAGATATGCAAGTTTTTACTTACATGCCTTGTAATAAAAGAAATAAAATATATGACCGGCTTTGAGCCTCAGTGGGAAATCCCCAAGAATTTTTTCAAGTTGAGAAAATATTTTGAATGCTGGGCAAGATTGCCGCATGACAAGTACAGTGAGAATTCTGAACACAGGCTACATAGCAGCCTAGGATCACAAAACAATGATTTTCCACAGCCCCAAAGCTATGAGTGCATGGTATGGCTCATGGACAAAGAGGATTGTGGTGACAGAGATAAAAATAAATAATTCTTTAAAAAATTTTTTGGCCCTAAGCCTGAAAACAATTTAGAAATGTAGGTGAGTACCATTACCCCAGTTTTGGAGAGAAGTGAAATGCTCCATCCAGGGACAGAATACATGTAGCTGGCATGATGTGTCCAAATCCTCAATTGCTGTTGGGCATAGCTGTGTTATTTTACTCCTGACTATGTTGATTTTTCTAGGCACATTGCAGAATTTAAGGCACAGGTACAGTCATTACATTTTGCCTGTAGATGGCCCAGAAAAGCCAAATGTCCAGCCTGGCAGCTTGTCTTCCTTGATTATGAAGACAACAAAATACAACGTAATAAGATGAGAACTGGGTTCCGCATTTTGGGCTACACAGGTTTCATGTACCAAATGCTCTGGAAAGGAGTGAGCTTGCTGAACGTTTACCCAAAGCTGCCTCTGCTGAGGCAGGTAACTTCCAGCAGTTCTGTAGGGGAACTGATCTAGAGTACATTGTTGACAAGAACAGAAACCAAGATTTTTGAATAGAACACAGGCAAGATCACTGTCACTGGATTTTGAATGAACAGAGTTGTCAGCAGGCAACTTAAGGTTGACTCAGAGTTGTCTAGCGAATGGTACTCACTCCTATATCAGTTTTCAGAACTTTTAAACTCTCAGATCCTTTTCTCCATTTAAGAATGGAAACAAGATAAACAAATTAAACACATTTTAAAGATTATTTTTAAGAACTGAAAGCATAGCTGAACAGAAAGAGTGCATTTCCTTATTTTTTTCTATATCTGTCAAGATATGAGCCCAACAAAAGTAAACCAAACAGGTTCTGAAGAAACATAAAATGTCCGTGTTGATCATACAGAGATCAACACGGGGTGAAAGCCATCCATGTTCACAGCATCACTGAATGCATAGATGGTATCATAAAAATTTGGAGTTACCTCATGAGTTTTCATGGCCTCACTTCTCTCCTTTCATTCCTTCCCAGGACAACAAAATTTCCTTCTAAACCATGATTTTTTAAAGAGGAAAGCCAATGTACTAGGCCCATTCCCCAGAGCTGTCACAATCTGCCATGAAGAGCCATGCAGAGGTCATGCACAGCATGTCATATCACCATGTTTTTCCTCTGGCCATGGGGAACAGACATCATGCAAGTCTGTCTTCTGGGGCTACTGCTGGACCAGAGCTGGTCCCTCTGAATAACACAGCACTTGGGACCAAAACAATTCAAAGAGCTGCCTCCACCTTGTGTGTCCTAGCCAAACTTCCACTGACCCCCTTGGTCCACCCTGCAGGATCCTGCCTTGTCCTGAGTTTTCAGGCAAAGCTGTTGGTTGAGGAACCACCACCACCACCAGCAGCCCTTCCATGGAGCTGTTGCTTCAGTATGCTCAGACAAGCATCAAGGCATGCTCCTGTCTGACCTCTGGATGTGGAGTGAGAAGGGTTGATGCTGAGGATCCACATTCTGCAGTTTCAGGGCTTTTCTTGTTTTTGACCTGGTTGAGCCTGGTACTGTGGACTGAATGTCCACCTTGAGCTGCACTCCTGAAGAGCACTGTGAGTTTTTCCTGAAAAGGACCTGGTCTCTGCTGCGATCTGCATGGCTCCAGCATGGAGGAAGGACTGGGTCTTTCTTTTGACTCTTATAAAATGAATCGGAGTCATAGTTTCAGGTAATCATCACCACATTATCATATACAGAAATGCTTACTGTGTATAGTAGCTGGTGCACCTGGATTGACTAATCAACACTTTTTAAATCTAGAATTGTGACATTTCAGCCCCTTATTATCCACAATCCCTTTGTTCATCTTAGATGTGAGTGTCCGAAAACTGTGCAGTGGATCAATCAGTAATTCTAATCACTGCTCTGGCTATTTATTATGTCAGGTCTACAATGACAAACCCTGATGTGATAATTACAGTGCTGGTCCCAGAGATCTGGCAGTAGCTGTGGAATACGTGAGTCACAGCAACGAATGCACCAAGGCCAAAATGGCAAAACTCACAGCGTCCAAACAAAATAAAATAAATACTGCAAAAAGAAAAGTCTAAGAACACACAAAATGCCAATTATAGTGTAGTAGCTGTTAAAAAAAGCTCTTTTTAAGAAGATGGATCAGATCAGAAGAGGAATTAGAGGCCATGTGCAGCTTCAATTAACTTAATAGTGACAGATTAACTGCAAGGAGAAAGGTTTATTTATGCATTGGAACAAAACTACGCTAAGGAATTATTCACCATTATGGCACTCTGGATTTGCAGTGTGCTACGTGCTTTTGGTTTTGGGAGAATTGTTGATAGAATTTAGTCAAGTAAAAGAAAGACATTTTCAATACAATCGATGGATGGATTTAACCCTCACATGTACAAGGCTTTCAACATTGTGCTGACTTTGACTGGAAAGCTTTAAAAAACCATTGACCAGAGTTAACTATTTTGGGCTGCTTGGAGTGCAGATATAAATGGGAGAAAGGGCTCCTGACAGCAGCAGACATGGTGACGATAATGTGATCTACAGAGGGCTGCAGCAGAGAGAGGAAGCAGTTGATCTCTGTGCGTTATAGAGAAGGTGTGTTACTGGTGAGATCCCTGGACTAATAAATTCTCAACTCTGCAACTCATTACCTGCAACGCCTCTGAAGACAGGAGAGCTGAATGTGTTGCAAAATCATTCGTGTGCCTGACCCAGAAGCCCAGGAGATAAAAGCCAGTGCGAGCTGTGGGTCCAGTCTTCCTGTGACTTTCATTTCTGGACTCACCAGAGATCGTTGTTCAGTTAGGAGGGCAGATGCTGTGGGTTGTGGTGATCTTCGGCACATCACTGATGTTTAACTGATGTGGCTTCCAGATGCACAAAAGAATATCTAATAACCACTGTTCACCTTGCCTGCAGCCCACATTAGTTCCGGTTCAGTGAGGTAGCACAGGACTGACAAGGCAGGACAAAACATACTTGTCCACTTGTAGAATCCATGCAATGCTAAGTGAGTGGTAGCACCCAAGTCACATGTGACATCTCTGTGTTAAAATGACAAAAGTCACATTGCTGGTCATACTCCACCAGGACTTCTTAATGTGGCAGGCTCTGTGAGAGATTTATACAGCGATCTCTAGGTCTCTAAATGTAGCCCCCAGCAGTTAAAAAAAGGGAACACCATGTTATGCTCTTTACTATAGTCCAGAAAGACTGTGGAGAATCGTTGTTCCTGCCATTGCTTCCAGAAGGGACCATGGGCCAACGACCTGCAGGTGTAGGGACACAATGTCAGGTAGGGATGGCTGTTGGATGTCAGGTAGGTAGGGTGAATCCTAGCATCTGCCACGACCAGAGAATGTATGATGTTAGTGCACAGCGTGGCAATGCCCCCACCTGCCCACTCCTTGTGGTGCTTTCACCCCAAAAATCTCCTACAGACGTTGTGGAAAGCCCAACCTCCTCTCTCAGTGACAATTTTGCTTCAACATGTTCCCTGTTGTCAGACAATGAGGACAACATGCCCATATGAAAGGCCACTAGCCCAGTATTCCTCGCTTTACAGCCCCAGCACAGTCTTATCACCTGGTTAGCATTTCTTAATGCTAAGAAAATGATTAGTGTAGCACACCTCCTCCAAGTTTTGAAATTTACACCTGAGTAATTTTAAAGTCAAATTATTTTCTAAGTGACAGTCATTCCTAAACAGGTACCCCTTGGGCTGTTGAGAGAGAAGTGTGGAAAGAACTGTCAGAAAATAATCCTGCAGGTTAGAGAGATGGTGGAATATGCCTCCCTTGCATCCCAGGTAAGTGCTCTACCCATACAGCAATTTGTCCTTTGAGATTTTTGGCAGAGCAGATTGATATTCCTTGGTTTGTGGACTTCAGAATAGCCCTGGAGAATTACCAAAAAGGAATCTAAGGACTCAGTGAAATGCCTTGCCGTGTTGGATCGATTGTGCTTCCAGCCCTGTGCTGTCTCTGAGAGATGGAGGCAAAGTGGCAATAGGAGATGCTGCTCAGAGACATCACCTACAAGATCTTATGAACAGCAGCTTTTCACTTACTTTCGCCACTAGATTTGTGAAACTGAAATTATCAGTCATTTGCCCCTCAGCCTCTCCACACCAAAAAGTCTTAAACCTTTTAGTGTTTCCTCTAAGTTAGATGCTTCAACCAATTAACTTTGTCTGTTGCCCTTCTCTGTTCTTTCTCTAACATTCTCCCACTTGAGAGGCAGAGGCTGCAGGACATACTACTCAATGCTAGGTTTCAGAAAGTGATGGAGTATCATTTTCTTTCCTGCTTTCAGTACCCTTCTTGATTATGTATGTTCCATGTTTTTCAGCATATTTGGCTGCCGTTATACAGAGCTTTCAGACCACAGTCAATGATGACTGGTTACCTGGCATCTCTTTACCCACTCGCTTGGTTTTATGAGATCCTTGATCACCAAAACCAGGTTTTATGTAAACTATGCTCCATTTAAATGTATTAAACATCTCTTTCATGCATTGCTTTGAAAACAAGCGATTTGTACTGCATAGCTCTTGCCCTGATTAGGGATTTAAATATGTCTCTTTGGCTGCAGGATACCACTCCTATATTCTGAGTGTAACACAACCTGTCTTCATAAGGATTATCAGATATAAATCTTATAGTGAAACCTGAAAAGAGGTGACAAGTTGGTAGTGGGCATCTCTGTCATCCCTGTCAATGTTTGGGATTACATCTTACAATAAGCCAGAAGAGGGATGCATGCAGCTACTCCTTGCAGATCTTTGCTCAACCAAGTAGGCCAGCCAACATTACTCACACTAGTGATGTTCTGAGGATTAGGCAGTGCCCTTTTTATTCAATCAAGAAAAGACTAAGAAGTGCCATAAAGGGATCTGTTGTTTTGTTTGTGAGTAAGAAGTTATGTCATTCTCCCCTGTGAAAAGGAAATACGTCATGGTTTCTTCTGGTCCATCTGATACTTTCTTTAAGGTGTGCTCCTATCTCCCATGGGTGGGGCCTGGATCACTTGTGCACTCTGGCACACATCAAAACAAGATATTGCATTGATTCTAAATACAGATTTTTCTCTAAACTGCTCAGAGCTGGAGGCATGACAAACGGAGAAAACTAAACTTTCTGTTCAAGCATAGTTTTCCATTTAGGTTGTACAGGCAACCACTTTCATAACTTCCAGATTACCAAAAACCATTAAAAATGGCTTCAGTCCATGAAATAACATGTAGATCCACTAGTTGACTCACATTTGCTCTGGAAAACTAATTGAATGCCAAAGAAGCCTCTCTGAGCTCACAACAATCTCAGGTTTAAGGTGACATCTTGATTTTATTCCTGATCCCTTCCATGACTTCAGATCTGATTAAAGGCAGGCTACTTAGAAAAGATGTATCTCAGTTTGCCCTCAGCATGCTGAGAGCAGTACCGCCTCCTTTCCTACCACACGTGGGCGAGAGATGTCATTGTGAATGCCTCTGCATTCACAGAGTCTTCAGGACTCAATGCTACCTGCTGTGTTTTGGGAGGCCGTTCTTTAGGAAGCAGTAGGTGACCTCCAGCCCTGCCAGTCCCCATGTGCAACACTATGTATCTGCTTCCCAGGGACCTGAGCATGATAAGAAATACGGTTTCTGACATGGAGAGGCTGAGGACTTCTGAGCCGGACAGATGAGAGAGGTCCAGACAAATCTTGCCTGTAGTCCAGCTTCACATCTGAAGGCTACTACTTTACTAGTTCCTATCTGCAGTATTTCATCAGAATGGTGGTTGAGCACTTCTGTTTAAATAGAAGAGATTAATGATCAGCGTGCTTTAGATCCACAAAAGGATTTAAATACTTGGCTCTGAAAGGAAGCATTTGCCATGAGTACCATAATGACTCTGCAGAACATCTGTATCCCTAGTGGGTGGCGCCTGCTGCAATGCTGCCGAAGTGCAAGCTACCAGTGATGGCTCTGGTTTCCAGAATGGTAACTTGAAGGGGAAAAATATTTGTTCCTGCTCCTACTGTGGAAGTCAGAAGATCTTGGTTACAACAGTCTAGACTGCTGTAAGCTACATGGTAGAGGAAAACCTTCTGCAGAACTGTAGCCTCGGACACCGTGCAGGCTCTGTCACTGTGCCTTTACTACAGTGATTCTGACTATCCTTGGCAAAGTCTTTGCCAGGTTTACTGAAATACAAGTAAACCACCAAATTCTTCACTCTAATTAAAAAAAAGAGTTTAACATGGTGGCAGACCAGTGTGTGTGAGATATGTAGTTAGTGTTTAAGAGTTTGACCTCAAACCATGAGAATAAAAATTGCATGTATCTTCAGAGGCCACGTTACAGTCTGCATGCAATATGTATTTAAAGCAGTTACAGAAATATTAACCACATTTGCAGAATTAGAAGATCAGAGTCAGTTCTCGATGTGTATGTTAAAGTCTTTCGTAAATAGCAGTCTAGCTAGAGAAAACGAAACTACCTTAAATCTAAATGTATAACTACAGTTTTTCTAATGTGACTCTCCACAAATCTTTAAAGACTTTAACATAGCAGAATCCTCCCTGCACAACACCTCTGAAAATCCCCTGAAAGACCATGTACCACTCTCACCCTTCTTTGCCCACTGAGGTCCTGCCACCCAGGGTTGCATAAGTAGCACTAGAGCTGCTCACGTCACAGGGCTTCTCTCTCACTTCTGGTCTTTGATACTTTGCAACAGGATTTTGCATCAAAAGTTATTAACAGAAAAAGGTGAAGCCAGAGGTGTTGCCCAGCTGCCTGGCTACCACCTACCTGGTCTGACAACAACCCCTTGGCTCTAACAATTTATCTGGGAGCTAACCTCTGGCAGTCCATATGCCCTCAGCAAACAAGTACATATACAAGTAGCTACTACAGGCTCCTTGTCAAACTGGCAAATAAGGAAGGACCTTTAGGGGCACGCAAGAGGTATGAGTTTCTGTTTGCAAAGGAAAATGAAGGAGCAAGCCAGCAATCTACTGGCTTTGCATTCTCTGAAGCCAGTATAATTAAGACCTATGAGAACAATGTGTTTTATTTTCTTTTTTGCCTTTTTCTTGCCTTCCTCTTGTAAGTCTTCCCTTTCAAAGTGCTTGCAAATGAGAGTTGAATGTGACTTGAAAGTGTAACATAGCCAGCCAGAAAGTCTCCTGTCTGCCTATAAGGATAGTGAGGCAATGGCAGGAGCGAGATAAATGATTTGAATTGGTAGCAACACACAGACCCAGTATCCCACTTGGAAGTGGTGAGACAGCAGCAGATGAAAGGAGAGCAGGCTTGCTCTATGCCAGATTCTCACATAGCTCAGCCGTGCTGGCTACTTGTAGGTGACAACCGTGCCTGTGTTGTCACCGCTATGTCTGGTCCCAGATGTTCCTCTGGAAGGCTTCCTGGAGGCACACAGGATCATCACAGCTCTTGTTCTCAGAACTGAATTCTGTTTCATATAAAACAATACATCTGCCATTCATCCAGAAACTCAATTCCTCCTCTTAAATAGCTTTACTCTTCCGACAGAAAGCCAGCTGTGTGCTTCGTAGTACCGCCCTAGAAAACTTCCACAGCAACTGACTGAACTTCAGCTTTCATCAATCAATAGAAATCCCCTGTAAAAGCAAGTCTTGACTGCAGTTGTAATCTACACCTGGGGTACATCCTCACAGAATAGTCACTGTTTAAATAGAGAAGCAAAAGTCACCTACGGAGAGCCCCAATGGCATGAAAATAGGATCTGGGAGATGTCTGGAAGACTTCTGGTAAAATTGATTTTCCTTTTTAGACTGGGTAAAAATTAGTAACAAAAATTTCAAATAGTAGTATAGATACGTGAAATTGTGCTAAAGGTACAAAGTAAAGTGTTTATACTAAGCATATAAGAGAAAAAGAACTAATATTTACAAATAAATTAAGAACACATACATTTATCTTATATGAACAAAATCTTTATTCATGATAGACAATAATGATATGCTATTTAAACAGAACCCATTTAACATCGCTGCAGCATTGCCCTTCCACACACCCTTCGCAGCATTTCTACTCTGTCAAATACTTACGCTTACTCAAAAAACTGCTTTCCTTTCTGCAACTAACCTAGAAAACATCTACATAAAAATATACACACATAACTCCCATAGTAGCTAGATACTAAAAGCAAAGAAAAACAAACCTAAAACCATCAAAACTGCCATTCATTCTTAAAGTATAGCAGAAAGTTTCCAAATGTGGCATATTTAAAACTGGATTCCATAAGCAGCCAAAAATAAAGAACAAAAACAGAATAAGGAAAATAAGTTTGCTTCTGTCGTGCACACCGAGTTTAATTTAGTAAAAACTTGCAGCTAAGAGTAATTAGTACTTCGTAGGAATGAACTTTAAAAATCCTATTGTAGTCAAACTACATATAAATAACTTTTTTATCTGAAATGCTTTACCATTGCCAAAACCTGCTACTCTCATTCTTGTTTTTAAAAATAATGAAAATATCAAACACATTAATAAGCTTATGTTTCCTTCTTTCTTTTTGAGTTAAGATGTTACTGGAAAAATGCAAAGGGGCTTATAGGGGGGGTTAATACAATAATCCGTTTTACATTTTTTTAAGTAGAGAAAATTCAATTCTTAGTAAAAAAAACTTTTGAAATGAAGCTATGATTTAAGAGAGAATTAATAAAAGTGTCAATGTCTGATAAAGGTGGGATAGCATTCACCTGAGATTGGGTCGTCGGGTTGGTGAGTGGCTGCCTCCCCAAACCACCATTGCAAGAGCAAAAATAATGGACACAACTCCTGAGGAGCTTTCCCCCAGACCTATCGAACATTTTTTGCACAAGTAATGCAGCATAAGTAACGAAAACATGCAAATAGATTAGGGCTAAAAGAAATTCAGCAAAAAGCTATCGAAGGCAGAAATCTGAAGAGTAAACTAAAAATTAAAATATTTTTAAAAAAAGGAAATAAGGAATGTGACTAAATGTGTTTTGGGCAGCAAAGGAGAAAAAATCCCCTCCAATTTTATTAAAAAACCCCAACCAGATACCACAAAGAGCAATATCCTGTCTTATCCCATCTTTCCTCTCTGTGATCTTGTCACAGGAGATTGCATGAACATCAAAGGCATCGGACATGTATTATTTATCTTTCTACAGTATCTGCTCATTGTGCTATTTCATTTTTCAGAAAAAGTAATTCATAAAAATTTTCTACCGACACTACTGCTTCATGAACGTAACTCAAAGTCCATAAACTGATAACAACCTCTTTATGCCTTAGGTTAGGTAAAGATAGGAGATAGATAAGTATTTCTGTAGTTCCAAACAGCATGCAAATTTATTTGAAAAATGCATAGAAAGTTCAGACAAAGTTATATTTTTATTTTCTGAGCACACTGTGTTGAAATAAACTTGTTTGATAGCTTTTATAATTCTATGTATATACGAAAAGTTTCCTTGTGTTCAAAGAAAGTCTAACTCTCATAACCATAAAGAAACGTTATGAGTCACACAGCAAAAGGTGAATAAAAAGGCATTCATTTATGTTGTAGTTCTTATTAAGACCTTTTTAAGCTTTTCATGGTATTTAGGGGTCTGAATTATGAGTTTTGAATTCCTGGAGTTGGTGGCAGCACTACTTTTCTGGAAAGAAGTTCATTTTTCTTACTGAGATCTTGCAGAACTGGATTAATCCAAGTCTGCAAAATACTTGGAACTCCTATAATGCATTATCTAAATGTAAATGTATCATTAACCAGTAATTGATATAATTTATTCAAGATCCTGTGAACTTCTGTGTCCACTCAGCACTTACATAAGTCCATCAAACCCAAGACTTTCAGGCAAACTGTTCTTTGACAGATTGGGGTTTTTTTTCATCATAGTTGTGCTGCTGAAGTGTGCTGGCGTCCCTTTGGACTGGGAGGAGAATCCGCCCCGAGGTGATGAGTTTGCTGGGCACAGGGGTGCCTGTTTGCTCAGCCCTGCCCTGTTGTACCCACGCAGGGTTGGGAAGTAGCTATGGGAAGGAAATGCAGAGCTGAGAGCTGCTCTGAGCCAAGCTCAGCCTATCACCACACCTCATGGGAGTCTGGGGGAAAAGGAAATGGCTTCGAACTTCTGTTTCATAGTGAAACCTTTAACCTTACGTTTGGACTTCTCAGGGAGGAGTCTGTCCTGTATTCCTGTTGCCTTTGACCATGATATTAACCCCTGAATGCACAGCATTTTGTTTCAGCTTTGCTGGTCCTGGATCCCCATAGTCTAGGAAGGATATTGGTACCAGCAGCTCAGGCCAGTACCACCACTCCTCTGCTCATGGGCACTGTGATGTTAAAAGTACTGATTCATCCTCTGGCTGCACCGCCCTTGAGGTGCAAAAAGGCAGAGGTAGCTCTAAATTGATGAATTTATCCTACTGACTGCTCTTTTAACTCAAAAGGTAGTAAGACAGATGCGAGTTTGAGACTTTAAGGTGTGAGATGAGGGAGGGCATGAAGTTATACAATTTCCATTAAAGTTAAGCAAATAGAGGTGTATGTTCAGAGAAGCATTTCCATATAAGTCACAAATGAGGCAGGAAAGGAGCTAAAATGGTTTACTGCAATCTTTGAAAGTACGGAAGTGAACGTGAAGTACATGCACTGATGGCCCAATACCACAGCTATTTAGTCACAGAAATAGACTCTTGAGGTCCTAGCTTGTGTGTGGTGTGTCAATGACAGCTGGTTGTCCACTGCTGGCAGATGTTAAAATTATGTGGTATTTTTGACATTTTCTATTTTAAGCAAGGGATTTAGTACTTTAAATAGTTGTTGTAGGTGGTTGCAACACAATATGTGTATAGTTCTCTCTTGCAGACCATAGGCCTTATCCTCTAATGGCTCACCCATGTGATTAGGTCTTAATCACCAAAGTAGGTAATTGAAATAAATGAGATTTTTTTATGATTGACTTGAGCCTCTAATGCATGTAAATTTCTTCCAACAGATAAAGGTCGGTCTCATCATTGATTCAGGTTTATCATGTGAGCCATTAATTCACCTCTGAAATGAAAGAGCCAGATCCCTAGAAGGCTCAAGTCCACTTCTAGCACTTCTCTGGGAGTTCATAATACTTCCAGCGGAAGGCACAGCTGCATCCAGACCTCATGGTCCTGATGAAATGAGAGGTAATAGAACTGATTTGTGACAATTTTTCCAGCAAGAAGTACATTTATGGCCATCTGGCAGCTCCTCTGAAAAGAATATATGCTAAAATGAACCCTGAATTTGATATTTAGGCATAAAGTACCTTCATTGCCAGTCAAAAGCAATGCACATGTTCGGTCCTTTGCTATCCATTCCTACTCTTGTCTAAGACTTTAAGGAAAGCAATTCAGTGTTGGAAATGCAGATAATTGTCGGAAAGCGCTGGGAGACACGAGCAATGTAGTTGCTTTAAAAGTCTCCCAGCGCTTTCCGACAGATATTATTTAGGGAAACATACTCTGAGAACTCACCTATCAGCAAGAATTCCTGATGAAATGAAGTTTTCTGCTCTTCTTCCTGTTACAGTTGCCAGTACAAATATTTACGAGATGTTCTGTGCTTAAGGGAGCTACTCAGTATCGTCTGTAGAAGTTCCGCCCTGTGATGTAAAGCAGCCTCAGTCTGAATCCTGTCTACATGGGGAAGAGAAGAGCTAAAGCCAAGGGAAAATGAACCAGGATTGCCTGATCCCTGCTTAGGGAAAGAGCATGATTTCTTTTAACCCATCACAGAAGAGCAAGCTGGTTATAAATGATAAAACTGAAGTAGTTTTCTCTTCACTGATCAAGCTCTCCATTTCGTAAGTTTATATTAGCATGGCAACAATAAATCCTGTCATTTAGAGGATTCCTCAAGCTTGAGATGAGTGTGTTGGACTGATGCCCTGTTGCTGGTTTTACACAGCCAGGGCAAAGAGAGAGTCAGGAAAGCCTGAGCAGCAAAAACTCATTTTGTATTCAGAGGGAGAGAGACAAATGATATCAGCTTCCAGTCACTTGTGCTCGATTTTGAAAGTTATTTTCATTCAAAGGCCAGTTTTCCAGGTTCTCAGCTGATCTCTGGGTCACAGCACTGCCCAGGCACTGCAGATTTGTATATATGGTCCAGCGAATTTTGGTTTGGCTTTAATTTGTAAGTCAGTCATCATATACATATTGCATTTATGCACATCGCACTCTGTGCATATCGCATATTTTAATAGTAGTTTTAAACAAAGAGGTTGAGAACACTTTCCAGGCTTTTTTGTCAAGCACTTGGGCTAAAATCCAACCCCAAAGCTCCAAGATGTTATTCCTAATCCAGCTAAAACACAGTTCAACACCTCAGGAGGGCAAAGCCAGAAGGTGAGAGGGCAAAGCAGTGAGCTGTGCAGTGCTGGGGACCAGGAGGGGATAGGCACGTGGATGGATGTGAGTGCCTGCCCCAGCTCTGGGGATTGGATGCCTGCAGGAAAGTGTTTGTACCTACACCTGGGACCCAGAGCCCCAGATCTTGTCCCTCCCAGGGTCCATGGGGATTGTCTGGGCAGGATTTCTGATGAGCAGAGAAGGGAAATGAAGAGCACCTGAATCCTGCTTCCATTTGAGGGGGAAATCTTGGCATCTGGGTTTTACTCCTGAGCTTATTTCTAATTTTTATCCAGTGACTGGTATTTGTAACAGTCCAGACAGCAGAATCTGTGATCACAGTGATAAACAAAGCCCTAGAGACTAGTTTGTTTTAGCATGCCTATTTTGATGTCCTACAGGTGGACACGTACATCCAGATGATAGAGTGCTCTAAGACCACCTGCTTCATGGGTCCTAAGGCCATCAGCATTTACATACATGTGCGAAAAAACAAAAAAGAGCGTCAGCCTGTAAGCTTGATGGTTGTTTCATGTCATAATACTATCATGCTTTCTACATAGACTAGATTGGAGTTTTCTATTTTGTTTTGGCACAGTGTTGCATATTTTGAGTTTTGCAGATTGTGGATGTGTCTTTAGCTGTATTGAATAATGAATGAAGGAAGCAAAAAATTTGCTTCTGCATTTATAAGGATAAAAATGTGATTCTGAAATATGCAGTTCATAACTTCTAATGCATATGCTATGAGAATTGGCTAGAAGACACTAACACGATGGAAGAAAGTGAGTTTCCCTGTGCCTCAGCACAGAGGTCAAGTCTCAATCGCCTTTGGAGGCCTTGCAATAAGTAGCATAAACACAAGTGATCTCTAGAAAATACATTGTTTATTCTGTGGGAGCCATTTGGTTCCATTATGTCATTGCTTGCAAGAGAAAAAGAGAAACTAAAATCTATCATCTTGACCTGGGCAAGTTTAACAGCCCAGGAGTTTAACAGAATTAGCTCAGCACCTAACAGGGTGGCAGCAAATAGGAGAACTTCTCAACAAGCCTCTGCTGTCAGCAACAAAGTATGGCCTGTTTGGGTGTTTGGGATGGGAGATGTCAGACATCTGTACCTGAGGAGGTGGGGTCTGTGGCTGAGAGCACTACTTGTGCAGGGCAGCTTCTGCAGGGGTGAGGCTGATCAAGGCGGTCCTCTGGGAATGGAAGTGGGAACATGCTGCTGATTCAGCTTCCTCCTGCTTTTAGGGTGGCCATGAATGAAGCCAGTTGGGGATATCTCTGCCCAAGTCCTCATGGGCATTTATTGAACTGTGGGGTAGTATGAGTGTCAATGCAAACCAAGAATGAGGTATCATGTGGATGAAGGACTGCTGGAGAAGGTGGCCAGGCTGAGACATAATTGTATGTAGGAGAATTGCATCAATATAATAGACATAAGATACTCCAAGGACAGCCAAAAAAAAGATGCTGTATACACAGAGCAGCAACAGTGGGGAAGAAGCACGTCCCTCAGTGGGGTGGAAATGATCTGTGAGCTTCCCTGAGGAAGGACAGAGCCCATGTCTTCTAGCAGATGGGCAATTCACAGTGGCAGCTCCGAGGAAGAAAGCAAGCAGAGATAACATCCAAGTGCTTTGTGAGTGCATTGGTAAGAGTCGCATTGTTTGGGAAATACTGTTTATGGGAGCCTGTCCTCAGCAGCATTGCGAAGTCTCGCCTGGAAGAATGTAGGGGCACAGCTCATCAGCAAAAGTGCAGAGTGACCGAGCAGCAACCAGAGGGCAACAATGTGGATGAGCAGATGTCTGAAAGTACCAAAACGGATTAGCTACGGAGACCAGGAGTGGCCATTATCTGCATTTTTTACAAACAAGGAGGTTGCAGGTGTAGTTGATTTTGCCTCATGAGAAGTAAAGGAATTAGATGAAACCTGAGGGGTTTTTTTTAAGCACTTTTTTTTTAAGCATTTTTTTTTCCTCTCCACTGGTTCCTCTACATATTTTGACACATATTGATGATATTGTGAAATTACCATGCCCTAAGAGATCCATAGAAAAAGTATTTCCTAAAGAAGCTGAGGTCAGGGAGGTGGTGTTAGTTTTGGAAGTGCAAGAGGTATGTGAAGAGACATCAGGTGAATTGAAACAAGGAGTAAAAGTAAAAAGACAAAAAGAAAAAAAAATAAAAAGAATAGGAGGCATGACAAAGCTGATAAATGGGAAGAGTGAAAAGGATGTGACTAATGACATGAGGAGGGTTGTTTCTGGAAAAATTGACTGGTTGAGCAATGATTCACACCATAAACACCTAGACGGTTGTAGCCTTTTCATCAGATTTACTCAGAGAAACATCTGGCTCAAGGATCCATTCTCACTGCTGAGTTTCTTCTTGGGATTTTATCTCTGGCACCATGTTATGACTGCTGTAAAGCCTTAAGTGCTTCTGGACTTTGTAACGTATTTGACATGGAAGGGTTTTTTGGTTTGCTGGGGGCTTTTTGTGTTTGGGTTTTTTTGGTTATTTTTTGTGTTTTTTTTCCTATGTGGTAACAATCTGTAAGCAGTTGCTCTGCGGCTGAGAAATTATTTCAGCCAGAGAAAGATACTGAGGGTGAGCAGGCTTACTTCTTCCAGTGACTTTAGAAGATAGAGGCATTCGACTGAGTTTATTAGGTACCTTAAACTTGTATTTCAAGTACCACACTGCACTTCCTAATAATGGGACTTTCAAGCAGACACTGTAGCATTTGAGAGACAAATGTCTAGTTTATTTATGTGCATCTGGGTTCTGACATCACATTGAGTTATTCTGCATTTGTCATGTAAAGGAGGGATAAAAATTACTTTAGAAATTTGTTTATGTAAATTTGTTATTGCAGTATGAATTCTTACCGTTTTAGAGATTTATATTTTGTGCTGAAAGCACTGCTCATTCATATCCAACTAATACACAGTTAAGTCACTTAAAGGGAACATATTTCCAAGAAAGTTCAGTTCCCTCCCCTTATTATATTTCCTTTGAAATCATTAACAATGAGTTTTAATGCTTTAATGGAAACTGTTGGGTTTGTGTTGCACTCTAAAGATAACTCACTGCTAGCAGGCAGCTTTGAGAAAGTCTGAATAATTCTTAGTGCCTGAACAAATGGAGAACTGTTGTGTTTGAAAGCACGCTGAAAGCACAGTCCAGAGTTTCTTTTCCTCGGGGAACAAACACTGGTTTCAAGGGAAAAGTGTGATCTGAAGCACAAACAGAAAGCTCACCTCTTCCAGAACAGCACACCTTCCAGCTGTAATTGATTTTAAATGCTTCGTTCTCTGGATGCATACTTCAGAAAGTACTTAATGTGCTGCACAAATGGTTTAACAATGTTCAAGAGCAACCTAATATGAAAAGGAAATTGAAAGCAGAAGCAAGGACCTGGATGAAAAGTAACATTTCATGAGAGAATAAAATAAGCCTGTTCAAAACTTCTGAAATAAGCATAATATTTAAAAGTGAGTTAGCAGAAAGCAAAGCATTTTAAGGATGATGATTTTTAAAGAAACTTCTGTATTTTCAAAAAAGGTATTTTATTTCTTACTTATTTTACATAGTCCTTTTACAGCTCAGTTGATTTCAATTCAACTTACTAAAGGGTGCTGTAATGTAGGAAGTAGCAGGGACTGATTCCCTTGAAGGGCTGAAAACCTAAATAGGCACGAAAGATGACCCACGAGGGAAAGGAATTATTACATCTATTATGAGATGAATGTCTGGAAATGGGAAAACTGAATGGTTTGCCCACAGTTACCTGAAGTAAATTTGTTGGAGGGATCAGACAGAATTTGAACTTTCTGAGCCGATGACTGAAGAATTATTCTTATAACTAGGCTGGGTCCTCCCCATGCCCAGATCTGCTGTGAAAACGAGCCACCTTTATGTCTAATTTCATGTCTTCTCAAGGTGAATTATCCCTGTGACTAGGCAAGCAGCAAAAGCCATCTCCATCCAAGGCCCATGCCTTCTCCTTTCTACCTCCTCTCCTATAGAAAGGACAACTTTCCCCCTGCGGCTCCAACCCATGCCCTGTGCACTCATTCCTCACAGCCCCACTGACAAACCTGAATTCAGAAAGAGAATCCCAAAGAACATAAAAATATTGAAGGCTGTAAATGATCTGGGAGCTAGACTGCCTTGTTAAATGGCTGCCGTTTCATACCACACCTAGTCATTAAGAATCAATAATTCTCCAAGCTGTTAATGTTTGAGCTGCTGAACCTCTAGGGTGAGTCTGAGGAACTATAAACTGTGTGGAGAAGCACAGCCAGACAGGACACTACCAACCTGCGCAACGGTGATTCTCACAGCTACAAGAAAGAAGTATTTTTAGAGCCAAATAAGCTTTTCATGTAACAGGTAAGGGATGATCTAACTGTCACTTCATGGAAAGATTTTAATAGTTGAAAAAAGGGTTTTGCCAAAGACTTTTCTCTCAGCGTTGGGAATTCAGCTGTGTTTTAAAATGGGTGGCTGCTGTGCTAAGGCTTAATCTGCTTTGTATTTGATTTGGATCAATTCCCTCTCTTTTCTCTTTACTGAATTTGAACATCTGAAATCAATTGTTTAAAGAAAATCAACATTTATCTTTTTTTCATGGGATCAAATGCTTGTGACTGTTACTGATCTTTAACCTCCAGAAATATTCTTTGTTCTGTAAATGTTTATTATTGAAAGTTGCTGGGGTATTTGTACGATGGTTATCCTAGAGATTTCTATTCAAGCAAGGAAACCATAAGGGATTATTACGGATAGAGCACTGAGATGAAACTAAAAAATGAAGGGAAAAATATGGCTCCAGTCCTCAGCCAGATCTCAGGCTGCTTTTAATTAAACCAATCCTATTCTAATCCTGAAACTGTCTATTATTGAAAACTTTTGTATGAGTTTATATATACCGAAATTCTATTCTGAGTGACAGAGGACTATGTATCTTTAGGGTTTGGTCCCTGGCAGTGCGACGATTCATGAGACTTTGTGGCAGCTTCCAGACAAAAAATTAGTGTTCAAGGGCTATTCAGGTCCCTCATCCTGGCCTTGTAACAGGCAACACAAATGGCATGACATTAGAGAATGTTTTTTATACTCAAAAAGAAGAGAATAGCAAAGACTATTATCATGCAACCCTGTAACTTACAAAATATCTACATTTCCACTGCTGTGTTTTGTAGTCAGATCTAGGAAGAGAAACTTGCCTGAGACACAGTGCAGTCACACAGCCACATGAAGGAGTACATTTTCCAGCATTTTCTGTCCCATTTGCTGAGGCTGGATGTGTCACTTCCTTAAACTTTCTCCTCACCATAGTAGGTCTTGCTCTCTCTCTGTTCCCTGAATCCATACCATGGTATTACCAGACCATCCCATAGCATTTTTCCTCATCTTTTGTCAACCTCTCCCAGAACTTTTAGCTCCCTGGTGTCCCTCCACCACCAACTGGCCAAGGGGCATGTACAGCCAGGCCTCCCTCAGAGGTGCAGATGAAACTATGACTTTGGGTCCTCTGTCCCACCTGCCGCCCCAAATTAGTAAGGAATTAGTTTTTTGAGGTTCCCAACTTGCTATTAAGTATGGCTGAAACTGGCTGGCATATTCAGAAGAGTCCAGGAGGAGGGGATTGGAGAGGTTGTTGGACAGATGGAGGAACAGAATGAATTTCCGTCGACTATCTAGCTGAAATATCAGCAGTGTTCTTAGTTCAAAGTGTCTTAACAGGAGGTTCAAAGTGTCTTCCCTACCCCTCAGGCCTGCCTGTGCCAGGTCCCAGCTCCTCTGGCTGGGAGGGACCTGCTCAGCAGGCATCACTGCCAGGCAGCCACAGGGAGTTCGACTTCGGCCTTCATTATCTGACAAATGTAATCGTTTTCCTGGTCACTTCTGGTTTTCAAAGGAACGCAATTTTATTTTCTTCCAATACCCAAGCAGCTAGCTACAGCCCAAGGAAAGAGACCAGTAATTTCAAAGAGTGTAATTGCACACACACGAAGACCATGCTCAGAATGGAATTTGAAAGATAAAGTCCTGTGGCACGTCCTAGACTGAGTGCTGGAAAGAACATCAGTGTGGGCAGCAGTTTCTATACTTGTAAATACAGAAACTGGGGACTTGTAAATCCCCTTTTAGTTCAGTCATGGAGGAAAGAAAAGAAGACAGGGGAAAGAAAGTATGATGGGAAGCCCAGGCAAAAAGGCATCTTGATGGAGTTGTGCCTCCACACTGTCGTCTTCTCCTTGGGCCTCTATGGGACTGAGCTGTGGTGGCTGAAGGATTCCTGTAGGTGTGAGCCACATAACATGGAGTACAACTGAAGAGGAAGCACTGGACACAGTTTTACCTCTCTCCAGGAGGACCCTTGTCCTTTTTGTTGAAATATAGCAGTAGTGAGAAAGTAGGATTTAATTTTTGAGGAACTCATCAAGGTTCGGGGAGGATGTAACACAAGTTATGACAGTGTCTTTGAAGTTTGAGGCAGGCAGTGCTCCTTGGATTTGGAAGTTTCATTTCCAGTAGCCATGTTGTTCTAAGGCGTGCAGACAGCTTTGGCCTCCTCTGCCTCTGCAAGCTGCACTGAACAGGGCTTTTTTTTTTGTAACCAGAAGATACAGAGGCCTCAGGAGCCCCTGCAAGACCTTCCTTTTCTTGTGGTTATAGTATTTCCTGTGAACGTGTTGTTGGCTTCAACAAAGCAGAAATGAAAATGGGGTTTGCATGACATAGAGTCATTGCAGCACTGAGGTTGAATACCTTGAAGTTTTGTGCCAGTATCAACCTTTGACAGCTGTTTGAGGCTCTGGCAGCATGTGGCACCTCCTGCATCGCTGGGGACAGACTCGATGGGCATGACCTTCCCAACCAGCCCAGAGACACCAGCAGTCTCACCTTTCATGGGCAGAGCTGCATCTGGTCCTTCAGAGCTTGCTTCTCAGCTGCAATTTTCCTACAGCTTCAGGAAAGCTTAACTGTAGCCTTTTTTAGCGAATAGTTCAGGCCAACTGTGTGGGGCTAAAGCGTCTTTCACCTCTTCTTTGCAGGAGCCGAAGCAAAGAGTATTCCAGTATGTTTAAGCTGTGCGGACTTCAATTGCTGCTCATCGCTCACTTGGTGAGTTACAGCTTTTCCTTTGTTTACCTGAGAGCAAATGGCAAAGCTTGCCTGCAAGCCTCGGAGCTCTAACCTGTGGGGCGTCCCAGTCTGCAGGTCAGGCTGGCAGTGTGTGCTGGCAGCTGGGCTGTAACTCTGGATGTGAGAGTGCCACCCACACAGATCTGTGACCCTACGGCCGAAAGTTAAGAAGACATGTCAGTTAGTAGGAAGAAATCTATGAAAAAAGCCTGAAAGACACAAACTTACCCATTTTGCCTCTTGTACTTCCTCCTTATATATTACTTTTTTCCAATAAGCAGATTTCTTGCTAGGAAAGATTTAAAAATACTACAACAAATCACTAAAGAGTGAAGACAACTGTATCATGTGGTCTGTAATATAATCCATACATGTGCTGACATATTAAATGTATCCTAAGACACAAAGCAGCACATAGTTTAAACCATGCATACTAATAATTTATCCTTATTATTCTGTCTATGTGAATCCCTTTTCAGAGGATTTTCTGGAGATGAAATGTATTAATTATGCTATTTATGGATCTCATCTATTAAATTCAATAGATGTACTGATGTTTGCAAAGGCTACAGTGGTGGCTTCTACTTTACAGTTGAAATTAACAGAAAAGATATGAAAAATAGGCAAATTGAAGTCTATTAAAAATAACTCCGAATATGGAGACCCTGAGGGATGGGATTGATCTGCAGTAGTGAGTACCTCCTTTTTCTTTCCCATTTCAAAATCTCCTGCCCATGGCCGTGCTGACCTCCCATGAAGCCACTCTACAGGCATTATAGCCATTTTCAGAAGGGATGCCAGGCAGATAAGGACCAAGGAAAAAACCCTATTTCCCCCTCAGGCCCCTGACTAGTGATTCATGATATAGACATACGTTTGGAAATGTTTATGGTCCACATAAAGTAATTTTAATCAACAGGAAGAGATATCTCTTACTTGCTCCACAGCCTGCACTTTGAACCCATTGGGTTTTATAACAGCAGCCTTTGTTTCTCCACCACAAGGAACGTGACTAAGCAAATCCCTTCCACAAAAGGAGAAACCTCTAGTAGTCAGGTTGCGCTCACCAGTGGAACACGGAACAGCCGTAACAGGTCAGATCCAGGATCCCTGGCAGAGAACAGTATTCAGCGTTTAGCAAAAATAGTGAAGGGTTGCTGTAAAATACTCTTTCCTGGCACTTAACAGCCTTCCAATACCTGCAGGGAACCTCCAGGAAGGCTGGAGAGGAACTTCTCACAAGAGTGTCCAGCGACAGGACAAAGGGAAATGGTTTCAAGCTGAAGGAGAATAGGTTTTGACTGGATCTTAAGAAGGAGTTCTTGAGTACAAGGGTGGCGAGATTCTGGAACAGATTGCCCAGAGAAGCTGTGGATGCCCCCTCCCTGGAGGTGTCAAAGGCCAGGTTGGATGAGGCCTTGAGCAACCTGATCTAGTTGAGAGGCATCCCTGCCCATGGCAGGGAGGTTAGATTAGATGATCTCTGAGGTCCTTTCCAACCTAAGCCATTCTATGACTGATTCTATGATTCTGTGTGTATCTATTTACATGGCTTTTTGGGATGTTTTTCTACTATCACTAGCATTCACTACTGTCACTACCATCTCTCTCCTCCTTTCCCAACTCTCACAATATTTTAGTTTTCCTGTTTGCAAAAAGAGTTGCAGTTGATGAGAGCAGCATCTCTGGCTATTATTAAGCAGAATCTGATGTTACTCAAATACCGTTTTGCACGCACATGGAGCAGTGCTTTCGGGTAAACGACACTGAACTTAGCTGTGTTTTTGTCATAGGCAGTTAAGTCTTCCCTTGGCAATATGCAGACTGTGCTTTTCTGTGAGAGACCAAATAGCTGTCCCAGCAGCAACAGGACCAAAACCAGGGAAAAAGAGATGCAGCAGAGAACATGCACCACTGGAAGCCAGCTCCACGGGGTGATGGGCAGGGTGGCAATGGCACTCCAAATCTGTAAAGCAAAATAAAGTTGTTTTTACTCTAGAAGAAAGGAATTTTTACCTGTGCAGTCAAATGTGGAGTCCTAATTCTGGGAGGCAGCTCCTCAGCATTGGGAAGAGCTCAGTGACAGAGAGAGAAGAGCAAGTGTTCAGGGAAGTTTGATCTTGACTTTGGAGAAACAGGTAGATTATCTGAACCATAGGCTGAATTGCCTTCTGTGCAAGGGCTGCCCTGGGAGGCTGATTCTTGCTTTACATTTTTTGTTTGAAAGCAAGAATGGCCCTAAAACATTAGGACAGGAGTGTGTCTTTTTGCTCTTGAAGATAGTCCAAATCCCATTTAATTGCATAGTCATTAGAAAAGGACAGGGCTCAAGTGTTTGTTTTCAAATAAATTAATAAATAACACTGCTGTTAAAAATGGATGTGCACTTAAGGGTTTGGAGATGTTCAGGGCAAACCAGCAAGAGTCTCCACCATTACACTACAGCAAAATAACTTGCAAGAGGCTCAGTGATAGAAAGCTGCTGTTTGTGTGTGGTGACAAGAAAAATCCTTCAACTTCTTTCCTTTGTCCTTCTGTCTCTCTCTCATAGGCTGTGTGCCAGAATCTGGGGGACCTCCATGTAACTGGGCCTCTGAAGGACATGAATTTTTCTGTTCCAGAAGGAGGGGGAGTGCGCTTCATTTACCAGGTAATCAAGCGTCTCCTGATATCTGCACCAGTCAAAAGCCCATAGTTTGCGCACAGTGACCTCACGGGCAGTGTTGTCATCTATGCTGGTGGGAAGAACAGCCACCTGAAAGGGTCTGAAATTAACTTTAACTTCCTCTATCTGGGAATTCAAGAGCTTGCGTGCAAAAAGCAGGAGACAAACCCTTCTGTCAAACACATTTTAAGAGGATATCCTAAGAGAGGGGTGAATAAAATCAGCATTCCTAGAGGATGGATTTCCGTGTAACTTTTGTCATCATTTTCCTTCAGCTCTGAAGTTTTCTTCCCAGAGCCTTAACCTCAGAAAGACAAATCCAGCTTCCAGGCAAACGGAGAATGCATGTCATTTTTTCCCATTCCCATGCTCAGACAAAGCCCTGTCCTAAGCAGACGTTTGCTTTGGAAAGAAACCACAGTTGGGATTTCCTGCAGCATTCAGGAAATAATGTGAAAACTCCTCTGTTGAGGATCCGAAAAGAGCAGATTTGTTTGAACAGACTTTTGGAATATCATTCCCCCAGCCAAGCACACTGTTGGCAATAGATTTTTAAAAGACAAAGGTATGAAATTATTTCAATTATTGTGAAAATATTGAAAAAAAGGAGATGATTTTCCCTCTGATTTTTCCCTATTCTAGTTCACATCCAAGCCACCTGCAGTACGTTTCACAGCAACTGGTGAAAAAGATGGAATAATCGACATTGCTCCGAAGAAAGGAATCCTGTATCTCAATGGATCTCTGGACTGGGAGACCAAAACAGTGCACAGGCTGCAGGTAAAAACTCAATGAAAAATAGGAAGGGAAGGTTATCCATATTCACACTCAGTAAATCTGAAATTAATAGAAAACTGTTGAAATTGCAAATTCTCCCTTTTGTCTGTGTTTACAGACAGCTTTTTAGTTTTTAATATTGAGCTTTGCTGACAGACACATGGTTTTATAGTTCTGAAAGACTTTGTACTGGAAACTGCTCCTTAGCACAGAAAGATTATGTCAAGAGAACAAAAATTACCTTGATGCCAACACCAATCCTTTAATTCTTCTAACATGAGGACACATGACTGAGCGAAATGTGCCCCCACGAATGAGATGTGCTGGTTATCTCGGAAGACTGATAGGGTGAATTCCATGGCTGGAATAGAAAAATAAACTATTGTAATCTATTTAGGGAGATTATAATCTATTTAGTGACAGGCAGTGTGAGTAAATGACTTTCAGACACAGAGGCACAGACCTAACCTCTGTTAGATAGCAGCAGAAAGCTGTTGGGCAGATGTTGGAGGGTGTGAGAAGGAGCATTGTGAGCTTGCACTGCTATTATGCTCTTTTCCTAAAGATCTTGTCACACACACTGTTGGGAGTGGGACACTGAGGAGGTGATCTTTTGGTCTTAGTATAGCCCCGTGTTCTTATTCTGTCAAAAATGGTATTGTCATTTTTCTGAGGCACTAGCAACTGAGAAGGAGGTGTCACCTCTAAAACACCGTTGGATTGGAATTAGAGAGGACAATTTTCTAGCCCCAGAATTTCTTAACCCTAAACACGGGAATCCTTTAGAGACAAGAAGAGATGACAGAGCTGGAAAATGATACTTGGTTAGGNATCCCTCCTCCTGCTGGCCACACTATTCCTGATCCAAGCCAAGATCCCATTGGCCTTCCTTGTCACCTGGGCGCACTGCTGGCTCATGTTCAGCTGATTGTCAACCATATTCGTGATTTCTACTATGTGAAAGCACAATAAAGTCTGACAGACATAGTATATACTTGGTGCTTTAAAGTCAAAGAAGACTGACAAATAAGAAGTCAAGCTGTTTGGAACAAAAATGTAATCAGAACTAAGAATTAAGTTTTCTTCACAAACCCTCAGATCAGCCTATTTTCCTGGTTGATACAATAGCACACTTGAGTCTGCTATATCATATTGGGTGTTCCTGCTCTTTAGAAAGTACCTACTTCTATTTAAAGAAAAAGATGAAGTCTAAGCTATGCAAGAGAGCCTGGAAGTGAGAGATTACCCTCTGAAAAATATCATCAGAAGGAGGAGTAGATTTTTTTATGCTTTGTTTGCATTATATACTGTGGCAGATTATTGTCAGGGAGCTACCATGGTAAATTTATCCTTGTAGATGGAACTCCCCATTGATGGCTTTCAACAGATTTCTGTCACAGGAAAAATAACTTGGCATTTGACATGCTGATGTTCGTTTACATTTTTAAATTTAGCTACAAGAAAACGTTTCTTTGCTCTTCCTTCTATTTTTCAAATCAAGGTGGAAAGTCTGGATGAAAAGGGAAACAAAGTGGAAGGTCCATATACTGTTACAATATTTGTGGAGGATATTAACGATAACCCACCAGAATTTGACCAGATAAAGTACACTGGAGTAGTGAGACAGAACTCTCGACCAGGTAATTGTCATAATAATCAAATATTATATTTAATATGAAACTAGGTTAAACAGAAAGATGAAGTGAATGCTACACTTAACAAACTGGAAAAAGTTTTTGTTCCCACAGGACTGTACAAAATAAAGATGCAAGCATGTACAATATAATGCAAGGGCAAAGAGTTGACCACTACATGGTGTAAAGGGATGAGCGTAATTCAGAAAATTTCATAGTACGCATTGCTTTGCAACAGCAAATATTGCACTGAAAAAACTCCCCCGTGCTAAAAGGAGTTGAAAGTTTAAAAGTTGGCAAAGACTTTACAGAAAGTGAATGCTGAGAATATATTAGTCTTTGCACATCAGTGAAATAAAATGCCCATGTAGACACGGGATCTGTATTTACTGTGAATGCCTCTTCTCAGAACCTGAGGTGAAACTTAGTATTTAGGAAAGAGTCTTAGGCTATGGATTGCAGTGATCCAGTCCAGAAAACAGAAAAGTGTTTGAGAGCAGCTTGAGAGCCACATCTTGAAAATGAAGCAAAGGACTTAGCTCTTATCACTGTGATGATGAACTCAAAAAGAATGTTTCAGTAAAGAATATGCATATAAAGCGCGATAGGGTCGGAAAACCATTCTGCAATATTTTACTGTATTTTTCAACTGCGAGTCAAAAAGATTTTGAATGTTACATTGGATGATTATTACTTTAATTATAACTGTGTCATAGCTGTAGGACATTTTTTTCAAGGTGCTTTGTGTTAGATTCATTTGTAGAAGAACTTCAAAGTGGCCTTAAAGAAAGATATCAGTGAGCAACATTCTGGTTGCAAGCACTCTTGGGTCATATATAGCTCTCTGATTTAGCTCTGTCACCTTCTTTATCAACTGGTCCTCACACCCCTTATGTTTCTACTAAGCAGAGCTGGTGGAGGTGGGACCGGTGGAATTGCACCCAGGCACTCCACATACAAGCACAGCTTACCATGAGAGATGTGTTAGGGAAGAACAGCAGCTCCCTGTGAGCTGCATTCCTGGTTTGAGAGTTCTGTTCAAATGCTTTATGTGTTGAAATTTCATGTCTCCTCTTACCACTGTTTCTTCTCTAATCCAAACAGGCAAGCCCTTCATGCACGTCCATGCCACTGACCGCGATGATCCTACAACTCCCCATGCCCAGCTGACATACAGCATTCTCCATCATTTTCCCAACCCTTATCCAGAAATGCTTTTCCAGATTGATAAAGAAACTGGAGCAATCTCACCGAGTAAGACGGGTATGTAAAAAGATTCTTGTTTGTCAAAAAACCAAGCATGAGTTCCTGGATGTACACAGGAGAAATTTTTGTGTGTCCCACCAAATTCAAGAGAAATTAACAGAAATGGAGATTAGGATCTAAAAGTACATTGAAAAGAGAGTTAGATCCTCTGGCCCTCAGGAGTACACTGAGTCATATCTTGGGGTTAGTTCTGTTTCTTGAAATCTAGAAACCCAAAAGCAGTAATATGAAAAATGCAAAGAAAACTCAGCTGGCAATGTGATCCCAGCTGAACTGCAGTGATTTGAAAACCCTGTCTCATCTGCTGGGCTGAACAAGTGCCCAACTGGAGGGAGGGCTGTTCATCTGCACAACATGAGAGCACAAAACAGAGGTCTTATACCATTACATCCGTGTGATGCTGTGCTCCATCATTCAGAGAATCCAGAGGAAATAGCTTGCTGAGATTTGACACAGAGGCCCATCTGAAGATTAAGTCTGGAGCAGGTGAAGCAGCACAGTGCATGTAGGAAGCTCCATAGCCTCTGCTTCATTTCACTTGGCTTTTTACTCTGTCTCTAGGCTCTTATTACTTAGATCCTCAAAAGCAGGACACCTTCACACTCGTGGTAACTGTGAAGGACATGGCTGGGATGACAACAAATGCTTTCACCAGCAGCACTGATGTTATCATCACTGTGAAGGAGAGCCTGTGGAAAGCTCCTCCCACCATCCACATCCAAGAAAACTCAACCCAGGTCCACCCTGTGAACATCAGTCAGGTAGGAACTTTGACCATGCTCCCTACATTCCTCCTTGCTGCCACGTTTTCTACCAGCTAACTGTGAAGGTGTCAGCAGTGCATTCAACACTAGGCTCTTCAGAAGGACGTTGGCACCTCCCAGTTATTTTTTATATAGTATTCTTTGGAAATGATCTTTAGTGCAGGTCTCATTAACTTACTGTTAGTATGAAAGTTAATGGTTTGAAGGTGATTGAGATACAATCAATACAAACCTCAGAGTGACCGGACTTTGCCCTTTAGTTTAGAAAGGCAGTTAGCACTGCCTGTGCATAGGCATATCCGACAGCTAAAGGACATACCTGGAGAATTTTGTTATGATGTAATGACTGGAAGAAAAAAGCTGCTTTACAAGGCTATTTGGCACAATATGAAAGATAAAGCTCCTGAAACGCCCTAAGGGAGCTCCCAGACAGACATACGGCAGTTGGATGCCTCCACAGAGGTGCGACTCTCCTCTCCTGATGGGTTTCTTTGAGCACTTCCAGCCTTGCTCTAACACCATGGGCCGTCTAGGCTTTAGGCAAACCAAGAGTTAACCTGTTGAAGGTTATTTTGAGGTTAGCTTCTTCCATCTGCAGAAGAGCCTGGAGCTGGAAGGGACCAGCTCCACTGCAGTTCTGCTGTTTGCAATCTCACCCTCAGGGATGTCTGCTGTGACCAGTTTTGTGTGGTGCAGCATATCTGCTGTATCAAAAGTATCTAGGAAGGACTGAAATACCCTCCTTCAGCATCCGCCATTCCCACAGTATTCCTCTTTTCACAATGTAAATGCAAAATATTTTGCCAATAACTGCAGACTGATAGCGATGTATATGTCAGTAAATATTAACTAACAGGCCAGTAGCCTTTCAGAAATGTTTGACTTTGAAAAATGCCTTGGCACCAACATCCCCAATGCTGTCATCTGTCGGACACGGCAGAATTCCTGGGATCCTATTTGCAAGAGTAATTGCCTTAGTGCTATTCCCACTGGTCTCAGAGACAGCCTGAGGAAGTCCAGAGTGAAAACAGGTGGAAGAAAAACTAACTTGCAGTGGTGCTTCCATTCTGGGGTGACTTGGATATAAATTTTGCGTGGCAACCAATGATGTGTTGATTCTGCCTAGGGGGAAATGAAATGCAGTTGCTGCTGTATAGTATAAAACAGAAGCAGTAATAGTGACTCCTTCATTATTTTGGCAGTCTGTTTAACTGTTTAAATATGAAGCACCCCGATAAATATCCTCCATCACAGATTTTGATGCCTGTGAAGAGCATGCAGGCACATATGTGCAGAGAGACACTGCATATTTGTTTTGTTCCACATCTCTGGATTAGATAAACCAAAACAACAGGCAGGAATAGGCAATATAAGGAGATGAAATAAATTCATGTCGAAACATTCAGACACGTGTAATGCTTTCTTCTCATGTATCACAGTTTAGCTGCGCATCTCAAATCTCCTTCCATAAAAAGAAAAGTATCATAGCTCATCTGGACAGCTGGCGAAACTGAGGTAAAATGACTTCACCACAACAATTCAAAGGGCAGAGGTGGATTATCATGCTGGCTTTCTGCAGATCATCCCACAAGCCTGCCAAACTGCTAATTATCTGGTTTATGAAGCTAACAGGAATGCAGTATTTTCTGTTTGTTGTCCAGAAATGGTCCCATGGTTAAATCTCAGTTCTGACTTCCTATCCTGACTCATTTTTGTGTTTTTAGGTGCAGTCAAATGATCCCGATGTAATTTATGACATTTTTGAAAAAGAGAAATTGCCCAGGCTGCCATTTTCCATTGATCAGAATGGCGTTATTTATGTGACTGAACCGTTGGACAGGGAAGAAAAAGACACTGTGAGTAAGGACATAAAACCTCACCGATGGGAGAGACCATGACAGGAAGCTCATTATTGGTGTGGGAGTAAATATGAGAAAGCTCGTTAGAAAGGGAAAAAAAGAAATAAAAGCTTTGTTTCATGTAAATTTGTATTTGGGAATGACTTGATAGACATGAAAGCACATTCACCTTCTGCACTGTTTGGTACCCTACAACATTTCTCCACGGGTCTGGCAGTTGCAGTCACCACCCACAGTGTATATATGGTGTACAACACGAACCAACCACGGCAGGATTGCAGGTGCATGAGCAAGAGGTAGGAAGTGGCATTTGTGGAGGGTAGGAAATCTGGATGTTTTAGATATACTCCAGATTCCAGGAGCCTCAGGGATCTCTCCACAGCAGAAGCAAAGTTTAATTTGCATTTGCAACTGTGAAGTTACCCTGAAGTTCCCCATTTGGGGATATTTTAGACAGAAAACTCTCTGTCCCCTTTTGTTCTCGGAGGAAATTTGTGCACAAAATAGTCCAGAAATAAGATATGCTGAAGAAATTCTATCTCAGTTTAGTGACAGATGAGTCTGCACAGTGATAAAAATGCTTTTCTTGAATTTTTGAGAGAGCAAGTTCACAGTGCGCTGCAATATTCAGGATATTTAAATTATTTTGAGTACTCAGATGTCAGGCACTGAGCGGTGATTGGAGAGTTCTGGATTAAACAGAGAGTAAAAAACATATGAGAAGATATTTCATTTGCATAGAACTCTCCCATAGTCACACATTTAAATGCAAAATATTGTCACAGCTTACATGCAACGCATCTAATCTCCATATTCTCATCGCAGTATAGTTTCTTTGCGGTCACAAAAGATAACACGGGAGAACTGGTGGACAAGCCTCTGCACATTCATGTTGTTGTGGAAGACATTAATGACTGTCCCCCCGTGTGCCAGCAGGCCCTCACTGTGCTGGAAGTTCAAGAAAATGAAGGTGGAGGTAAGAAAGCAGCTTCTTCTCCTTCATACATGTCATTCTAATCTGGTTATTTTTTCCAACTGGATGCAAATAAAGCGTGAAATTTTGATCCCAAAGAGTAAAAGGGAGCTCTCCTAGAGAAACGTTTTCCTATGCAAATAGCCCTGTTGGTTTTGCTTCAGTCATTCAGGTGGAAAGGAGTTTCATAAGCTGAGGACAGACCCAAGACCCCTCCTTAAAAATTGCTGTTCCATTTAAAATACAAAGTTGCATTTTCTGGTAACCACAGTTTTGGATAACTGCGTAGAATGTAAAAAGCAAAGCACTTCTTTTATTGCTAATACAAGAAATACTTCTCTGAAAGTGGCATGAGCTCATTTTCCCTCATCCAGATGCTCCTCCAGCATAATGCCTTTGACTTCAATGGAGCATTACTGAAATCTATCCCTAAGTCCTCACATCAATTACTTGGTTTCAAGGCTAAAGAGTGTGTTGTTACAGTCAGTTCTGCTGACCAAAGCGTGTAGCCAAGTCCTTCTGGACAGCCCCAAGCCCAAAGCAGCTGGCTGGGATGCTGAACGAAAAAATCCCAGAAATCAAATGACTGTGTCCATTGCAGTGTTTTCCATGCAGTTGTACTTTTATTGCCCCTGTATTCTTTGCATTGGTATCACCGTTGTCAGTGTGTACCTCTGTGTAGGAACGAGCTACTGCCTTTTCTGACTGACTCTGGTCTCTCCTTTGCCACAGGGAGTAATATTGGCACCGTGTTTGCTACAGACATGGATAAGGAGGACACCCTAAACTCCCGTCTGCAGTTCAAAATTGAAAGTCAAGTTCCTGATGTTCCTGAAAGTAACTTGTTCTTTATTCAGCAAGACACTGGGGCTTTGCACTTAGCTAGGCCCGCATTAAACAAGCGCATTGCATCCAACTATTCATTGAAGGTGCGGGTGACAGACACAGGTATGTAACACCTGCTGCTATGCATCAGAATAATTTTTTTCATGATTGTGGTTTTCCTCCAAAATCCTTCAAACGGACTCACTGAAAAAAATCAAGATATTAAACTCAGCTTCTTAGAGAGTCCAGACAATATATTTTAAAAGATTAAGAGCTGAAATTAATCTTCAAAAATAATCTTGTCCATTATGTAAGTTCCCAGGAGTCCTTTGTGGTCCACTGAATGAAAAAAAAATAAAAATCAAGCTTCATACTAAAGCTTAAAGATTTTCACTGGAGTCCTTATAGTAAGGCAAAATTTGTGGATAGAAGAACTGGCATGTAAAGAAAGCAATGGGACATTAACTTTGAGCTCATGAAACACATCTGTAAAACACTAAAATCCAGCTACATATGAATAGCACACGACCTGACAGAGTGTGTTTTGAAAATCATAAAGCCCTGTTGCTATGGGTGCTCCTGCTCAGGTAATGCTTAGATTTACACAAGTATGAAGTTTAAATCTTGCTGTAATGAAAATAAGTGTGCTGCCTGAAGGAAAAGGTGGCATAACAACCTGGGGCTTGCTCTCTGACCTGCAGAGGTGATATTGAGAAAGCTAATGCAATTCATAGCTATCATCATCCCGGTAAAGGGATATGGTTATAAAAAGCGAGGAAAATGAAGTGTAATGTAATGAAATGAAGTGAAATGAAATAAATTAAATAAAATTAAATTAAATGAAATGGGTTGGGACAATGCTGAAGAAACTGGGAAGATAGATAGTAAGATAGAGAGTGAGGTTGTCACTGACTCAGACATATTGGAGGTGAAGTGCCTCTCTACAACAGCAGGACTTTGCCTGGGTTGGGCAGTTTGGCAGCACTCACTTTTGCTCACAGTGAACATTTTTGGTGGAAAGTAATTTTTGGCAGAATGGTTGCGATGACCTTGTTTATTCTCTTTCCATGCAGCATTCCAAACAGTTTGTGATGTACACATCCATGTCATTGACATCAATGATCAGATTCCCATCTTTGAAAAACCAGATGTGAGTATTTTTAACATCATTTCTGATGTCCCAATAACTTCTGACAAATGTTTGAGCATATGTTCGATGTCTATAGAATGTCAATGGGAAGATAACCATTTACAGAACAAATAACAGAGCAGTGTACTAGTGAAAGTAAAGACCAGGTATTACTGCAAAGCCTGCATACAAGCTCCATCTAGACAGTGACCAGTGGGGCTGACTCTTAGTTAAATCTCAAATATAAGCAATTTGGTCAGAGGAAAATTATTCTATTAAAGTAGTTTATTCCAGAAACGTAAGTTCTGAAGGAAAAGGGGGAAGAAAAGGCTTTTAACTTAATTATAATAGCTAAATTTAAAAAACATCTCCCAAGTTTCCTTCCAAACACAATGTATTCAGAAAAGCCAGAGGTGAAAGGAAATCAAAGGCTCTATTTACTTTAACCAGAAACAGTGGCTCAGTGGTCCATGCCCAAACACATACCTGATGGCCCTTTGTTGTGTCAGGCTCTGGCCTTCTCTTTCTGTGGTCGTGCTGGTATCTGACAGAGACCTGCAGACCTTCTATGACTTACGCCTGCTGGCCCAAGCCTTCCTGCAGACACTGCAGTGGGTGGAGAGTCTGCATTTAGGTGTCTAAGCTCCCACCAGACTCGTAGGCACAGGAGAGCTGTCTGGCCCATCAGGTGTAGATGGCCTCTTGGGAAAGCCGTGTTGGTGTTCAGGCTTTGCTGACTGCATTCCCAAGCTCTCTGATGATGACAACAGGAGCTTAGACGCACGCAGATGAGATGCCTGCATAGCAGGCTGTTGACTTTCTCACCTGAAGATCTCAGTCCAGGACTTGGTCTCAAGACGAGACTGCTGCACACGTTAAACAGAGTAAATGGAGCTGGACTGCTAATGTGGCAATGGCCTGTGGTGCAAGGAACAATTAAATATTAATTAAAAACTTGTAGCACTCGAGTTTTTATCTGCAGATGGTTCTCCATGTGTCATGTTTCAATGATCTCTCCTCAGTATCACAGTGTGACTGTTGCAGAAAATCTCCTAGTAGGAACAGTGTTATTAGAAATTCAAGCCACAGACGGAGACGAGCCTGCTACAGGGAGCTCCTACATCATTTACCAAGTGAAGGAAGGAGATCCAAACAACACGTTCATCATAGAGACAGATCCTGAAACGAATCGAGGGTTCGTCAAGATTAAGAAGGTGAATAGATGGAATTATTCTTCTGCTTTATATATATATATATGACAAATATATATATTTATTTGAGTGATTTTGCAGCAGCATTTCTGGGAAAGAGAGAGACAGCTAAATGCTATTATGGGCTGTGGTGGCAGTGGTGGGCTGTCGCAGGGCAGATCCTCTTCCCTGATGGTGCTCTGGGCTGTTGGTGGCTTTTGCAGTGGGAGGGGCAAGTTAGGCCAGCATGTCTCAATGTCAGGATGGAGAGGCAGTTGAAATTTACTGAGGCAAATATTAACTGCAACAAAGTCAATGCCAGCATATGCTGCAGTGGGTGATACATCTAATAAGTCAAGTGCTGGAACACTAGTAAAAGTGCTCTCTCTTTGAATTAACCTTCTTGAAGGCACTTGAACTACGGGTCCAGAAAACCCATCAGTCATTTTCCGAAGGGTAATATGTGGTTTGCATACAGTTCACATGTCACCAGCCAGACCAAGCACAGGCAGATGCAGCATTTAGTGGACCATCTTCAAGCTCAACCTCAGTGTTATTTTTTTCCCAAGGAGACAATTGTGAGAAACTCCACAATGTAACAACCTTCACATGGCTTCCATCAGCCGGAGATCACCCCAGGCCTACTTGTAGAGGGCTATAAATACAATTGCTGTAAACAGGATATAGTTATTAAACTTAGTCAGGCAGGTGGCAACATTATTAGAAAATGCAGTTGCTGAGGAGGCCTCCAAATGGGCATATGGTTTCATTTAAAATGACTGCTTCCAGCATCTTTTTGCTCCTGACAGCTCTCCCTTGTTTTGTCTGTATCTGGGATGCAATATCCTCCTTCAGAAGAGGGGTACTTTGTAATTTCCCATGGGGGCTTCCTGCTTAAACCACCTTTTTTTTTTTTTTTTTCCCCTGATTTATCCAGGCTCTTGATTTTGAAACAGCTCCAGTGTACAACCTGGTGATCAATGCCACAAACCCTGAACCGCTGGTGCCAGGTGTGCAGTACAACTCAAGCTCCCTTACTTTGTTTAAAGTTTTTGTAACAAATGTGGACGAGCCACCTGTTTTCCAGAAGACAGTTTACAAAAGGGAAGTGTCTGAAGATATTCCTGTCAATACCCTGATCATGACGGTGGAGGCCTATGATCCTGAGGGGGATACTGTACGGTAAAAAAAATTGACCATGATTTATTTATTGAATGTAGGATTTAGGAAATAATTCTAAAAGAGGTAGAAAGTAGATGTGTGGTAGAGTGGTGGCTGGTGACCCGACTGCTGGGCAGTGCTTTTCTAAGCCATTTTCTCTCTATGCTAGGACAAACATCAGTTAGTGAGGCCCTTGAACCAGGAAAATAAAAGGGAAGAGCAATATATGTCTTCAGAAAAAAAGGCAGAGTGGTTCTGAGAATAACACTGTTTCCATATCCTTTAACAATGAATGAAGCTTATATTGCATATCCCTAGGAACCAGTAGAACAGTAGCTGCTTCTCACCTCACACAGGATGCTGCACAGGGATTTTTCACCATCAAAACACACAACCTGTAGTGAAGCTCAAGTCTATAATTGACCGCTAGCTCATTTTCAAAGATAATACACCTGCTTCCACTGCAGATGCAAAATTCTGGGCAAGACAACTCCAATGCTTGTGAGTGGGATGCAAAACCTCAGACCAACACCATGTTGTATGATCAAGTCACCTTGAGTGTCTGCCAGCTCACAAATCTATGCACGGTGCTGTGTTGCATCGTGTAAATGTACCTCACACAGTAGAATCGGTAAGAAGAATTATGTGTGGCTCTTACTTCACAATTCCCTGCTGTGAGGCTGAACAGATCAATGCAAAGCAAGCAATTCTTGAAATTTAACTGAAATTCAGCAAAACACCAAGTAGTTAATGGAGTTACAGAATATTACTGTTAGGCCTCCCATGGATTTTTATTCCCAGAGGTTTCTCATCTGGCCTTCCACTTTCCCCTAACGTTCGGGAACTTAGCGTGTTTGGCCTTCTGTCAAATTGGTTTGAAAGTGAGCCACATAGTCCAGAAGCTCTGGGGGATGATGGCAGAGACAGATGACAGGAAGTCATATACACATAAACCATATTTCCGTCAAATAAAATAGGTTAAAGAACATAAAATAAAAAGTACAAAAAGTGAAAGATGTACAAGCATGTCAGCATGTTGATTTTAATGCAAGGGGTACTGAAAGAACAAAAGTGTTAAATGAGAAGGTCAGGTCCCACCTAGTCAAGCAAATGTCTGTGCTTTAACTGGGTCATATGTTCCTCGTTAAATTTGTGTAAGTAAATACCTAGAAACCTTGGGGGCTTTTTAAACAATAATATAAAGGTAATTAATGTGGTGATGATTAAAACACCCTCTGTTACAGGCTGCTCTAGACTGACAGCTGATAATCACTAGAGTTCATCTTGTCATCCTGGCCTGTTGCTGATCCAAAAGTGGGTGCTTGGTTGCACTGCTCCCTCTGCTCACAGGCTGTGGATTGCGCCCCCATCAAAACGAAGGCATGGGAAATGTGATGGAGAGGGATATGGGGTTGAGACAGAGAATGTTTTTGGACCAAAAGCTCAGGAACACTCCAGGCTTCTGTTAGGAGGAAGGTAGATTTGCAGTACATAGGCTGGAGGAGTTGGTGGTGTTCCACTGTTCTGTTCTCACTCTTGTTCTCAATGCTTTTGCTCTCCCTTCCTCTGTCTCTCCTGGTTGGTTGTAATATTGTGACTCTTCCAAGAATTCTCTCTTTGAGTACAATTGTAATCACGCTGCTCGCCTAAAATTAATAAAGAAGTATTTGCTTTGTCAGCAATTTTTCCTGATTTGGAATAGTATATGCGATTTTTGTATTTTTTGATATTTTTTTTTTTCTCTATTTCTTTCCAAAGATACTCCTTAGAAGGTGATGGGAGGAAATGGCTGAAGATTGATTCAGCCACTGGGCAGATATACACTGCTTCCACTTTGGATCGAGAACAAGAGGAAATATACACCATTGAGGCTGTTGCATCAGAGCTAAGTAAGTGATGAAACAACTCCATGTAACACACGGAGGAATCCCCTACCCTTACTGCTTTATGAGGGCTTACCACACTTCACATGACTAAAGCCATGAAAAGTACAGGAACATGCAATATATCCTTGGACGTATATATTTCTTAAGAATTTAACTTTCTTAAATCTTGATGTTGTAGATGATGAGGATTTCTTAAATCTTAATGTTGTAGATAATGAGTAAAATAGCTTTCATAAAGTTAGCTGTCATAAGCTGTTATATTTGTTATGCTTACTTGCACCACACGGCATATAGAGAAGGTTAGAATTTCTTCAGTGTTTCCAGCATGAACATTTTCTGCCACTTTTTTTCTCCTATAGCTAGTCTTTCCTATAGGTATGTTTAGGCTTCCTGAAAACATACCTGAAGAGTAACTTGCAACTCTGTACGGAATTCCATTTTATTATAAATAAAACTGATACAGCAGTTGATCTGAACTGTATTAGGGCTCCTAGTTCCAGCCACTAGAATCTTTTGAATGGTCCATCTGGAGAGATTTCATTACGTCATTTATGTTGAATGGGATTAAAAATTCCAGACTGTATCTGATCAGGTGAGCTATAAAACTAAGTTTCCCTTATTAAACACAGATAAACAATAATGCTGGTCCGTTTTAGAGGATATAAGTAAAGATGCAGTTACTGTATGTCAGGAAAAAGGAGTGTTTCCCTGAGCACTAAAATGGACTGGGGCTGTTCCTGCAGGAACAGGCTGGAGAAATGATAGGACCCTGAAAGCTCTCCTTGGGCCCCTTGTCTTGACCCCAAGGCAGAATATTGATTCTTATTTCCTATATCTAGAAGAGAGATGGGAAACTTAAGGAATTTCGTGCTTAAAAGAGGACTCCAAAGAGCACTGATCACCTTGGATGTGAACACTCACCAGATATGATAGATACGACCGCTTATTAGATACTAGATGGTCTAGTTGTCTCCTCTCACTTTTTAGTATTCTGTATTTAGAAGGAGTGGGGTATAAATCAACTATACTTTTAAAAAAGTGATGGCAGCTACCAAGAGTCCTTCAGGGCTTCCTGAGACCTTGGCTCTACAACCTGCAGACAGAATACCACCTTTCACCGCCCGCCTGGCAGTGTATCTGTACAACAGCTGCAAATGCAACAACCCAGCGTGTTAAGTCCAAGATGTGCGTGTAACTTTGCATTCTGTTCAACTCTACAGATAATGCAGCTCAGAAATCCAAAACAACTGTCATACTAAACTTGCTGGATGTGAATGACAACCCTCCAGGGTTAGCTCTGGATAATCCCCCTTTCTTCTGCCACCCGCTCAGTGGAGGAGAGAGGGCTTTCATTCAAGCTGTTGATGCTGATGAACAGTGGTGGTATTCAACATTCACTTTTTCTCTGGCGGATATGAGTGCAAGAAACAGCTGGGAAATTTCAAAAGTCAATGGTAAGTTAGTAAAGCTGTTCTTATAATGATATGGGACTCTCTAAGTGCTCTGAGCAACATAAAGAAATTTTGAATTCCTTTTCATTCCTACTGTTGCATATCCAGTATTCCATGTAGAAAAAAAAACCTGGTTGTTGAGAAATTACACGCGTTTTGCCATGTAATTGAACATTTAAGTCGTTAATTATTTTTTCAAGAAATTACTTCTAGTATCTTGCAAGTTACAGTTTTACTAGTACTTAAAAGAGAAAAACATGTAAGAATAGAATGTACTGTGTGCTTCATGAATACAAATCACTCCTGCTAAGGAAAGAGAGCAGTCTGCAGACTCTGTGCTTCTGGCATTTCGTGTGCAAAGGGAAGTTGTGCCTCACAAACCAACTGGGCTTCTTTGAAGGGGTTCGGTAAGGATGTGAACAAGTGCTTGGCCAACAGACCCTGTGAATTCTTAAAAGATGTTTGATGAAATGTCCCACTAGAGAAAGCTGGGTTGCCATGATATGAAAGGGACAAGTTTTGGAAGGATATACTACTAATAATTTAAAATATGGGAGTTGGAATAAAAGGTGAACTCTTGCAGTGGAGGGTTTTCATGTGTGGTTTTCCGAGGTTTCTTTTTGCTAGGACTTATGTAATTCAACATATATGGCTGTGCAATGAGGAAGTAAATTTTACTCTTTATAAAAAGCTATTTGAGTAGTGTAAAGAACTGCAGGATATCACTGCAAGATTTGAGTTGGTTAAACAATGAAATAGTAGATTCAAATGAATGCCGAACTCCTAAATTCACATTTGAAATCATGGCCACTGAGCTGGCCATTATGACACAAGAGGGAGACCTGTAAGCAGCTCTATGAAAATGTAAACTCAAATTATCAGTAGCGTTCAGAAAAGCAGATCAAATATTAGGAAGTTCTAGGAAAGAGCTAGGGAAGAAATCAGATAACAACTAGGCCCCTTCTATAAATCTATTATTTGTTCAGCTCTTGAACTCTGATCTCTCCATTTCCAAAAAGATGCAACAGAACTGGAAACAGGTTCAGATAGGGTGACAAGGATGATCAGAATTATGGCATAGCCTGGTAGAATTAAGTGTATGGAAGAAGCAAAGTAAGATACGACTATTTAGCTTGGAAGAAAGTAGGGAAAAAAAACACAGCAGAGGTCTATAAAATCATAAATGCTATGGTCAGGGTGGTGAGGGGTTCATTTTTCTTTCCTCTTTTCCTGTATACAAACTTGGGAGCCTCAAATGAAGCTTATGGGAGTTATTTCCAGTGCAGACAGAAGGAGGATGTACTTGATTGCAGAACTTATTGTCACATAGTGTTGTGTATGTAGAAAGCTTCTACAAGTTCAAAGCAAGATATTTCATCTCACTGGAGAAGTCCCTAACTGAAAATGGTTGAAGACTGGGAGAGCATTAGGAGAAAATAAAATACGTGCTTGCTTTTTTTATTGTAATCTCCACTTATTCTAGAAACAAGATACTAACATCAATAGACCTTTGGTTTGATTCCAGCAGCTGTTATAATCTTACTTTTCCAAGTTTTAAAGGTGTGACAGTGTAAGTGCACTCAAAGGATGGTCTGTCCTACTAAGTCATCTCAGGAACAATTTAAGTTGGTTATGGCTTCTCTGAGTCTAGGGTGTTATTGCTGATTTAGAAGTGGTGCCATCAGCGTAGCATTACCCAGTATCAGATTGGGCCTGCTGTAGAAATTATAAAATTTCCTGACCATATTGCACTGAAGGCCAGACTAGGTATTTAGATGGTCCCTTTTGATTTAATGTCTGCAAACTACTGATATCTGGGAAGACATGGGGAAAACAGGAACTACCACCATGTGCAAAGCAGCCTTAAAAACCCAGCATTTACAACTGATGTGAATGTTGAGCTAAATTTCTTTCTTGTGCTGACATCAATTTCCCATTTCCTATCTACAGCTACTCATGCTTACCTCTCTCCGAAACATACTAACTTTGAAGAGAAGGTGTATAATGTTCCAGTAATAATTAATGACAATGGAAAGCCACCTTTGGAAGGAAGAGTGAATCTTGGAGGTATACTATGCACAGAACAATTAATTTCAAGACAAATGTTGCATTTATGAATAATCAAACTGGACAACTAAACTTAACCTCATCACATTTATTTTTGCAGTAAATATCTGCAAGTGTTCAAGTGAAAATTCGTGTTTTATCGAAGTAGAACGTGAGCACTCCTGGCCAACTGCCGGCCAGGCCATTGGGATTCTTATTGGAGTCCTGCTGATCATTGGTAGGTCATTTTTTCTTGGTTAATATGAAGCCAGGCCTCTGAGATATGCTGCTGCTGCATTTCTGACACTGATTCACTTGTTTGGTGAAGAGATGTCATAAATGTTGCAGAATTAGCAAAAGAGGGGAGATCTCATAATTGTATGTCATGATTGCTGCAAACTTGTAAATAGTGAAACATCCAGGGATGTCATTCGTACAATGTCTGCACCCATAGCTTACAGTTATGATCTTGTTCACCTACTTCAGCTTTGCAGGTTTCCATTTTTCATATGAAGAATTGCTTTGAGATGTGGGAAATTGGCATTTACAGGAACAAAGTAGTTACACTGTTAAGTTATAGTGGTAGCTGATGCAACTTCAACGAGTAGTTTAAAACTTTTTCCAAAACAAGACTAAATCTTCTCCAGGAATAGAATAGAATAGAATAGAATAGAATAGAATAGAATAGAATAGAATAGAGTAGAATAGAATAGAATAGAATAGAATAGAATAGAATAGAATAGAATAGAATAGAATAGAATAGAATAGAATATTTCTGTTGGAAGGGCCCTACAATGATCATCTATTCCAACTGCCTGACCACTTCAGAGATGACCAAAAGTTAAAGCCTATAATCAATGGCACTGTTCAAACGTCTCTTAAACACTGACAGGCTTGTGGCATCAACCACCTCTCTAAGAAGCCTGTTCCAGTGTTTGGCCACCCTCTCAATAAAGAAATGCTTTCATTAAGACAAAATGTCTTTCTCATGGAAGGTAGTTCTCCCACTGAGAAGAGGATGGGAGAATAAATACCATGTGACAGATACTAGGCTTGTTCCTTGATTAACTACTCAGATATGAAAAATACGAATGTAAGATAAGAACAACTACAGAACAGATATTCAGAGCAATGAATGGGACAAGGGGAGTAGCTGAGCACTCCTATGTACTTCAATAAAGGGACAAAGAGATGTCGGAAGTGATAGATAATCTAATACTGATGAAGAGGACATAAATTTACATACATTGTAACAAGCTCATAATGATTTTAAAAGATCAATCATATATATATATATAATATGCATATTTAATGCTTGTGTATATATATATATATGCAAATGAAGGCATCTAAACACCTTAGATTGGATATGACAGGTGGTGATAAAGCGTATAAGCACTTCTAACCCAGGCCAGAAGAAAATCTCAGTCATTCTCAGCCATAGGTGCACAAATCTCTGGAGTCCATCAGCTATTCCTAACAGACACCAAGGAGTTTCTGAAGAAAATTTTGCTGTCAGTAGTCTCTGCTTTGCTGTGACAGAGTTGCCACTCCTTTGGGAAAAAGAATCAAACAACCCAGGGACTACAATACAAGACAAACATGACAAATCCCTGCTCAAAGGGAGAGGGCCTAATAAAGACATTTTGCCATCTGGTCATATTCTAGAGGAGAAGTTCTCCTTTGAGAGAAGTATCCTGAGCTCTGAGGCATCTGATCCTGCCTACCAGTGCCTTGGGTCCCTGAACATGCTATTGGTCTAACACCGTGTGGTCATTCTCCAAAGTCATTTGCTTCTGTTCCAGAGGCAAAGCAGTATGGACATTCCAGTGTGAGTGTTGGATCCTTTGCTGAAATACCTTCTCAGAAAGATTTCTCTTCCCTTTACTGATGAGTGCTCTCTATTTTTCAGGTTTAATTGTAGGGGGTGTGTTTCTCCACATGAAACACAAGCGGAAAAACGAAAAGATGAGTCATCAGCAAGATGTAAAGGATAAGTCTGAACTCAGGAGACTGGCTTAATGATTGTTTCATCAAGAAACAAAAATACTCTTTGGGTTGGGAAGGAATGAGCTTTTTAGCTCTCAAAGCGCAGAAGTGTACTATCACAAACATGCAAAAGCAGGCTCCCAGGGTTTTGTCCTCACTTTTGTAGATATTATTCAGTCATGAAACAACCAACCAACCAAAAGAAACTCCATGTATGTACACTTCAGCAGCAGCTGTTAATAAGAATATTTGACTGAAGTGTTAACTCATGACAACATCAAATGCTGAGCTCCTGCAAGGACCAACACATGGGACCAGCCTTTGTTTGGCAGCTGAAGTAGATATGGACTTTCCAGAGGACTACATTTTATCTAACTGCACATCCTTGGCTCTTTCCATCTCGGTAAGTTACTGAATAGCAGAATGAGGAATAGAGTCCTGTGCTACATTTGAAGATGTCCCATGAAGCTGCAGGAATCTCTGTGACTCTCAGCCAAGGAGCTCCCAAACTCATTGCAATCTGTAATCTGCTCTAGGGCATGCCTGCTAACATTGTGCTGGTGGATTTGTGCTAGCAATATTCATTAACAATGTGATATTTCAGGTTTTCATTTTTTATATCCACAGAGTTTAACCAGTTTGTGAAGCACCATGGCCTTTCATTACAGTTTCTAAGTTAAAACATACATGTCAAGTCATGTGGAACTGGGTAATGTGTTGTTTTATCATACTGCTGCAAATACTGTGCTTGCCTTCTACACATTAGATAAGAATAAAAATGTTCTTTAAAGGTTTTGCTGTCTGTTTAATTTATTTGAAAGAAAAATAAAATAGAGAGTGCATGAAAACAAACCATAGCTGCTTGGTTATCTATTATATTTAACCCTCACTTTTGCATAATAAAAATTAAAAATGGCTTTCAGGCCACAGCGATACACGTCTACCTGATTCAGGATTCAACGATTGCTGGAGGCACTTGTATTATGGTTTCAGTAAAATGTATTTGAGAGCAGGATGACACTGAAAGAAGGAAAGAGAAGCCTTTCTCCTGACAGTATATGCCTATAGAAGGGCATTTCTGGTGACGATTTGAGGGAGGCTTTTCTTTTAAGCTATAAATAAAGGCTGACAAATTTTGTGTTAAACTGAAAAGACAATATACTTTTGAAAACTCTGAAGAAAAGGTCATATGGAAAAGAGTATGTGTGTTTATGCAGGATTTTTGTTTTTAATAGCTTTTATATGCAGCACAGAACTAGAAAGAAAAGAGCATTTTTTTTTGGTATCATTGCATTATAATAGGTTTTCCTAGAATGCTGCCAGCAAAAACTTTGCTTTTGGGCTTCAGTGACACAATCCAATTGTTCTACCTCTTACCCCAGCTTCCCCAGCTGTTGGAGCTCTGTTATTTGCTGTGGGGCTCACGACTGGAATGTATTTATTTTATGATGGGAATGCAATCCATTATATTTGGGAAGTATGACATTCAGTTACGTCAGCGTGTCCAGAGATCAGGATTAGTATACAGTTTTATAAATAAAGGAGCCAAAGTTCAGAAGTCATTGTACTTGTGTATAGCAATCGAGCTTTATCTGAAGATGGGCAAAATGTGCAGAAATTCTGTTTTGCTTTGTCTCTCTGACCTATCTTTCTGTTTGCTAATTTTACCCAAATGGATCTCTTGTTTTTAGCAATTTGTTTTCTGGACAAGAGTCAAAAAAATTCTTTTCTTATTTGCCTACATTCATGGCTGGTTTGGGAGAGCAGGACCTCAGCCTACAGAGGCATTTCTGTAATTTATTACATCTCATGGAGTAATTCACTGCCCTCTCTGCCCAGCAACAATCATACCAGTGGGTAGCAGAGCTTCTAGGAGAAACAAAAAAGTCCCACCTCCCTGGGGTCTTGACCACATCTTCAGTCTTGAAGTCTCTCAGCCAAGGTGTGTCATGGGTCAATCCTCCTCCAGGTATTCCTCTAGCGAATGTGGTTTATGTGTGGTAGGAGAGTTCTGAAAGGAATGGCCTCAGGTACTCCTTCTGCGGTAGATGTTCTGGGCAAGCATTTCTAGGGGCTGAGCACGTTTTCCCTTGCTGCTGCAATGGCCCCATGGAGCGCAGCCAGAGCCCACAGCATCCTGACCGCCTCACCCTACCCGCACTCCCTTCCCCACTCCACTTGCCCGAAGTCCCCTGTACTCTTGGAATGGGCATTCCCTAAGTTATGCAGCTCCTGGCTAGCCTGCAGATGGGGCACTACCTGCTTCTTAGTACTTTTTGTACTGTGCATTAGTTCTAGCCTCAAAAAACAGAAGAAAAAAAAAACAAAGCAAAACATTTCCAACCCTGCCACAAAGGTTCTCATTTTCTTCACTCTCCTCCTGCCTGCCTGCCAGGATTTCACCCACAGCCCTCTCAGTTTTTTTTTTAAACCCAGGCGTGCTCTGGCTCCTCCATTGGTTCAGTCTCTCTTGGGAACTAAAGAAAAGTTCTCACCCAGCCTTAACCCCCCGCTTGCAGCAGACTGCTGCCCCCGGCCTCCTTTCCCGAGGACAAATTCCGTTTTCTTTGTGTCTCTGGAGAGAAAGAGAAGCAATACTTATTATTTGTCCTTCCCACCATGCTTTCCACTAGCCCCAGCTGGTTCCCAGGTCCCCCAGGAGCAGCAGATGCTAGGATGTTTTGCCCTTGTACATTACATTTTGCTCTGAATTCAAGTTTTAAAGGACGAGTGCTTCCTTTTGAGTTCCTCAAATTCCTGTCAATGTCTGTTAGTCACTGCATCCTCCAAAGTAGTTTCACTGACGCTTGGTAATAACTAAAAACACAGAAACTGCATTTTAGGTGTAAAATTATAAAGATATACACATTTTGAAAACAAAATGCAGCACAAACCTCTGAAAAATAGTTCTATGAGATTGACTACATTTAAACTCGTTTCTTTAATAGTTCTCTGAGACTGACTACATTTTAACCTTTTTTCAATCAACATTGAAATATTTGGATATATTTTTTTTTATGCTTGAATAATAAGCATGGTGTACCAGCATGATTTGCACACATAGATGATTCACTATGAAGAAACTAGGAAGGTCTGCAATTTTAGAGAGGCTAAACCTCTCCTAATTTGTATCCACAAATGGTTAAAACAACTTTACATGTTGATAGCAGAAGGACAAATTTTGAAAACCATGTTGGTGGCTTTGGACTCCAGTTACAACCTTTCTGCCAAGAACAATATCATACAAGAAGTCCAGTGATGAAATCTGCTAAGAATATGTCCTCTGGCACTGTTCCCTTCCATGGCTCCTCCTCCAAGCCTGCAACATCTCATTACAAGGTTCACCAATAGCAAAAGATGTTTCAGTGCTTTCTAATTCTTTTTTTACAAGATTAGAGACTTATCAGGGGTTTGATTATCTCCAGGATTAATGGTATACATTAATTAAACTGTCATTATGCTTATTTTTCAACCCTTTTGTAAATATAAACTTGAAAAGTACGAACAAGATTTTTATCTGGGTTTATAGAACGAATGCCATGAGACAGCAGCTCTTGGTGGGGGGAAAAAAAAAAAAAGCATCCTTAATCCATGTTTTGAAGTGTAGTTCATCAGCTCTGCTCGCACGATCAAACGCACAAGGCTGTATCCAGGAGTCATAGCTGCTGCTTTGCCTTCTTATGGGGAGAAAGACAAGGCAGCCCCCAGCGGCACGGTGATGGGTGGGGAGGGTGTCTTGGCAGCCCCAGTGCAGCTGCGATCACAGTTCTGCCTGGCTGGCTGGAGCCACTGGCACTTGTAGAGCAACAGAATCCCTCCAGACCCAGGAATGAAAGGAGAAATCACAGAATCATCACAGAATCACAGAGTGGCTTGAGTTGGAAGGGAACTTAAAGATCATCTGGTTCCACCCCCCTGCCATGGGCAGGGACACCTCCCACTAGACCAAGTTGCTCAGAGCCTCATCCAGTCGGGTCTTAAACACTTCCAGGGATGAGGCGTCCACAAGTTCTCTGGGCAACCTGTTCCAGTGTCTCACCACCCTCAGAATAAGGAACTTCTTCCTAATGTCTAACCTGAATCTACCCTGCTCTGGTTTAAATCCATTGCCCCTTGTCCTATCACCACATGCCCTTATAAAATGTGTCTTCACCTGTGAAACGGCTCAGGAGTGAGCTCTGCTCCTGGGGTACACAAGCACCATACAGAGGAGCACAGAGGGCACTTAGGTGGGATCAGGAAGCTGGCTGGTAAAGGGGAACTGGTTTTGACTGAAAGGGGATGGATATTCTCTCAATCCCTTCGTGTAGCAGCTAATCCTAGATGCCCCTCACTAGGAGATTAAGAAGACTTTACTTTAAAAAGAATAAATACATTTATTCCTAGTGTTATTTCCCACAGATTTGCCAGAATTGGGAGCTAAAATTAGCTAATTGCTTGTGCTATCTAGAGCAAGGAACCACATACTCCATAGAGCTACCACTAATTCTAGACACCAGAGATCTTATGCGCAGTGTCTAAATGTCATTCTAATAGCAATCACCTCTTCAGAGAAGCCCTCCTCTACTGGTTGGCTGACTTTGAACCTTGAACAGAGGGCCCAGAAATTTGCATCTTAAATTACAAGGCAAAGTCCTAGGGCTGCAGGTCTTTGCCACAGCAAGGGAACTTCCTCTGTGAACAAAGCTCAGGAGAGGGAGGCACCACAGCCTGTGACCAGAGGTTACAATGATGTACATGATCATCCACTAGTGCAGTAAAACACCATGGAAATATTTGGAAAGATAGGCAATATCATCGTGTCAAGGATCCTCAGCCAGGACAAACACTTCCAGTTTTTCAATTGCGTATTCCAAAATCAAAACAAAGGCAAACCAGTAGCTGATGTCTGAACTCATTGCTGAACAGCATGTTCCTGCGCTGCTGGCAAAAGATTGTAAAGCGCATGGAGATGAGCTACTCAAGCTTGTTCTGCCTACAACTTAGGGGCCAGAGATAAGCAATGAGTACAGTTGCAGAAGGATATTATGTCACAGATGAGCTCAAGGGGAATGTGTTATGCGTTTGCAGCTGAGCAGATGACGACTGTTATTGCCATGAGCTGCGTGCGTGCTTGCATCCCCTTCATCTCGTTATGAGATCAGTATCATAAGTGAACCCATCTCATTCCTGAACCACTCTGTAAGACATACATTAATACTGAATATGGTAAAGAAATGTATGTCCACAACCTCCTCTTCCAGGGCACTGTTCCTCAGGACTAACATTTAACTTGCCAAGTCCTCTGGGGAGGTGTAGGTCTAGCACATCATTCCTGGTTCTCAGAACTGAGCAGGAAGAATAAAAGCTGGAAGCCAGAAATGAGGTGTGCTCTCTGCGCAGAACTCCACTACTACATTTGAATTGTTTCTTTTGCTTGGTAAGCCAAAGTTACACAACAGCTGAGCCCACAAGATGTTTCCTCGGGTGTGACTTGTGGAGAGTTTATTGACTCCCTCTGTGCAGAGCAGTGAGTTCATCTGTGGTGCTTGTCCCTTCCTAGAAAAGTGACTTGTCTGTCTTCACTCAGCACTGAAAGACCATTGTGGGAAGGCAGTGGAGGACTAGCAGTACCAGAGCAGAGCCAGTATAGATTTAGGGACTTGGTTTAACCTAAATTACCACTCAAGAAAACTTTCAAAACCAGCTTGTCCCAGCAGGCTGAGCAGACTGACAAGAGGTAGAGACTGACATAGTTGGTGCTCTGCTGGTTTCACACATTCAATCTAGACAGCAAAGGGTTATCAGAAGTGATTGTGGGAGAATATCAGGGGGCAGAAGGAACAAGAAGGCAGCACCAAGCAAGACATGCCAGAAATAAATGGTAGCAGAAGCAGACTCCAAGCCCCACTAGAAGACCTGCATGAATGGCCATGCCTGAAGGCTGCACAGCCTCTGCTCCTCTGAACCATTGCTGTCTTTCCTACCTGAAAGGAGGTTGCTGAGCTTCAGGATGCACATACATCCTCCTGGGTCTGGTGACCACAGGAGAGTTAGAGGCAGCAAGTGCCAGTGGCTTCAGAAGCCAGGAGATTTCCAGCCGCCAGTGCTTTTGAGCTCCTTTTGCTGGTGGCTGCTGCTGCCAGACGTGACTGAGAAGGCGCCTGTTTTTCTTTCATTTTTGGCCAACATCTGAAAGGCTACAGATTTTTTTCCTGCCCTTTGGATAACTCTGTTGATGTTAAAAGTCTACACTTAAGAAACTTTTTCCATTTCCCCAGGAAATATTTTGTGCTGATATATTCTTACCCTTCCCTTATTGATTTTTATCTGTAATGCCTTTTGCCAAGTCTAATTTTTAGAGCTTTACGTTTATTGTCTCAGGTCCCAGTCACTAAGTGTTTTGCTGGGCTCCGGGTTTTTTCCATGATGCACAGCTCACTTCTTTCAAGTGAGGCACAGCTAAGAAGGGTTCATTATTTCTGTGTAAGGCAGGGTTTCAGAGGGGGCCAGCAGACAGGGTGAACGAGTCAGAGATAGGATGCTTATGTCAGGGCAGCTGAGGCCTAACCAGTTAAGATAAGAAGGAAATGAGAAAAGGGCACACGGGAATTCCTATGTGGAGACTAGAGTGGGTTCAAGCATTAGTAAACCATTTTGAGCTATGTCGTTTAGTTATAAATATCTTGTATTTTAGGGGCATCCTGGATGTCGGGCTGGCAGGTTTGTCACCTGCTGATGTCTCTCACCTTTGCAGATCTCTATGATGGCAAAGGAGAGAGTGACCCTGGGGTCAGCAGGACTCTGAATACCCCCAATTTAGGGCATATGTCCCCTCCATGTGTCTTTTCTTTGTTGGTCACTTGTCTACTTCGCAGACAACAGCCCATGTGCTTGTGTCACTTTTTAAGGCTTAGGTCCTGAACGCTGTAAGTTGTAGTTACAAAAGCAGATGTCTTCTCTGCCAAGTGCATACCTCATCTGCAAAGTCAAGTGACTTGGTGGGTGTCACGTGAAGGATGTGCAGTTTGCAGTGATGTAGAAAGAGCTATTTTCCCAGGGGCACAAGGAGGTGGTTATCACAGCAGAACTGTGACGATAGTCATTTTCCCAGAATATTTGGAGTGAAAGATACCCACGGCATTTAAATATTATTGATACCAGCAAGCTCCAGAGCCTGTTTGATTTGCAAGGGCCTATCACTCAGCTTCAGCCTGCCTTTGATGTGCATTGCTGCATATGCTCAAAGCACATTCATTTCCTTTTGCAGTGTTTTCGTTTGCTGCTAGGAAGCCTCTTGGTCCCTCAGACAGGCCTGTGGCTATTCAAACAGTGTCAGTAGTTTTCATATCACTGAGAATTTTAAACAACTTCGCTTGTTTTCTGCCGCACTGCATACCATGGTCCAGGGAGTTTTAAATTCCCACAGTACAGCTTCTCTTCAGAAATTACCCACCACCACCACTGCAACTGCTCAAAATAGTTGCCTGAAAATGTGGCTTTTGACAATATCCACTTTGGAACATTATAGTATAAAACAGGACTTCCCTCTCTAAAAGAGACATTGAAGGGTCTCACCAGAACATATGACAAGAGAAATAAAATAAGGTACAACTCAACTATATTCTAAAGATGCTCTTAAGCTGCACAGATTTGTATGTGGCAATGTTAGCTGGAGATAGTCTCAACGGAGAAGTGTTTCTGTAAAACACTTCCACAAGAATCAGACCTGTAGAAATTAACACGTAGGGAAAACAAAGCGGTTCTCTGTCATCATGCTGTTCTCTTTGCCACTTCTGCTTGTGTCATTTTTTGTCATTATCCGATGTTCACAGATGAATGACTGTAATCAACCTGCCAGTGGCATTACTGTTTCTCTGGGTCCGCTGCTATACCTTCAGAAAGTGGTGACATGAAAGGACACGCAAACATGTTGCAACTGATGTGCGTCATCAAGGGTGGACCAGCTGAAACTGCAGGAAAGCAGAAATAATGGAAGTAGACAGTAATATTTACAACAAGCAGGCTGTGACCAAAGGCAGGGTGGGAGTGCAGACAAGGCAGGCCCACTGTTGAAGTCCAGGTCATGATTCAAAGCATCAATGAGCCCTGAGCATGGTGCATCCACTGGGAAGGTTGTATTGTGGCCTGGAGTCACAAAAATGTCAGGAAACCTAAAAAACAAGGAGGATAAGGAAGAAAGTGGCTGGCGTAGGGTAAACACACTGATCGGGAGCAGTCACTGATGCCTATGAGCCCTAAGCCTATGGCTGAGTTTACTTCTGAAGAGCATTTGGGTATCCTGCCTGGCCTACAGGTGCTGGGCCAGGATGGTGCAGGTACCCCATAGATCCTGGGTCATGTCTGCAAGGTCCAGGTAGATGGCAGTGACATAACTCATCCTAGCTTGTGAATATGGGAGCTTGTGGTATCACCCTCTGGGGTTCAAGATGTGTTTAACTATAAAGCCGTCATGACCATGGATAGTGAATAATAGCAGAGGAAAATGAGGAGGATGTGAGCAAACAGAAAAGAGCTGAGGAGTGAAACATGACAGTCGTTCCTGGACTTTCATAGTGTTGGGCAAGAAAATCCAGTGTTTACCAGTGCTTTAGCTGAAAATAGATTTAGATAACAGTGGCAAGTAGATCTGTCATTTGACGATTTTCAACATTTAGCTGGCAGCTGAAAAACTGTGGTCAAGAGTTAGGTGTACACCACATCATTTTGATGACGTTTCAGAAGGCAATAATGTGACCTAACACTGGTTTTTCATTGCAGGGGACTAATTGACAGAACTATGCAGAGGGATTTTAAAATGGTGCTTAGGAGACTAAGGATTTATCACCACGTATAAGAAACAAGTGTGGGTCTCATCCTGACTGACACTCTGAGAGTGATGGTCACCAGATAGAGTCTTGTGAGCAAGGCAGCTCAGAAATGATTTCTAAAGACAAGGTCACTGATGTCTGGAAGGAATGAAGTGCCGTGGGTCTCTGTGGTTTGGTGTGATCTTAGGTACCACATGAGTCGATAGATATTCAGATCTCAGATTCATATGTCTGGTCACCGGAGATTGTCTGTGTTCTAGTATTTCCAACCCAATTTGTACCTCCAGGATGAAATCTCACTTCTTATGACAAAGTAACCTTCAAGTCTTAATTTAAATCCAAGGTAGCTGGTTTTGTCTGTCAGGGTGGGGCAGATCTGTACTAGGATTTTTACTGGAACTATCTTACTAGGATAATTCCAGCAAAATGACCTCTGTAAATTGCACATTTTTTTACTGTTGAAACTGGGAGGTCTCAGAACAGTATAACTTGTTCTTGCCCTTTACTGGGTGTCTGTCTTGCTGTTTTGATTACTTGGCTGATAAGTACGTTGCAGAAATCTAAACACTGAGGAGAACAAGGACTATGCCGCCTGTTGCTTTGATAGCACAGCCTTAACTGCAGAGTCAGAGGTATCTGTTCCTGCAAAGAAGAGTTCTGCTGGGTGTTCAGTGTATATGTGTAGGGATGAGGTGATCATCTGCTTTGGCTGCTTCAAAACAAAGTGAACTTCCCTGCAACATTCAATCTCCATTTTGGAGAGTACAGCTACAGGGGCGGCTCATTTGAAAAATCTTTGATGAACCTGTAACATACATTGACAAGCAAACATGCACTTTTTAATCAGTTGGAAGAGCAGCCAAGATCCCAATACTAAAACAGTGATCAAGAAGAGCAACGTCTATGATCTCTTGGAAGATGTTATGCAGAAATGTCATGATTGCCACTTTTTTTGGCTTAGATAGGCAGATTACCTTTACAAGGATGTCCCAGGGTGAAGGAAATGTAAACATCGCTCTAGTTTTCCAAGAAAAAAGGGTGATTATTATATCACATTAGTATACATCCATCTAATGCTAAAATATTATGGATAAAATTCACTGGTGCATTTAAAGACATTTGGGTATTTCAAAATACCAAAACATTTGTGTCAGATGTAGAATATGGTCTTCTATTCACTGCTCTGGTAGATGCAGGTGTGTTACCTGAAAGCCAACTTAAAATTAAGATCAGCACTTTCTGCTATCTATGAAATACTTCATTTTTGAAGAGTGGGAGATCTAAATCTCCAGATTGGATCTAATTTAGAATCTTGTTGTCTACACAAATGACAAAAGCCCGGACTTGCCCTCAGGATGAAATTCACCTTTCACTAGCAAGTCCCAAAGTATCCCAGGACACATCAGCAAAGAGTGTTACAAGCTTGTTCATAGAGAGAGGGCAAAAATTACACCTTTAGTGTTATTAACTCAGTAGAACCACATGACGTTATGTATGGCAACGGATCGGCTAGTCCAAGATTTGGGAGAATACCCAAAATGCTTCCTCACCCCCCAAAATAATGTGTTGCTTTGTGTTTCTAACTTTCTAAAGCCCGAGCCAGAAGCATTCTAGCCCAGGTGCTATATCAGATGTCTAGACTATGGCAATGGCATGACAGCAAACAGTAACAGAAGCGGCTGTATCAAGAGAGGCTGCAAGGATGAAACTCCTCACTTTTCAGGATCTATTGCTACCTGCAGAACATGTAAGGACACTGCGGGCAGCTCTAGTATCATGGCATTTACTCGCAGTACATAGGGAGTGGAGAAGATTTTCCTGGGCTGACTAGACCAGGCATAGCAGAAGCAAGAGGAAACCAATTAATAAAAGACTATAAAAGGAGAGCTTAGAGTTTCCTGCAACAACTGTGAAGAAAAATGTCAAAGATGAGAAAATTAAATGAAGCAATCTAAAATTTTTTTCTTTAGGTAGGAGTGGAGATATCTCCAGGAATGGATATGATGACAAAGATGACAGAAGTTGCAAGGGTAGTTACCTGGAAGCAGCTATTTATGCATGAAGTCCCACCTGATGTGGTTAGTGGAACAGAGCATCTGTGGGCAAGCAATAACACAGAAAATGGACAGGAAACACAAAAAGGCAGATGCTGGTGTGAGAAGGGGAGCAGGAGAAGTGTGTTATCAAGAGAAGAAAACAAATAATGAGGAAGAAAGAGTGAAAGAAAAAGTTTATACAGGAAGACAAAGAAATAAAGTCGTAAAGAGGATGTGTCTGCACTAAAGAACAGAAGAGCAGCTAAGTATACCAAGAAAAAAAAGAGTAGGAAAAATATGATCTCAAGAAATTGAGCTGAGAACAGGTAGCGGACCATCAGTGTTTATCATCATCATCAAACTGAAGCAGAACCTATCTAGGATGTAGCGACTTAAATGGGGGCAATCATGTGAACATGGCCTAACTCTCCAAGGTCAGTTTGAAGAAAAAAACTCTACTGGAGTTAGATGTTCAGCGATACTAGCCAGAAGATGCTTTCAAAAAGTTACTGAAAAAACAAAAGTAATACTTTTTAGATTTGACTTCAGTAAGTGGAAGGAGTAACCTTGGTACTTCTTTAAGTCAAAAATGCAAAAACTACTTGTAGGGAGAGACAAACTTACAGAGAAGCACTGCAGACTTAATTGGTTGAGTATCCTCTCAAAGATGCTAGAAAAGGTCAAACAAATTCTTCCAACCAAATAAAACAATGTTTTGTGCATCAGGATATACAGAGATAAAGTAAGAATAAGACAAAAATCAGAACAGATTTAGACTCTGCAATGGAAATTAAAAACCTGTTTTCCTTTAGCAGTACAATTCACTCCTCCCATTTGAAGGAGAAGCTCTCCACATCAATCTGGCTGTTAAGCTTTATGCATTAATACATATATATATACACAGTGTGATTATACAATATCACCGCTGGACACAAACCATTGACACCTTTCTACAGTGGAGGAACACATACTGTGCTCCTTTTTTGGGAACATGTATTCCCTTCTAGACTACACACTACCAACTTCTAGAAGTGGAAGGTTATCTCCATTTAAGTTACAGAAAAATCATATTCTCACAGGCCATGCATTGTGTAATAAGGCTATAAGCTCTCCATAGTTTCTTTGTAAAGTTCTAGTTGTGCAGTAAGTGAAGTACAACAAAACCAGCTTACACTTAGTCTCTAGCTGTAGGTTCATTTTCACTGCAAGTGTGAATAACTTGGATGTCATTGGGCCCAGGATTTAGGAAAGAAAAAAAAAAGGAGAGTGCATTTCATGATTTCCACCTTTCTTCAAGTCTCTGTCCTTTGGTAGTGGTCTTAGAGCAGTGCGGGAACCAGTATATCTATTTTGGAGAATTTCTTTCTTTCTCTAATTGGAACAGAGCACTGTGAAATTTCCACAAAGCAAATAATACTGGTGAAGATCCACCATTTCCTGTCCATGAGAATATTTCACAATGACTTTTACATTTTTACTCAGAAGAAACCTAAATATTTTGAAAAAAAATATTGTCCTCAAATAAAAGAGAAGCATTACATTTTCATAAAAACTGACAGTTGAAAATTTAAAATAATAAAAACACAAACTGAAATATTCCATCCTCCTTAAAGGCTTCAGGAGGTATTCCTTTTCCAAAGGAAAATGGTCTTGACATACCCGTATTTCCACAGAAAGTTTGGCTTTGAGATGAATGGCATTGTTTGACCAAAAAAAAAATAAAATCCAGTCTTCTACTGGAAAAAAAACCCAAAAAAAACCCTAGTTCTTGTGTGGCTATCCACACCCTTTGCTTTCTCTTCAGCATCTTTTTCCAGCCTTGATCAGTTGGTCCCCTGCTGAAAAAGTTCTGCCTGCTAGAAAAAAGGAGCGGAGAGAACATGTTCACTGCTGTTCTGCTCATTGCTGTACACACTCTGCTTTTTCACATCAACACTTTTCCTGCCAAGACCCTGCTCCTCAATAAATACAGTATGTTTTATTACGCTGCACTTTTGCTCTCCAGTTCCCCCAGCTGCCTCAGAGTCGAGCAATATTGAATAAGTGCTGATTAGTGGCAATTGAAAGAGTTCTGCATGCAAACAGCACTGATAATGCAGGCCTGGGGCAGGTGCTATCACTTACGATTTAACTGCTTCTCCATTGTTTGAGGAGGATTTCTAGGTGGTCGAGTGTAAGCTCTGCACACAGGTATGTCAAGGAAAAGAGGTACTGCACATAGGAGGTCTTCGTTTCCAGTGCTCTGATTGCATCATTAATTCCGTATCATCCCATGACAGGTGAGTTCACAGCTCCAGCAGCACTAGCACAGAGCCTGAGGAAGATTTATTGCTGTTACTTGGGTTTGTTAACAGAGCACTTAGGCACTGGTGGAAGATGGGGCCATTCCAGTAAATGCAGTGGAAAAATAGCCTCTAGTGCAAAGCCATGTGCATCCTGAGAAGCCAAGCGAGGGAGGGAGGGAACGTGCCAGTTGAGTGCTCCCATGTGACCCTCAGACCGTCTTCAGTTCTGCATTAAGACCTGACGTTTGTTTTAAAATGTCTACTCCAGAAAAATTAAACACATCTAAATATCACTCAGAGCCCAGCTACCATTTGGCTTCAGGTTGTGATGACTTTAAGAGGGGGGTCAGGAGTGGGGTGGGATGTCTCCCTGTGGTACCAAGCTCAGCCCAGCGTGCTGTCCCATGAGTTACTCCAGCTCCAGCATGGGATGGACAGGGGGTGATCGCCCCAACAAGAGGGCTACTCTGCAGCAGAAGGAAGGAGTAGCAAGCTATGAATCTCACTGAGTAGAAAGAGCAAACACCATGACATAGTCCCTCACTGGAGTTTGGCTGGAAGGTGTAAAGGCTGCTGTCACAAACCTCTGTGTAACTACTGTTGGTACAGTCAAACAGGAACTGGGACTGCTGTTGATGAGCCATGGCAGAAATACTCGAGGGTCTGTAGCTGCTTAAAAACAAAAAAATCTGTTGAGTAGTTGACTTGTGAGTCTACCTGAAAATGTGAGCAAAAGAGTCTTATCCCTCAGATATTTTAAAATTAGCAGGTGTTATTATTTTTGCCAAAAGAAATCTTTAAAGCTTTTTGATATTTATTCCTCATAATTTGATTCTTCCATATGGCATCTGTCCTAGAGTCCACATTTTGAAGGGAAATCTAAGAAACATCTCTGAATAAAACACGGTACTGTGCCAAGGAATGCAGCCACTCAGGGACCAGTGTCACACCACAGCCACTCATTTGGGGCAGCACTGTCTCACCTGCAACCACCTGCAGTACCTTTTCCAATAGAGCTTTTGATTTCTGCAGATCTCCCAGGGTCTCATGCCCTGAAAGTGACCCAGGGAAGCGATAACCCAAGCAGAGTTAGTAGGTTCTTCCTTTGTCATTGATGGTCTGGGCACCTGCGCTGTGGGAAGGGGCTCAGTAGTTTTCCTTAACCATCCTCAAGGTAAGGAAGGAGGAGAAGTTGTTGTTAGGACTTAAACGTAGCTACTTCAGAGGTGTTATTCCTCTAGCTCCTGATAGGCAAGAAACATCACCCATAAAAAGAGACAACATCAGCCCTAGGGAGACACAGCTCGAAGGAGCTGATAGGAAGCTCTCAGCAGACAATATTAGATTTAAGTGCCTGAACCTGATTTCAAGTATGAACCACGTGTGTCTGTCCTTATCACTTGCAATGACAGTAGCAGCACAGCACAGAGGTAAAGCCTACGGTGTTTCTTTGCACTCAGAGTTGTTGGCAGGAACATTCAGCAGAGGAGAGGCAAGAACCCTGCTCTGCAAATCTTTCTTTTTACACGTGTTTCTTTCGTTGTGTCAATGGAAATGTTCATCACCGTTTACCCCAGCACTGGCCAGCAAAAGCAGCAAAACCAGAGGTCTCTTTTGTTTGTAACCTCTACTGAGCAGATGAATCATTGCTGTGCATCATCAGATCGTTTCTGTTTTATCTGGTTTATAACACCCTACTCATTTCATTGCAAAAATCCAGTCTTGAGTGGAGTAAATTAATTTGTCTTTTTCTTGTCCTCACATTCCTTTCGATATTTAGAATGTGATTTCCACAGAAAAGCAGAAATAGTGATCTGTGCCTGAGGCCAGCTAACATCACGCCAGCACAGCACTTTAGGGGCACCAGCCACCATTTCATAGACAGGCTCCTCTGAAACAGATACCTCTTCGTTATCCAGTTCACATCTTGTCATCACTGATTTGCCTCTTTGTCCTTCTGCAAAAGTAAAGTAGTTCTGGCAAGTTTATTAAGCCCAATCCTATCTGTCTAATGTCAAGTTTAAAACTTCCCTGGCCTTTTTTTGTGAGTTCACTCTGGTACACACAACCCAAACTATATTGCAATGTGCATCAGCTCAGGCAGCTCAGCAACTGCCTTCAAATCAGGAGATGACTGTGTCTCAGTGCTTTAAGCGTGCACTATACAAAAAAACTCCAGAGGATGCAATAAAATGAAAAGCATCTGTAGTTATCCATTGTACTGTCCAACCATACCAATCCCAAAAAGAGCAAATAACCTCAGGCCCACCAAGATCAACAGGGATCCTCCCCAGATTTTGCCATGAGGTGGATGGGTTCTCTGTAGGAGCTCCAGACAAAGGGAAACTGCGGCTAGGATAAACCAATGAACACAAAATAGCTCGTACTCTGATCTGAGACTTCTAAGATATTGCACTGCAATATCTACTCTCTTTCTAGTTTGCTTTTTCTATTCATGGAACTTCTTGTATGAGCTGTGAATTTCTTTGGCTCAGCGTAGTAGTAAGAAGTAGTCTTCAAGATGTAGCTGGTGGAAAAACAACAGTGGTAAATGATGATCTGGCCAAACCCAGAGTGTTTTAAAGCAAGATAGAAAATAGCAAATAGGGTAGAAAACCTCACTAGTACCCATATATATATATACTCATATTGGGAATAAACCAGTATTTTTTGCCCCTGCTCTGAGTTCCCAGGGACTAACACAGAAGGTTGCATGTCCTGCTATGCTGATGCATGTAGATTATTGTAGTACATCTCCCTCCCATCCAAACCTTCCTCTTACCCATGACACAGGCTCTCACAAGAGCATAAAGGGGCAGCAAGAGCCATGGTGAGCTGCTCTGCACCAGCTAGCCTAGGTTTTAGGGAGACCTCCTGACCATTGAGGTGGCATTGAAGTGTACTGATATCTTTGAGTGTGAGATACATATGAAAAGAGGGATCTCCCAGCTGCTTTCTTATCAGCTGCATTGTCCTGTGTCATCTACCAGGTCTGGGCTTCTTTGAGACTGATGCCAAGACCTTTCTGCTAGCAAGAGCTTCTGCAAAGCAATTCAACTTGCTGGCCAGCCCCATGGCCTGTATTCACAGAGCACAGCAACTTAGAGATGTTTGCTTGCTGGTCTTCAGCCAGGGTTGGGACTTCATATTTTTCCATTAAAGAGAAAAAAATATTTTAAGTGTTTCTGATTTTTAACAGAGAAAACAAAACCCCAAGAAAATGTTGTATGTAAAGGCTTTTGTAAACAAAATGTGTTTCGGAGTTTAGCTGAGGCTTTACATGCACATACTAACGTCAAGCTTAATTTCTTGTGCTTTGTTGCTTGACAAGGCTTGGGAGAAACATCTTCCTGCATGTTAATTATTATTTTTGAAAGTGAACTCTGCTAGTAGGGCACTGGACCTTACATCCAGTGGAAGGGGAAAATAAATCTCTTCACCTATGTGTCTCTGACTTTATTCTCTAGGGCTATGGCATGGCCATAGGAAGCAGAGAGCTCCTCCTTTTCTGTGTCTCAGCTGGCAAAAGACATTCAGCTTGAAGGTGATATATCCTTCCGGACTCCATAGCTAAGTGCCAGCACCCACCAGGTGAAAGATCTTTCACGCAGTTTGAGGGGAAGTCCTGACTGCACATTGCAGTAAATCCCAAGGCAAGCTAGAAATGTCAGACAGTGAAAGTCACTTTTGTCACTCTCAAGAGTTTCCTTTGTACCAGAGTGTGCCTCTAAGGAAAGACCAGAGGGCAGTCAGGCTCATGAAGGACTGACTTTATCTTCCATCTCAAAAACAAACACCCCAGTCTCTGAAATGCAAATCAGTTTACGCAGTTTTACAAAGCCCAAAACTACAGGGAAAAAACTCTAAATGAATCCATCGAGCCTTGCATCCAGCTTGCTGCTCCGAAGGACCTGTCCCTGGGTTTGCTTCATTCCTGTGTGTTACCAGGTCCTCTTGGACCAGGTCATTCCTTGTCCCCCAGCAAATCATACAGAGCTTTCTCATGTCTTTTTTTTCTGGGTTATGTCCCACCACTCCCCTTGGCTCTGCCCAGCCTGGGTCATGCAGGGCTCGGCACCCTGGAGAGGAGTCAGTGGAAAGGGCTGTGCTAATGAAGCTGCTATCTGTGGCCAAAACAACCTTAGTTAGCTCTTGCAGTAACTCTATGCTTGCTTCCCCCATTTCAGTTTCTTTTCATTTATCAACCAGTTTCTTGAAGGCTAGTCGGAAACCCGTGCAGCTGTCCTCCCACTGGCCTACTGCGCTTGGTGCCTCCTCAGCCCCTCCAGCAATGCAACCACTCCCTTCCCTTTTTCCCAGAGCACATACTGTGGCTGAGGCAAAAAATACGAGTGAACTCTTTGTTAACTTTTTGCGAGTACATTACTGTACGTATTTGTAAATAAACTCTTGGAGCTTCACCAAGTCAGCTCTGTGTTCTGATGAAGACAATCGCTTCTGGGACTATCACTTCATTTCACAGATAAGATCACTATTTGCTAGTGAGTCTTCTTCTGATTTGGTTTTTGTTACATGTACTTCTGGATCGGTTTGTCATGTTGCTTTATTTTTCCTTGTCAAGAGGTAAACACAGCTATAGACTCCAGTTCTGTGTTTCCCCACCTACGGCTCAGACACACCATTGGAAACGATACCCCCTCAGCTGAGGCAGGTCAGAATCCATAGCTATGATTTTTGAGATTGCTCAACCACACAGATTTGGCAACATGATTTGAGAAGAAATCTCTTTTCTTAAGTCACTATCTACCATCAAACATGTGTTGAGTTGTGCCATTGAAAAAATCCAAAGACGTGCCTGTGACTTCTGTGAACAGCAGCGAAACAGATCACTATCTCCCATGGAGAGAAGAACCTCACAAGAGTAGTAGCCTTCTCCATACCTACTTGAATGTGTGGAAAGCACAACAGCAAGAAGTTTATTGAAAAACCAACAAGCAGTGGTAAGTACATTCTGTCTAGTTTTGTGCTTTTGCCAATCAAAGCAGTGAGTTCTTCGGTTATTTCTCATCACTTCACATAGGACAATAAAGATACAATGGCTTCTCAGTTTAATCTGAAAATTTCATCTAATAAAGGATCTAGCATGCTCTGTCTTCAAGGGAGACATTTGCTGTCATTCAGATCTGCTTGGTCCTATAAATGAAACATTTGCCAGTGTACACCACAGCTATTGTGGTGAACATAAATCCATAGTGCTCCCCCTTATCAATTATCCAATCCCATTTAAAATGTTTGGCCACACTGGAGAGAACTGAAATCTAGCAAGAGGTATATTATCAAACATCATGCTTTCGGGCTCTAATAGCTAAGAATTAGAGTCTGAAGTGCTGTGAGAAGGAAGCAGGAGCAGCCATGAAATGCTGAGCTCTCCATACTGTATTAGGCAACACGGAAGTGAAGAAACCTGTGCAAGATTCCAAGAAGGATGAAGAATGTTATGTTTCTCTCTTGTCCTCTACGCCATAATTCTCCGTTGTACACATCCCAAGCAACTTATGGCTAAGTTTTGCATTCTGTTTGGAAAGTGATGGTTAGCTCAAGATTGGTGACAAGATATAACTTATCTAACCTCCACATCATGGCTTCTTTTACAGCTTAGGCTGTGTCGAACAGAAGGTGTTGACCTCTAATCACTGGGCAGAGGAACAGAGTGAATTGAGATGTGGCACTCTGAATATGCGTTTTACAATACTGATGTTTACAGCTCACAATCTCTGCCCCCTTCAGAGGCAGCGTACCTGTAGGAGTAGATGCCAAAGAATAAATGAAGATGGGAAGTAAATTATCCTCTAATCCTTAGAAACTAATCTTGCTTCAAATAATTGACAGTACAGGCAAAGTTGGAGGTACACAGCACCCAGATGCACCTGAAAAGAATGACAACTGGATCTCGTTGCTGCCAACCTCATCCTCGTCTTGTAATCTTCCTGAAATCAGTATCACACCAATTTCAAGAAGTATCTTGTTAACATTTTATTGATCATAATTTTATTGATCATAATTTTTCAATGGTGATTTAACAGCTCGTGTGGAGAGGAACACAGCACATGAAGGTACATTATTATCAGCACCAGGTAAAGGAGCAGTGTTTTCCTCCATGTGTAAATTCAAAGAGGTTCTCAGTGCTCTTTGACATGTAATAAGTCTCTCTGCTTTTTCCAAATCCAGTGAGGCATATCTTTCCAGCACCTCCAGTTGGATAAAAAAAAAAAAAAAAAAGGCAGTGAAGTGTTCCTACAAATTAATCAAGGTAGCAGCTACCAGCCCTTATTGTAGCGCTTGCCAACTGACGAATCTTTAGAGACTGGTAATCCAGTGTTGTATCTTCAGTATGCCTTAGTCACTTGGCACAGCAGAAATCTTTCTATCGAAACTCTTCTGTTTTTTCTGAACAACACAAAAAAGAAGGAGCTCCCCTCAGTTGGATAATTTCAGCTTCCTATCATTGAGAAATATCTCATTGTGCCCTTGATGGTGTTTGAGCAAATAGCTGTTAATGCACATTGGTGGCAGGATGAAGTTTGTTGAGATGAGGTGAGAAACTGTATAGTATGGTTGCTTGAAGTACAAGGAAGCTGGATTAGATGACCTCAGGCAGACAAGCCCAGTCTTTCCGACAAAGCAGATCATGCAGTCTCTTACAAATCTATTAGAAGGCTCCATGCCATCATGGGTTGAAATCTGTTTCCTTTGCCTGACTGGTTGAACAGGAATTTTTGTAAGATGACCCAAAGCACATGTGTGCACCTCTGTGGAAGGAGAGTCCATTCAGGCCACTCTCTCGTGCCCTGCCACATACATAGTCATTCATGTGTGCTGACATCCCAAAAGTGCTCATGCACAACTGAGGCAGGGAAAGGACAGAGACATTGCTCTAGTAACTCTAGATTGACTTCAGTTCCCTAAATCCAAGTTTAATTGGATAATCTTTTCCTCCCAACTGAAGTATACACACATGGCTGTTCAGATGCCTGCTGAATTATAAAAGCCCCATAATTTGTCCTTCTCATCACAGACTCACAAACTAACAGGAAAAGTCTCCTCTTTATCAGTCTCTCCTTTCTTCTAAAATTACCAAACCAGAAAGTACACTACCTGTGTCTAGACAATGGCAATGTTGCAATGGAAAAGCACTGGGAGTAAATGCAGATCATGTATCTTCTCATACAGTAGGAGACTCTTCATATGAGTTATATTTTCCTCAGGTCTCTACGTTTGGAACTATAATTATTTCTGCCTACACACAACATTAAAATGAGTGATAATATTCTCAAGTCATGAGCTGCATCAAAGCTTGCAAGTTGCAATTTTAGAATTATCATTTATCTTTCTTACTCCATTAATCTTATTGTGTGGATTCTCTCTAGCAAGACATTTAACTTCTAAACTTGTTCATACATTAGATATTTTAATAAATCAATTTAATATATATCAAGCTGTGATATACTTATTTCAATAACATAATTTGTTTAATGACATAATTTGGTGTTTCCAATAGCAAACTACTAAAAGTACACACAGAATCCTCCTTACAAAATGTCAGAACTGACAACAAATAACTAAATTGTTGGATGAAGAAAATATTGTGAAAGGGTAGTGCAATCCAAAAGAGTTGTTTCCTAGATAAAAAAAGTTGTGTCAAATTTGAGATCATCGTATCTAGTCTTGTTCAGTGCTTTTCTGTACCAATGGACTTTTTCCAAAATGCTTCAGAAATTATCAGGTCTTTGAGGATAACAAATTTGAATAGTTACGGGCTATTCTATGCTGCAGATTTAGAGCTGGACTCAAAAGCATCTGGTTACAGTTGTACCTTTTGTAAAAATCTTTCAGATTAATGATGTTAACTTTCCAAAATACATAATGCAAACAAACCACGAAAGCACTACAGATGTGGCTTGACTTTTGTGTTGTCCTAATAGACAGATTTCCCTGTAGTTTCATGAAATTTCCATGACAGAACTGAAGGCAATGAGAATTTTGAGTGAAATGAGACCATGAGATGTGGATGATGGTAATTTGAGGAATACCTCTTGGCCTTTTGATCATGTTTTTCATCTCTCTGTGCTTTTCCAAAATTATGAGTAACACCAAGTAGCATGCAATGCTTCATAGGCTAAACATCTGAAATGTAAATATCTTTTCCTAGTAATAGGAATTTATTTTTAAATTCTACATTTTTAGTTATAGTTTGATCTGCAAAGTACAAATAAACAATCACACTGAATTCTGTCAATACATTTCAACAATATGTTTAATGGCTTTATAATTTTTTCCTACATTCATGAGAGACATTTTGTTAGCTAAAATCGTGTATTCAAGGAAGACATTGTGAATATTCAGCAGATATCCAGCCGTGTATGAGTACTTGGGCATATTGTCACCAAAATCACTCAGGTAGATGTCTTTGACATGCTCTTCTGTTTTGATGCCTTTGTTTTTAAAGCACCAGAAATTACATTAGCAGGTTTTCCTGGATGTGCTGTGTTGTCTGAGCTTCTATGATCTAATGATAACGGAATCTACATCACGCTGCAAAAATATTGAGTGATCTAAAAAACAATGATACTTGCAAAATACTGAATTCTGTGAGGAAAAGAGCATGCATCAATATAGCCCTCTTAGAAGTTATTTTTAGCATAAGCATTTTCTAACCACTAGGCTTTAAAGGAAATTTGTGTTTGGAAAAAAAAAAAAAAAAGAAATTTCCAAAGAACAGACATTTGACCCATACTTGTGTTTGTAAATACAGAGATTAAGTAAAATGTTCTTGTTTATCAAACAATCACATCTTCCTGAGAGCTGTTTGACTTTCTTTTAACTCTGCAATGGCTCAGCATTGAGCAGCTGGGAAGAGTTTACTCCCATCTCTTCTGTGTTACAGAACTCAAGCAGCCAAGTTGTATCAGGTGGTGACAGCAACCTTCTCCAGACCTCCTCATGCAAATGACATCCCTCCAGTTCACTCACTTCAATCTCTAAATTCTCCACATCGTGTAGATCTGTAACAGGGAATATGAAAATGAGAAACGATGACAAATTCCCAACCCTAACCTCACTAGCCGAAGAGGAATTTTTCCAAAGCACTAGCCACACCTAATGCCAATACGCCTGGCCCTGGTGGATCTTCTTCCCTGTGCTACTGACTGACCAGTCAGTGAATTTTACTGGTAAAATCCTCAGGCAGTTACGGTGTCCTTCATCTGTGCTCCTATGAGGTGCACACCATGGCCATGACCCACATGGGGAGCTCCCCAGTGCCTTTGGAAAGCCACCAGTACCCTCCTTCCACTTATTTGAGTGAGTCCAACTATATAAAACCTATGTCTTCTTTTAGCCTATTTCTAGTGACCTCGAGGCCAGAATGTGCTGCCTATATTTAGTGAAAAAATAAAACTGTTCTCATCGTGCTCCATTTAAAGTCCATGGAGAGCCTGGCTGCTGATTTTAACATGGAGGGGACAGCGTCACTTCTTCCCTGGGCTGGAGCTGTAACTGCTGCATTGCTGCTCTTGAAGCTCCAGCACTAAGTCAAAGCCTTTAAATCAGAGGGGTCTGTGCACTAGCAAAAAAATGCCAATGGTCACTAAAGGAAACACTTCTGAGAAGTCAGAAGACCAAGGAAAATAAAGATAATATTTCAAAGGGAAGGGAGGGCATTGTTATGCTGCTGGGGCATTGGGGTTTTTTGTGCCGATTTATATTTAACCTACTTAAATAAACTGCAATGGCTGCTCTGTGAATGCAAAAATGGATTGAAAGTTTCCATTTGATTAAATAAGGAGAAGAAATTACCCTGTGGCTAGTCTGTACATTCACTGATCAACAATGAAATCTCAATGGAAACTAGTGACCTGCCACTGTCAACACACAATCAGTTAGAACTAAGCTGGAAGCGGGCAGTCATGCAAGCACCGCTTCAGACATTTGTTTAACACCACTTTAAAACACAGCTCACTGTCCAGCTCACACTATTTTCCATGTATTTTTGAGTGAGACATGTTGGCCTTGGTTAGATATGTAGATCGAATACGAACAGGTTATGCTGAGCTGCTGTACAGCTGGGTGGAAGCCCTGCACCCTGCATTTTGGAGACATAATCCCCCAGAGGACACCAGGCAAGTTGGGAGACGGTGTGGTTAGGGGTCATTGCCAGGTTCAGGCAACCAGGATGCTGGAGAGGAAAGGGAGTGGTAGCGCAGATGCCAAACACTCTGGGTCAGCAGGCATGGGTACAGAAAAGCAACCTGAAAAACATATCCTCTGGGTGTAAATACACAACCACCCCATAAGGCAGAGCCCAGCTCTCCGGTGCTCTTCACCCCCAGCTCAGTGCGAACTCTGCCAGAACAGGGTCACCTCCTTCTGCAGTCATCCCTGTGTCTGGTTGCTATACTCCCTCAAGACTGCTCACCTCTTTTTTTCCTGTTCAAGCATCTTGGGAAATGTAAGTTGGCTGTACTTCACCCACTGTGGGAAGACCCAGGAGACTTCTATGACAATCAGTGGAACACTTTTGGGATAAAAAGAAACACTTCAGCCTAAGTCCGTCCAAGCTAGAAGAATTCCTGGCATGTGTTGACTGGCATGTTGGGTTAAAAAGAGAGCTGAAAAAAATTATGTAACTGCAGATTTAACATCTTGCTAAGTTTTGCCACACTTTTGCAACTTCTTTCCCTAAGCAGAGCATAGCCGAATCTGAAAGTACAGTCCCAGAAGAATTTACAGCACAATATTGTGCTCTCAGCTTCCCTCCAGGAAGAAATTGGACTGAGGAAGATGTATTAAAACCATACAAAGAATAAACATAAACAACCAATCATCCTCCTATTTGTTGCTCAGAAATCTAATCTAGGAATTATCCTTTATTTTGAGATTCATTAGATAACGTGAAAAAATGCTCAGCAGTGCTTACTTCTTTAAGCAAAAAGTTGCTGTGGAGTTCTTGTTAGTTTTGTGTTTTCTGGAGATGTAAGAATACTTCGCTTTCTCCTCCCAGAATTTCTTGGCTCTTTGAATTTCATTGCTAAATTCAAAGGATGACGTAAAAGCAGGGCTGCTCCATGGTAATATTTCCATGCCTTTTTGTAGGATGTACATATTTTTCATGCTCTCAAATCTCTGCATTTGCCTGGTAGAAACAGTATCTTTCTCCTTTGGGTGTGTTTAGCTAAAGAGGTCTCTGAAGTCTCTTTCAGGCAGTTTGCTGCCTGATTAGTAATTGTGATTAAAAAGCCCCCTAAAATCTCTTTGATTTCAGATTTTCCCACAGATCCTACTTTTAAAGTTTCAATATTTTGATCACCTGTTTTTGGCCATTGGTTTTATCAGCTTTGTAAATTCTCTGGCCCATTTGAATCTCCTGACTTTGAAAATCATCTCCATCTCGGCTCAGTCTCTGCATTTTTCTCTGAATTTTCTTCTGCATTTACAATTTGCAGGTGCTCTTCTGACCCTACTTGCTGCCATCAGCTGCTGGTGCCAGCAGTGCCAGCACTGCTCTTTTTGCTTTGTCATCTTCCAGAAGAAAGGCTGCTGCATGTGGAATGCTGAATGCCCCAAAATGAGAATCATAGCAGCTTTCTGTGCAACCAACACACAAAGAATTCCCTCCGTTAAAGGTGGAACAGCTCTGCCCCATTTTTTTTGTTTCACTTTTCGAATAACTTATTTTTTTTTAGAGTTTCTTCCCACGACTGACAGCTGGGGAGAGGGGGATTGCTGCCCTCACCATGAGGATTTCTTTGAATCTGCAGTTCCTTTGGATTTCTTAATTAGCATATTCCTGCCAGCCTGAGAAAATCACAAAATTTTCCAAATCATCCCGATCTTTCTGAACTCATTAGACACTGACAACACACATATATTTTAAACTCATGCCTCCAAATTTGCTGTTAACTTTACAGTACGCACACATGACAAGCTAGCCATAAGGATTGTAGATAATAACTCAGTCACAACTGAGACAGCTTTGAGAACATTTTTTTTCTGAATTACCTTCTTCACTGTGTAAAAGACATTAAGCTACTTTGAAGGACTGGGCAATAACTCAAAAGTTTCCTTGTACATTGTCTGAAGAAGCTTTCAAGACAAAATCAAGGCACAGAAGGCAGGAACAGACTGTCTGCTTAAAAAAAAAAAAAAAAAGGAAAAAAAATACAGAACAAAACAGAGTTCCATTTGCTAGCAGGTGAAGTCAGAATAGTTTCATGTCATGGAAAATGAGGCCCTGATGCTGTTGAGTTACTGGAGTAAACTGTTGTCAATATACTAATAAAAAAAGGGAACATTGGCTGTGAGTACAAGGAGCGTGCTGACCTCATGGAGTGCAACTCTGCTTGGCTGGGAGAGCTTGAAGGAATGATTAACTAAAACAAGAACGTTTTATTAAGACCTTTCCTAGTACCATCTGAAACGACTGGCTGGGAAGGGGTGTGGATTTACTTTTCTAGGAGGCATCTGTCCTTAGGAAGGATGAGCTCGGTGTCAGTCCTTGGTAGGTTTTGTGATTTTTTTCACTCATGTCCCACATTTTCTATGAAGTTTTGGTTACTGACATCATTTCTTGTGCTTAGTACAGCTCTTTGTACTCTGAGGGAAGAGTGAAAATTAATCTGAAGCCTGCCTTCAGTGCTCAGGGCCATAGAGCACTGTTGTCTGATTACTGGTGTTCAAAACACTGGGCAAAGCTAAAGCAGCACCAAATGGACAAGCTCAAAAGGAAAAATTGAGGATGGTGCTGATACTAAAGGAAAAGTAGTAACTTGTGGATCAAAGCTACTTGCTTGAGCTGTTTCCATGGGGTTCAGCCTTCAAAGTATTACTGTTCTACTCCAGGCTGTAAATCCACTTGTAAAACGGCCTCCAGGCATTTTCACTGAGGAATTATTGCTCATGGACCGGATTTTTGGGAGGCAGCCGCTGGACACAGAGATTCTCCCAGATGAAGAAGTTTGAATTGCCCCAGCGCTCTTTTCATGGTTTTGAGTCATCAACATGTGGTAGCACAATTATCATATTAAGGACAGCCTCAGGCAGCTGAACTTTGCTTTCTGATGGCTGAGATGCAATCTCTGTCCCACTGGTAATACGTTAGGTTGTTAGGCTGGCTTGTGTCATACCAATTACAGTTATAACGAGTTACAATAATGTTACAGCCCTGAGTTCGGCAACTAACATCACTAAAGAGAGTGTCTTACAAGACTCACATGCAGAAAGATCATTTGAAGCTGATGCTCCGAGTTTCATTTTAAAAAGCAAGGACTGAGGTCTGCGAGCATTAGCATTTCTGTGGAGTTACTCATACGTCTAGCTTCAGGCCTGCACAGATATGGGGCTGGCAAGACTCAGGTCTCAGAAGCAAAATCCCAAAAAGAACACAGAATAGAAGGTGATACGAAGATGATACTAATTTATGTCAAAATTAGAGATTTCTAGATCAACACAGATTTTTCAAGAACGTGGTATTTTCCCGTAACTATGAGAGTAAAATATAAGAGACAGCAAATAAGTGCAACACCTCTGAAGTAGCCACTGTAAAGGACTCCCACCGAAAATTGTTTAAACTCAGAGCAGGAGAAAGAATGCAATCATAAACTGTAGCAAGAGGGAGTTGAACAACATTTGAGAGATGCTGTGTAAATTCAAGCTTTGTGGCTTTTCTTTCAGTTACCTTCACTTAGAACAAGTAGGAGATGGTTTTGCAGTGAATGTGTCCCTGTGTGTCACATCCCTGGTCACCTCACTTCTTCCCTTCTGCAAGAAAATAGCTGGAAAAGCAGGAAGAAGTGGAAATTAAGAGTGAGACGTGTAGCTCAACAAGATCGCTCTATAAAAGGCAACTGCTCAGCAGCATTGGGAATACATCAGAAAAAAAACAAATCCAGGATTTACTGCCCTTGTCAGCTATTTTGGATGAATCAGATGCGAAACCAAATCTGAGCGTTCAGGTCTGGAAGAAAGAGCAGTACTTAGTCATCTTCCTAGGGACAGTAATGCTTTGGGCTGGGATGGTAACATGCCTCAACTACCCCCTTCTTTTGCAATCAGTCCCTGTGCCAGGTCTGTCAATACCAGAGGAGCACATTATCCTCAGTTATTTGTTTTTCAGGGCCCACTCTGCAGAGTTGCCCACCCTGGCTGGCCACCTGAGTTCCTACCACAGCAGAGAGGCAGCCATGTGGCTCTGCAGGTACTGCCCTCCCTGAACACAAGGTCCTTATGATTCACGGACCATTTACGGTGGCCTTGATAATCACCAGTCGGTCACATCTTTGGGAATCACTGCTAGGAGTGTCTGCAGTTGAATACTCACCAATCCACTATCCAGGCGGGTGACCAGGAAGCAGTCGGTAAGCACATTGTCATCTTCAGCCATCATACCACGCTGCAGAAGAACGGTATTTCCATTTAAACGCCGGGCAGGAAGGCAGCGTATTGAGCAGAATACAGGATATAAGTCAATCGAGTTCAGTTCAATATTCTTATTTGAGAGTTATTGTGGGCTAGGCAGAAAGTAAAATAGCCCGCAGCTTTTGGTGCTGTTCTCTTCCTAAATGATCCTGAAAGATAGTATTGATGCAAGCTACTCCCTCCATTTAGGTTGAGCTCTGAATTGCTTGTGAACCCATTTGAGGTGTCACAGCACGCATTTGACAATATCACAACATTTTGCAATTGTGTATGATTTGTGAGGATGGACTACTTGAACTGAACAATGTGTGACATTGTGGCTGCAAGCTGAGGTCGAGCTAGTGCTTTCTCTTTCCTCGCACACACTCCGAAGTCCAATTTCTAATGTAATGTCTAGATTAAATGAAGCAATACATTCATGCGCTCATTTTAGGGAGCAAGAACATTCTCAAGATGAATCAGCGAGGTAAGACTCGGAGGTAGCACCAGCCAGGACAAGAGTGATTTGAAAGGTTGAACCAGATGATCCTTGAGGTTCCTTCTAACCTAGTATTCTACGATTCTGCGATTTGCAATTTGGGGAAACCCAACTGACTAGCAGGGATCTTGCACAAGAGGTTTCCTATGCAGGTCATCTGCAGAGAGACGGTCACCCTCAGAGGGGAACTGAGCACCAAAGCCTGCATTAGGCATCCCAAATTACCCCCTGCAAGTGTCGTCTTTCTCTATCGGCTAAACACAAAGGGGTTTAGTTTCCCTTCAGAAAAACAACCCTTTCCTCCTGAGCCTTAGTTAGAAACTGAAACGCAGGCAGTTTGATCACCCCTGCAGAGAAGAGCAGCATCAGCAGAACAGCAGAAACATAGATCGATGTGCTGTGCCTGCTGCCAGATCAACAGGGTAAAAGGGGACTTTCCAAGGTCAGAGACAGTTTGTAGGTATTTCCTGGCTACTCTGGTTTAACCGAAGGAAAAGTAGGATCAGGAGAAGCTGCAGACAAAAGGTCCAAGGAATTGAGAAAACCTTGCCCCACTCATGATTTATAGCTTCTAATCCTAGATTCAGTGGCTTATTGTACACGAAAGAATAGTTTTTCAAAGGCGCTTTGTCATGAAAAGGCTGTTACAGGGAGCTGGGAGAAAAAAAGCCCCATGGTAGGAAGGACACTGACTCCAGGCCAAAGATGGTCACGCAGTACCTCAGATGCACGTGTACAAATGACCTTGCTCAAGACAGAAAGAGACAGTGGATGTGCAGCTGCTGGCGCTTGCTGCCTCCAGCTTGGCTCATCCCAGCCTCCTGTTAACCACTGTTTTGGAACAGTTGCTTAGATACCACAAGAGCCTGGCTTCAAGTTCAGGCGAGTTAATTTGACATTAAAACTTGACAATACCAAACGTATTCCAGGGTTGAGACGCACTTTTAAATGGAAACCACAACATTGGCAGACAACAGTATTAAATTAATTCAAATGAACAAACCACTGGTCAGAAAAATGGTCAAGACCCCCCCTTTTCTTCTCCTCAGGTTCTCAGTTGCAATAAGAGTCACAAGTGAAAATTTCACATGCTCTTGGCTCACTGGAGATAGGCTGAAGGCCACCTCCATCCAGCCCCATCCTCAACTACTTGATGGGAGCTCCAGTGGCAACTTTACATTTGCCTGTCCTTGTAGTGATGAGATCCTACAATTTAAAGGCCATAGCTGCAGGCCTAATGATATCTCATCCCTAGTTCTTGCATAATTTTTTAGGAAGCCACCTGAGACGCAAGCTTTCTGGCTCATGGTTTATTTCTGCAAGGACTTAGGATAATGAAGGCACCACTTTAAACAGACACCACTTCAGGACATTCTGACTTAATTATCTAAGAAAAAAAAACAAACTAACAAGCAAAGATGGGATTGCACAAGGAACCCCCACTCTCCCTCTCCCATCCCATTTGGATTCTGCTTCTGTCCAAGCTGTCAAGGTCCCTTGAATCTGCAAGTAGTGACTTTGTTGGTGTCAAGCAAGGTAAAAATGGCTGAAAGACCAAGAATAAAACATTTCTTATTCTTTTGTAGCTTTCAGGGTTGGTTGGTTGGTTGTTCTCTTTTTTGTTAGACTAATGATCAACATTTTTAGACCCACATTATCCTGGTGGATTTTTTTTTTTCATATTTCTCTCTCTTGCATCCTGAAACACATATTCTCACTCAGAAACTGACAGAACCTGGTTATTGTGCTGTTCTGAAGTGCTTTTGTGACCGATAATTCGAAAGTGCTTCTGTAATTTTTCCCTTATCGCTAATATATTGATACTTGTGTAGGACTCTGCTGCAGCAACATCTCCTGCAGCAACGTCTCCTGCTGACCTGATGACCATCTGGGGCTAGCACATATGGGCTGTTTGGTCATGTAATGCCGGGCTCTTCCTCCTGTTAGCTGGTTATATCCACGTCTTGATAAAGTCAGAAACACAGATTTGAGTAGATTTCACTTTCTGTGAGAGCATTCAGTAATTAGAAGTTCACTCGATCAAAACTTGCGGTTTTTAAATATTATACCCAAGAAGAACAATGCGAAGAAGCTTTAGATGAGTGAAAATCAGAGGACTCTTTTGTTGTTTTCTTACTAATACCTCTCCCTTAGTTTGGAATGTGAGAGATTGTCTCTCATCCCAGTAGCTGAATAATGGGGCGCTTATTTCCATTGGGAATCATTTTGAATGGTGTAACATGTCACTGAGAACAAATAACCTAAGCAAAAGGGCTGTAGACAATACTCTAACGAGCTTTATCAGAGGAGGAGAAATATAATGTTTTCCAGTGCAACCCTGGCAAGAACAGTAAATCTTGATGCTGACAGTGGCTCGACAAGAGAATGAAGGTAAAACTGGGAAAAGTTAAGGTTTTTCAGTGTCAGCTTTCAGTCTTGAAAACCAGAATCTCTCTCTTATTTGGTCTGTATAAAAACTGTCTACATCTACAGATGTCTGTGATGCTTTTCCTTGTAATATCTAACTGCAGTTTTGAGTCATATTTACAGACTGAAGCAGCAACTGTATCACAAACAGGGTACCTATTTTTGCTGTCATATAGTTCATAAGAAAATCACTTCTAAAGAAACCTTGTCCAAGAAGGTCTCCTAAAAACAGTTGTAAAGGAAAAAAAATCCCATAGCTATTTAGAGAAATAGGTGTTTTCTCACTTAGGCATGTTTAATTTTCTTAAAAATACGAAGGACTGAAAGGGAGGTCTTCAACGGAAACTGATGGTATTTATTACTTTTGAGCTCTAAGCAAAGGGCAGATCATTAAATCAGCTGGAAGAAGGGTGGGTGTGAGCTCACAAGGCTGCCTTATGGCTCTTTGCATTTCTGGAGGTCCAAGGAGACGTCTTTCCCCAGTTGCTCAGACTTCTGCTGCGTGTTCATGCTTGCCCAGCTTTACTGCCCACTGATTTTTCAGGCCGCCTAGTGCAGTTTATGAACTCTGGAAAAACCTTTGGGAGAAAAATTAGGCAAAGCAAATTGGTAGTTGTTTGGGTTAATTATTATCACACAAAGAAAAAACCCAACCAATTGTTTTTCTAGAGGAACACATATGGAAAATGCTGAAAATATATGGAAAAACATCTTAAAATGTGATATAGAGCCATTTTATGTCCACCTGACTCAATACATGTTTCTTAGCCTGACTCTGCCTCGCCTTATTATAAGAAAAACCATGAAGTAGTTACTGTAAGAAGGAGATAAATTACCTTAAATGGACAGCAGATTTCCCTGCTGGTAATCCACAAGCGGAAGAAAACCAGGCGGTGTTGACAGTCCTGTGGGGAAGAGGAAGGGAAACGGGAAGAGAAGGCCACAATATTATAAGTGGAAATACTATAATCTCTATTTTCAGAAGTAAATTGAACAGGCAATATTTGTATTATATGAAGTATACTGCTTCAATCATGTTGGTTTTTTATTTCTAAAAGAGTTTGCTAAGGTGCCCTCAGAAAGGTATTAAAAATCAATAAGCTACAAAGGAAAATAAGCAGAAGTTATAATTCCTTATCTAACATCAGAACAATGAACCTCAGGCAAAGATGAAATAAATAGGCTATTTATAAGTTACTGTAAAGTTTTGAAAGACAAATTAATAGTTTATTAACCAGTAATAGTAAAGTCTGCATCTATCAGGGCACCTGCTGACAGATTTATTTCTGACTGTAACTGGCAGAATATATTTTTAGAACAGGGTAGTATATTTTTCCTGTAATTTGAAAATTCAGCAGGAATAAATAACTCAGTCTTGCAAAAAAATTCCTAGGGCGGTGTCGGAGTTTTATGAATACTAGATTTTAGCACGATTAGTGTTCAGCAAAAGTTAAAAAAAGAGAGGTTTGTTTTGTCAAGAAAAGAATTGCTTTTTTTTTAAAGAAAGAAAGATAAATAAATAAGTGCTACTCTGTTAAAGTTCCTGCAGTCAGATTAGTAAAACAGGAGGTCTAGAGGCATGCTGGGAGTGGGGCATCTTGTTCCCAGAGGAGAAAAGAATATTAGTACCGTTCAGACATTTGCATTCTTCCGTGATGTTAAGATACCTTATCTAAAACGTGCTTCAGTTTCTTTGTGATGCTTAGCAAATACAGAAAGGTCCAGACTCAAACTTTTCAGCTAAAAATGCCTTTTGATAGTGAGGAGATGAAATCCCAGCCCATGGACGTGCATCCACTGTGGCTGACTGGCTGGTATCTCCATGGTAGAGCTAGAAGGTGACTATGTCTAACCAGCAGACCATGGTCTACTCCATCACATCATTTTTGCAAATTGGACGTGGCTGGAGAAATCTGATGGGGTATGGCAGTCTTCACCCTATCGGGGAACTAAATTCAAAGTGTGAAGGCTAAATAGCTCATTCTTAAATTTAATGCAGAGAATTAATGCAGTCCATAAACGAATACAGTGTGGTTTGGGATTGTTCTCCCAACTCCAAAAAAATCACTGAGAATATTAGAGTTCTAAGTAAACAAGTTTCTTCACAAAAAAAAATAGGTGGCCACAGTGGAAAATGTTCATGCCATTAAACAAGCAACAAAAACACATTTTGACCATAAATATTTTCTATTTTGAAATATTGTTACAATATTCCATTAGTTGCAGGAGCTGAAATTCAGCTGTTTTCCATCCAGGCTCCTCTGTGGTCTGGACTTCTTCATCACAGGACATCACCCCGAATGCACCGGAGAGCTCAGCAAGAGGAGAGGTACCACATCGCGCGAGATGCGACGTGGCAAGAGCCTCTGCCCATGGGAGAAATGGGGTGGGGAAGTAAAGATCCTGCTCTGACTGGTGGGCATTAAGCAGAGGCAATTCAGAACTTATGATTTGGCTGAAAAGATTTTGATCTTTGACTAGCAAAGTTTTGGAAACACTCTCAAGATCTCCTTCTCTTTGACAGGGTTGGCTGATACAGCCTCAATAGAGAACAGCTTTGCTGGAATAGCAGGTAGCTGAGAGACTGCGTGGCCCTCAGGACTTACGGGTGAAATGGGGAGTCCATCTGGAAAAGCACAATAACTAACCTTCAACTTTCCTAACTGTCTGCATCATGAAACAGAGTGTGGTCCAGCAGGTGGCAAGCTGGGAGACTTGGGATATCATGGCCTTGTGTTGCTATTTGCGACAACAGTTATCACAGAATCATAGAATGGCTTAGGTTGGAAGGGACCTCAGAGATCATCTAATCCAACCTCCCTGCCATGGGCAGGGACGCCTCTCAACTAGACCAAGTGGCTCAAGGCCTCATCCAACCTGGCCTTGGACACCTCCAGGGAGGGGGCATCCACAGCTTCTCTGGGCAATCTGTTCCAGCCTCGCCACCTTTGTACTGAAGAACTTCTTCCTAAGATGCAGTCCTAAGATCCAGTTACACGTGTTGTAAGATGCTTTGAAAATAAGCAATAGTCAAGTATAAGTCTTATCTCCTTACATTGTTGGATGTTTATTTTCTATCCTGAACAGGTGGAGGCAGCTGATATTAGGAGTGACATTACAACATTCCTCGTGTTTATGTCATAAATGAATTTTTCAATTTGAGCTTTAACAAAACAAGAATAGTGCTTTAATCCTAAACACAAAGATGAAAAGAGTGTTTTGAATGTTTCTGTATTTTCAAGTAGAGTAATAAACATTTCTGTTGAAATGAAGAAATTCAACTGGGAGGAAGAAAAGACCTAAGTTTAGATCTAGATATAGCTACGTAATGCATAATCCTCCTCTACATGACTTAGGCACTGTAATGTATCTCGTCCCTCTCTGTAACGTAAATCCCATGAATCTAAAGAAAGCCTGAAATATATTTACTTCTCAGAATGTCAAGTGTATTTCTTATAGGTTATAGATTGAGTGGCTTAATTACTAGCTAGTGGAAAATCTTAAAGGTTTGAAATAACATCTTTGTCTTTAAAAAGTCACACTAACTCTCTAGCAAAATACTCACTATAGAGTCTCATGCCAACAACATGAGACATCCAACTGCACAAAGGTCAGTGACATTTCAGAAAAGCTTACTGGTTCCTGTTCCCTTTCCCTTTGTCCCCTCTCTTTTCCTTTTCCCTTCATCTCGTCCCCTTTGTCTCCCTAAGTCTCCAGAAATGCAAAGATGGCCAACTCAAACATAATCTTTGGCTCACTTTGATTCAGGAGTTGCAAATTTACTGTAAGTTATATTGATACTCCTAAAAGCATTTCTTTTCTGTGTGTGTGTGTGTGTGTGTGTGTGTGTGTGTGTGTGTGTGAAAAATACTCATCCAATGTCCTACTTGCCTATGTGTGGATGATCTGTTTACACCTTGCTTGTCCTGATCATACAGAAATGTGTGTGTTTATGACACCAAACCATATCTCTCAGCTACAAACAGAATCACAAGGTAGAGGAGGAGGTTATTTTCTGCTGGTTGCACTTAGTCAATGGAAAGTCAGAAAGACAAGAGGAGAAGGAAAAAGTGGAATAGAAGCAGAATAAAGTAAAGGGAAAAAAATAGAAAAGAGAAGCAAAGGATTGATCCTCAGTGCTGCAGCTTTACAGCCTGGCCTAAGCATGAGCTTTCAGAGTGGCATTTGAGGGTTATTCATCCCCACTGAGAGCTGGGAGGATGATAAAACAATAGGAAAATAACAAGCAGACGCTCACCAGAGAAATTTTTTCCATTTGTAGTGAGGTTAGAAACAAATAATCAAAACAAGATCCAGCGCAACTTTTGCTTTTTTTTCCACAAAGTTCTCCCTGCCAAAAGACTTAATGTCACATGGATCCGGTAAAGCTGCTGGCCTGGAGCAGCCACAAGGCTGCCATGGTGGCTCCCACCAGAGATCCATGCTGTGAGTGCACAGGGGCTGCAGCACCACGTCTTCTCCTGGGCTTTCTGTTGCTCCCCACCTCTGCTCTGAAGTCACTTCCCTGTCTATTGCTAGACCTTGCTATCACCACCTGCCACTGCTGTCAGGGTCCCCAGACCTTGGATCTAGGCTGTGTTCAGTGCTATGATGATCCATTGAGAGTCAGCCCACCCACAGTAATCCCTTAAACACCTCCCCTAAGGAACTTGACAAGGGTTACAAATCGCTAAGCTAGCGTGAGACGAGTACATATCTAGAGAGAAGAGGAAATGTTGACACACTGTTCCCTGCTTCCTAGAGAACAGCAGGTGCCCCATCTACCTGCCACAATCTCCACATCCTCCTGAATGGAGAGAGTGTGTTCCTAACAGGTAAGAGTTACCCCCATGGCTTTGGTGTAACCACCAAACTAAAGAACAAATCCAATTTTGGTAAGAAAACAAAGTAGCCTTTGAAACCGTGGTATTTACATTGTAAAATCACTTATTTATGTCACAAGAAAACCATCTCAGAGCAAAGGCATGATCTTGAGTGCAGAGCTAAAACTAAGCAGATCACAGCTTAGGCAGCTTATAGACTGCCAAATCCACTGTGCTTCATAGAATCACAGAATCACAGAATCATAGAATCATAAAGCTTAGAAAAGACCTCTAAGATCATCAAGTCCAACCACCAACTCGAGACTACCATGACCACTAAACTATGACCCACAGTGCCACATCTATGTGGTTTTTGAACACCTCCAGGGATGGTGACTCCATCACTTCCCTGGGCAGCCTGTTCCAGTGCTTTGCCACTCTTTCAGTATAGAAATATTTCCTAATATGTAATCTAAACCTCTCCTGATGCAACTTAAGTCTATTACCTCTTGTCCTATCACTAGTTACTTAGGAGAAGAGACCAACACCCACCTCAGTACAACTACCTGCTGTAGGGAGCAATAAGGTCTCCTCTCAGCCTCCTCTTCTCCAGACTAAACAATCCCAGTTCCCTCAGCCACTCCTCATTAAACATGTTCTCCAGATCCCCCACCAGCTTTGCTACCTTTTTCCGTACCCGCTCCAGCACCTCAATGTCCTTCTTACACTGTGGTGCCCCAAACTGGACACAGCACTCCAGGTGCGGCCTCATCAGTGCCGAGCGTTGGAGTGAATCACGAGTGCTTCAGCATGTAGACAGCAAATTTTTGCAAAAGGCATAATCCAGGTGATCATTTAGTGGACCAGGGTATTTAACCACAAGAAGAACACAGCCATGGCTTAGGTTGTGGAAGCAACCACTCTATGACAGCGGCTCTTAGACAGCACTGTATATGAAACTGCAGCTCTGGTCCTGCAGTACATTAAGTGTAATCCAGGTGTTCCTGAGTTGTGGATTTCAACAATTCAGGTGCACTCTCAGAGGTAAGCAGATAGAAGCAAAATTACAGAGTCTTTAGTTGAGATTGGAGACATCTTCATCAGCAACTTTATGGTGAAAAAGCTAATTATCACAATAGAAAGTAGACCTTGAAGTTGGATTTGTGTTGTAACGGGTGATATTAACATTAACACTTGCTTCCTGAGCCAGGTAAGCTCAGGTACTCAAAAGTTATTGTATTCAAGAAAACAATCGTAAATGTGTCTCAATGTTCTATTTCAGGTCAGATGAACATGCTTGAAGTGTTTCGTTGCTGAACTACTAATCTAAAAAAAAACCTCAGAGATAATCCTTCAAAAAGTACCTGTGCATACAATGCGTTTATCTTGATACAGTTGTCCATGGCATACACTGCAGTATGACATGAACATAAATAATCTTAATATTTGCAGCTTTCTTAGTCTTATTAATGCCCGTATTGAACACAAATACTAACATCTAGCTTTCAGAGTACTTTCTCACTAAGGAATATGAAAAAAACAGGTTGATTTGCTTGATTGCTCTTGTCATTGCCTTTAAAGATCTGGAACTGAACTTGCTTAACAACTTTGACAAGCGGAATTTCACACTGAAAGTTTTTCTCCTTCATAAGTGGTAAGAACTCAGAGAGACAACAAAGGTATTAATAAAAAATACACAACATAATCCACACAACATTCTTTTTTTTCTGGTCTCCTGCAGGAAAGCAAGGTATGTCTCCAGCCTAGGAGTTTCTGTAAATCAAATGATCCTTGCAACTCTGAGCAAGCCTTTTGCTTAAATTGTTGTCAGTGTGATTTTCAAGGTGTAGGATGGAAAGCAGAAATGCAGCTGTACTGTATTTGCACTGCACTCCAAGTTGAGAGAGAATGGAAAAATTAAGAGCAGACTGGAAAAATGAAATCCCTCTTTCTAAACAATAAGAGCTGGGAGATATCCACTGGTTAGGTTAAATTCTTTTTCCATGTTAAAAAAAAAGAGTCTATTTGTTTTAAGGTGTATTTATAGAAGGCATTCTCCTGTTTTTCTTTTTAATATGCCTCTGGTTTTAATTGATGCACTCCTGTGGCTATAGGCAGGGGAAAACAGCAATTCAGAGGAGGACTTGTTCTGAAGGGCATTGGGTAGGTGACCAGCCCACTTCTGAGCTGTGGCAGGGCTGGAGACGACTGGAGATGACTGTACACGAGTGTCTCCAGCTGTTCTGTCCTGGCACTGCAGACGGCTCCTCTCATGGAAAACTGTACATTAAAGCCAGAGCTTTCATTGAGCAGGAGTAGCCCCAGCTATAGATTGAGAGAATCTCTTGACTTTGTGAAATGTCACACATTCGTTGCCGTAAAAATTTGTGCCAACAGATGGAAAATGTGGGAAATCTTCCTAACCTAATGAGCCCTGTCTTACTTCTTGTTCAGGAAAGCTGGCTATTTCCTCACAGGCGGGACTGAGGGTATAACACTCCAGATATAAAAGACCATCTTTTTCCATCCTCAGAATCATTGAAATCCCATGAGGCCTCGGGATGTTTTCATAATTATTTCCAGTTTCTAAAATTTTCCCAATATGAACAAACTAAGCAGGGCTTGAATGCTAACAAACAACTGCCATGAGTGTTCTCCCTGCTCAGCTTGGCTCTGTCTGGTGTGATGTTGGTGCCAGCCATCAGGTCACCTCGTGGGCAATGCCTGGCTACCTCAGTGAGACAATTCCTGGGATAACACGCATGGCTAACACCGTTCCGCTCAAGGGAGGCAATTGAGCCTCCAGAAGGGCAACGTCTGAGGATTTCACTTATCATAGAATCAATCACAGAATCACAGAATGGTAGGGGTTGGAAGGGACCTCTGGAGATCATAGAGCCCAACACTCCTGCCAGAGCAGGACACACAGGAACAGAGCCAGGTGGAGTCTGAAAGTCTCTAGAGAAGGAGACTCCACAGGCTCTCCGGGCAGCCTGTTCCAGGCTCTGTCACCCTCATAGAAAAGAAATTTCTCCTCATATTGAGGTGGAATCTCCTATGTTCTAGCTTATATCCGTTATTTCTTGTCCTTTTACTGAGTTCCACAGAGAAGAGACTGGCCCCTTCCACTTGACACCCACCCCTCAGATCTTTATAGACATTAATAAGACACCATCTCAGCCTCCTCTTCTCAAGAGAGAAGAGCATAGACATGGCCTATTGAGCCAGTGTGGTTCCCAATAGCTAAACTATCTTTTAGCTATCTATCTTATATTCAGTTTAAAATATTTTTAAAACCCCAGCCCTCTGATGGCTGTGCTACAGCCCAGACTACATTGAGTGTTTTTACAGCACGTAATGAAAGGTAGATGTAGCATGTCCTGGGCTGCACAGGAGAGCAGGTGAGGCTGCTGGAGGGTGCAAAGGCTGCCAGGATGCTGCCAGAGGGCTATGCAATGGAAGGCACGCAAACTACACGGGTATCATCCTTCTTAGCTATTAGCAGCGGTCTCAAGAAGGAGGAGATACCTTCAGAACCACATGCACACTGTGTTTCAGAGGGAACCAGTTTGTTCAAGAGAGGGGTCAGGGGTGAGCTCAAATGGTGCCATGTGGGCAGCCAGGAAACAAGGAGATAGATGTGAACTGCAGAGCTAAGATGTTTAACGTACAGATGTTCTCCTAAAGTACAAGAGGTGATACTGCTGTCTGATATTAATAATATTATTCAATCCATTGACTAGAATATTCAATAAAAATGCTGAATTCATACTGATTAGTTGAATGGTCTCTATAAAATTGCCTACCTACCCAGCCTCCCACAGCCTCTCTTTCCCATCTCCATTAAGAAAAGTCTCATTACCCTTATGTGACAGGGACTGAGTGCTTGATAAAAATGTCTGTGTGAAATGAATGTCTTTCGATTACACTATAAAAACTAGGAAGAAGATCCAGAGAGAGCTAGATTGTTGGGTAAAGGGGTTTCAAAGAAAGGGGAAGCAATCTGCAAACAAAGAAACTAGGAAAAAAATGGAGATGTGAAGGCGAATCTGTTCTGCAGAAAGCTGACCATCTGGAACAAGTTACTGAAGAGATGTGGGATCACATAGATTGTTTCTGGAAAAGGAGGGGCTTGAGGGGCATGGAAAAAAACAAACATGGTTGAATTAAGAGCCAGCCACAAACACTGAGCCAGATGGCTTTTTCTCTTCTTATAATGATATATGTTCTCATCTTTCTATATCTCTGCTAATCATTTTAACACAGGAGAAGTGCATGGGGCAAGACGTTAAAGAGGAGACAGAGGGACCAGGATAAGACGAAAAGAACTTTGCTTCTATCGTGCGTCCTTCTGTACTACAACTGCAATTCAAAACAGGGAAGTCTCTCTTATGCAAGAGCTCATCTGTTGCTGTTCTGATGTCTTTGGGCACAGAAACTCTTTCCAGACAGTGCAAAGCAATCATTTGGGTATTTTGACAGGTTTCCAGCTGTAAGCCATATATTTGTTTTATAGCAAATTTTAGGTTAGTTCCTAGAATTTAAAACATATTCAATCTGCTTTCATTTTACAATCTGTAAACACTTTTAGAGCTCTATTTTTTATTTAATAACAGATAGGCACAACACAGCAGCTCTCCAGTGGTCTGTATTTTCAGTGCAACCTTACTCTTTCCTACATGTAGCGCTCAGACTTTAAAATATGCTAGAAGAACATGGACCAAAACACGGCTCGAGAACATCAGGCCAAAAGTGTTCTGAAATAAACAGATGTGGTGAATGATTTTTAATTCATATCTGCAAGATGGTGACACTGACCATCTCTCACAGTACCCAGGGCTATAGAGGATGGCTTGGGTACAGCTGGTACGTGAATATGTTTTCATAGCTCATCAGAAGATACTCAAGGTAGTGCGAGGGCTACAAACAAAATAGGCATGTCATCACAGAACATGTTGGACAACTGCACATAGTTTCTCAGAAAGGCCAATTAATACAGGTCAAGAGTGGAATCGACATGATTATCAAAGAAATCATAGAACATTAGGGGTTGGAAGGGAACTCTAGAGATTGTGTCCAACCCCCCTGACAGAGCAGGATCACCCAGGACAGGCCACACAGGAACAGATCCAGGCAGGTTTGGAAAGTCTCCAGAGAAGGAGACTCTACAAGCTCTCCGGGCAGCCTGATCCAGGCTCTGTCATCCTCATAGGAAAGAAGTTTTTCCTCATGTTGAGATGAAACTTCTTATGTTTTAGCTTATATCCATTATTCTTCATCTTACTACTGGGCACTGCATTATTAACTGCCCCTAGTAGCCAAGACAGCTCATTCGGAGCTGTCGTCTCAGCATGGCATATCCCACTGTGAGAAGAGCCAAGGCGAACAAGAGCCCAGGCATCACAGTTGCCCAGCTGAAGTTCAATTTTGCTGCCTGCAGAGCCATGTCAGAGGGCTGGATCAGTACCTCTGTTTAATGATGCCCTCTGCTGTGTCCTGAGCTCTTGTTCAGCAAGGTGCACAATGACCTTCTCACCAATAACAAAAAAGCCATTTTTCACTTTGACTTCAGTTTATACTTCAAATGCTGTGATAGAATGACCTCCCAGTACTAAGGAATGCAATATGTCACTATAAGGAATGCCACAGGCCCCCAGAATTAGGTTGGTACGCAAGCTACATTACAAATGCTTGCATATAATCGTCCTTTTAGAGAGAGATTACACTGACAAACTGTATCGCTCCTCTTTGGATGTGCTCGGCTCACGTTCCTCCCTGCACATCCACACAGCACAGCCACAAATCAACCCCGCAGTCCAACAGGATAAGCAACAGCAACAAGTCCAAATTCACCTTCTGACAGGTCAGTACAAACACAGTGAATTCTTTCCTTGGTGCCAAGTCATTTTTCGTGAAAAGAATTTGTTTCCAGAAAGTCTTCCCCCCTTACTTACAAAGCCTTAAAACGGGAAATCCTGTCAGCAGTGGGCTTGACAAGCATTTCTTTTCTATATACTCACATTAATAACTAAATCCTTCTCAGAAACTACTCAGCTGTTCAAAACAAGCTGCTCGCATGCACAGTGACAGCTCTGTAGATGCTGGCCAGGACCTCTCCCTCCTTTCTTTTGGAAATCCTAAATCCCTGCCTCCAGATCTAACTCAAGTAGCTCAGCCTTTTGTGGGCTTCAGTTGGGAAAGGGATGGCCAGATATACCATTTCAGGTCCTCCTTCTTTTCTGTCAACTTTCCTTGCTCCTTTGGCACCGTTCAGTTAACTGCTTCTTTGTGATATAAGAGCCATCCCATTGGCTGTTTTACAGCTGGAAACCCACCTGAGATAGGGTTACAAGAGCAGTCCTGAGTGGAGAGGATGGTGGACAAAGTAGCAAGAAACTGAGAGCATCATGCTTTATTTTCTTATTATTAATGTTGTTGCCATTATGGTGGACCAAGAGAATGATGTATAAACATAGAACACAAAATGATCACTTCCCACAGAAGCTTGCACTGTAAATATAAATATTCAGCATAAACAGAGTCCGAACAAGAGGTGATAAGTAGAGTAGTCGTCACTCACGGGAGGTTCTGTGAGTGAGGACCTAATTTGTGCTGGAAGAGAAAGCAAGGAGACTGAACAAGAGTGCTACATGGTCAGACAACAGCAGCGCTGTTGACAGGCATAAGAGTGCATTTGTTAAAAGACAGAGAGATGATTTTGGTGCTAGAAGCAAGAGAGTTGGAATCTTCTTGATCCCAGCTGTGCTCTCGGGGAAAAAGAAAAAAAAAAAAGCAGTTATTTACGTTCTTGACAAACAAACAGAGCTGCATCAAAGAAAAGACTGGACCTACCACCAGTCTCTTCTCCTAACCTCCAAGACCCCAGATTTTAGCTCAACAGGGTGACCTTATTCCTCTGAGTAATCCTAGAAAAACTGAAGTGAAGAATGGCTGTGTGTCAAAACACGTCTCAGCAAGTTACAAGAACTGTAGGCATTATTAGGCTGCTCAAGGCAAGCTGGGATTTATAAAATAGCTTCCCATAGGCACTGATCCAAGGCCTGTTGAAGTTAATGAGTCCTTCCTCTGACTTCAGTGGGATTAGGAGGAGGCCTCTCACTCATCTCACCAAGGATGCACCCTGCACAGATGGCCAACTTGCACCACAGAAGGGGTTCCATCAGAAGCTTTCTTCAAAGGCCTAGAGAAAAGGGTTGGTGCATGGGATGTGTGGCAGACATAAACACAGAAGGCCACTTACTGAAACACAAAAATCTCAGACGAGTAAGTTTTTAATACATTTCAGGATATTCCTGGCACTCCAAGAGTTAAAGTGCCCCTGTAAATTCACATGAGACTCACTTTGTCTTTTTGACAAAGGACTCACCCTTGCAGAAAAATCAGAAGCTAAAGAAGCTGCCACTTGCTGGACGTTTTTTTTTCTGTATGTTGCCTTCAAGACACACTAATAAAAGGTGACTTCTCTCATATCTCTTCCTCTTTCTTTCTGCAGAACATCCCTCAGCCGCATGGAAATTTTTGCAAACGTCAGCACTGTCTGTGCTCTACCAAGTCATGCTGGTACAATCAGGCAGAATTAACGAGAGGAGTTAGCTTGCAAATCAGGACAGTGTGTCAGCAGGCATCAAGGTAGAAGAGCCATCCAGACAGCACTGCACACAAGATTAACTGAGAAAAATAAAACTGATCTGCTGGTGAAGCAGTTTACACTGAAGTGTGTAACTCTTACCACGGTAATGGTCCAATGCGCAAATGAACCAGGAAAAGACACAACAATCATGGTAGCAAGGAATTATTCTAGAGCAGAGGACTCTTGTACTGATCGATAAAGAACAAGAGCTCGAAGTTGAAGGACACAGGGCTTTGCTCCATTCTCTAGAATTACAATATCTTCTTCTAGTATATGCTTGGGAAAATGCAAAAATTCTGAACATTCCCTTAAAGAAGATAAAGAAAAACCACACGTTACTGCCTGAGGTTGGCAATAAAACACTCCCAAAAGTACTGGAGCGAAAAAATCATCTGACAGCTCACTCTATTGCATGGGACACTGTACCAGGGAATATGATCAAGGCATCTTGTCCTTTCTAAACAGTGTCAACTCCCTTATACCAACAAAGCATCATTGTCTATCATGTGTATGACCACTTTAGGAACGTGATAGAGGAAATTCTGATTTAAGAACCCGTGTTGGGCAATGGCTCTCCTATGAAGAAAGACTGAGAGAACTGGGGCTGTTTAGTCTGGAGAAGAGAAGGCTGAGAGGGTGTCTTACTAATATCTGAAGGGTCAGTGTCAAGTGGAAGAGAACACACTTTTCAATGGTGCCCAGTAGTAGGACAAGGAACAATGGGTACAAGCTAGAATATAGGAAGTTTCATCTCAACATGAGGAGAAACTTCTTTCCTGTGAGGGTGACAGAGCCTGGAACAGGTTGCCCAGAGAGCTTGTGGAGTCTCCTTCTCTTTCCAAACCCACCTGGATCTGTTCCTGTGTGGCCTGTCCTGGGTGATCCTGCTCTGGCAGGGGGTTAGGACTAGATGTTCTCTAGAGGTCCCTTCCAACCCCTAATATCCTGATTCTACGATTCCTCTGGGCAGACAGATACAGGACAATGCATACCTAATACGCAATGGAGACACCCCCAGAACTAACTCAGGGTCATCATCTCCCTTTCAGCAGCTGGGGGTGTGAAGTGGCAGTCTTTTTCTAACATGCACTTTCACAGCAGGGGAAGAGTCTTCCCTGCATTTTTTTGGTCTAAATCCCCCTGTTACACCTGAGCAATAAATGAGAGAGATACCAAACATTTCACTTCAGTTGTTCACTTAGACACCTGCTAGTTAGAAAATTGCTGTGCTTTAATGAGAACCATGTGTTTGTTTATTTTAGTAAGCAACAAAGATAACTTTGCTTTCTGAGGAGTATATTTGTATACTGCCAATTATCTTTTCCATGAGTACACCAGCTAAAGTTTGCACGGAAAAACAGACAAAAGGGTGTCATTAAAATGGGTTGCAAGAACCTTTCAAATGACTCATAGTGGTCTTGTCCTAATTAAAATTGAATTCAAAACGAAACATGCTTGCAATTTTCTAGCATAATGCTGGGTATTTATGGATTTTGTCAACCTGGCCCATATGTGAAAAAAATGAAGTACTTACAGTTGAAGTTTAAGAACTTAATCATGCAGTGGAAGCTGCTTGAATTGAATTAACTCTGTAGAGAATGAAGCAAGCATTTGATCTTACAAATCCTTGCTTACAGTAGCGTGTCAACTCATTGGAAAGAAATCTGCTTGAGAATTTCACCATGCCTCCATTGCTGGAATAGGTAAGCATCTAATGTACAAAAACTTCATCCCTGAGTAAGTCAAAACACTGCTTTGCGTCCTGCTCCACCTGCTCTCAGTGCTATTATGCACACTTTCAGGTTTATGCAAGGAAAAGAACTGCAAAGAAATATTTTTTTTAATGTAATGCATTTTTCTTTCTATTTGAACATGAGGATGGACTAATTGGAGGTCACTAAAAAGCTAGAAATAGGTTATGGGTCATGAGGATGGCTGCAGAAACTGAGTCATTGCATCTCTGCTACAAAACCATTGGCTTCATTTCACCCAGTAAGATGTATAGAACAGCTGTAGACTGGGTCTAAAACCAACAAGGAGTTTAAAACAGTTAATTTATGGAAAAAAAACCCAACACATACAAATACTAACACAAACACTCAAATCCCTAGGAAACCAGTAAGGAATTTAGAAAATACTAAGCTAGTTGAGTAGAACACAGGACTCCCTGTTATGAATTGGTAGTCCATACACTGTGTGGGATGGGGTCAAGCATCTCTGAGTATGGGGTTTCTAGATATTTCTTCAGAGATGTCTAATCCCATCCCATGAAATGTCTGGATACCTAACTTTTTATTAACAAAAAACAAGGTGGAGGAAGGAGGCTGCAATTTTGAGGATCTGAGGGAATTAATTCAGGACTGCAGGCAGGCACTTGCACCCCTGAGGGACCCAGAGCCAGGAATCCGTCAGTGAAAAGGTACCTATCTCTCTTCCTTCGAAGAACAGAACAAGATTCACTGCTTTCTTTTGAAGTGGCATCCACTTTTTACCTGTTTGACTTTCCTTTGAGAAACAAGAGACCAGAGCTCAAAATGCATTCCAGCTCCCGGGCAGCTGCAATAACTGCTAAAGCAGGGAAGGAAGGAGAGACAGGGATACGAGAACTCCTTTTGTCAAAACTGTATCCTATTTTAGGATGGGAGAGATGTGAGCCTTCAGAGAGAAAGGGACAGAGAAGACTTACAGAAAAGTGATGGCTTTGATAAGGATATTTGACAAGGATTAGGGAACACTGTGGCTCCCTCTTGTGAGATTATAACTGTTATTTCTATTAAGCAGTCACAGATAAGAGGCAAAAACCATCCTGCAGCAGTGACGACACTTCGTGCTGTCATGCCCTTTGCCAGGAATATGTATACTCTGTGTCTTCTGGACTGGGTGTCTCAGTGAACTCAGCATCACTCTGCCCATTTCCCCTAATCTGACCTGGCTGTGAGGGAAGCCCTGTACCTGCTGTCCTGGACTGAGAATACCTCAGCAGGCAGCATAAGAGCTCAGGGGAAACATCTAGAAAGAGTAAGTACTAAATTACTTCTGGGCCAGATACCTCCAGTCTAAACTAATTTCTGAATATAGCCCTCAAGGACAAACCTTGTTCCAATTTCAAGGAATGACAAACCTCCCCTACATGTCAGTGGGCTGTGGAAGGGACAATATCAGTGGCCCAACCCTGGCTGAGGAACCAGATGGCCTGTAATGGTGTATTGCATTATGAATAGCAGTGTACTAATACAGCTAGTATCTAACTTCAACCCAGCCAGTAAAATGGTTGCAGTAGAGATATCCAGCACCTGTAACTTACCAGTAAGGAGAGCTGGGGCCTTAGAACAGAGGCCTGCCTTGTATGGAAGTAGCCTTCTCTGGTGGGTGGAAGTGATAAGGCCTGACATTCTCAAGGACCAAATATCCCACAAACATTTTGCTGCTTGCATAGCTCTCTTAGGAATAAGACAAGAGAAAGGACAAATTACATATGACGGATGTTAATGGCTTTGCACAGGCTCAGCTCCACAAGGATACTCAGGATCAGTAATACTGGCTGTTAGATGCTAATTTTCAGGTACTCGTGGTCTAAAAGGAGCTGTTGCTGTTCCCTTTTTTATAGTACCTCTTCTAGGAGCCTCAGGAATTGACTCAACTCTTCTGGCAATGCAAACCTTAATCATAGAATCATCAAGGTTGGAAATGACCTTCAAGATCATTAAGTCCAACCATCTACTAAATATTATCAGGACCTCGAAACTGTGTCCTGAAGCGCCACTTCCACACATTTTTTGAACACCTCGAGGGATGGTGATTCCACCCCCAACCTGGACAGTCTGTTCCAATGCCTCACCACCATCTCAGTAAAAATCTTTTCCTAATATCCAACCTAAGCCTCCCCTGGCACAACTCAAGCCTATTTCCTCTCATCCTGTCAGTAGTTACCTGGGAGAAAAGACCAACACTCACCTCACTAGAACCTCCCTTCAGGCACTAGTAGAGAGCTTCTGAGTTGTGTGTTAGAGATGGTTTCCAGTGTCAGCAGCAGAAGAAAATAACTGTACAGGCACCGTGTTACTTAAACTGTCACAGCAATCTGCAGCTTTCTGTCCTCACATAAACAACCCAGTCTATCATTGGGAAATAAAGACCTGACAAGGACCTGTGTGTCTATGAGAAGTAACTGTTGGAGTAGCAGTAAACCGGACTAGCTGTCCCTTTTTGATCTGCTTCAACTGAAATCAGCACTCCACATAATACATGATGCTACATAAGTCCACAGTGAGATACTCTATTTATTGTTTGTTCCTACTTAAGTTTTTTAGCATCCAGTCTTCTTGCCACGAATGCTACACCAATTATGCAGCAGTAGATTTACTTCCACAGGTGGTATCTACATAGATATTGGAGCCTGGCTGCTCACCACTGACTGATCAGATGCTGCCCCCTGTCTGGCTTTTCCTTTCCTGGACCCACCAGATTTCCTAACCTAGAGCTTGCAGTTTTCATTTGGCATACCCTTCCTCCTTCTCTTATATTTACTTTTGGTCATAGCTTGTTTTCCTTTTGTTATTTTGTTCCACTTCACTGTATTTTTTTGTTCTTTGGAACGGTTTACACTGTAAAGAAAAGGCTTTGGGAGTCTGACACCCATCCATCCTAGGTAGGAGCTGGTACACTTACTGGGTTTTCCATACTATAAACTGAAAAATGAATTTAGAATTTGTTTTGAACTTTTCATGTTCTGAGAAGTATGGAAGCACTAACAGGAACTATCAGAGCTGCCAGCTCCTGAGATACCTGCTGCCTGCCTAAGCTGCTAGGAGGTAGAAAAAGAGAACAATCTGAAGGCCTCCATGGTGAAAATACAAGCCTTGGTTCTAGAAAAATGGCAATATTAACAAGGTTTCCAATAATTTGCTCCGGAAAGATGTTTAAATTTAAGCATAACAAAGAGTTCATCTTTTTAAGAGCATTTGTTTGGTTCTGTAAAGAGAGCAGAGACAACTGATGGAAAGAGAGACTTGAGAAGGGCATGCCTGCCCAATGTGTGCCATGTAAGTGAAAACCTTTCCAGGCACAAAATCCTGTATTTGCTGCTCTGTGAAATGGAAAAGGTTGAGAACTCCAGTTTAAACCAAGGAATATGTCTGGAGACAGAAGCCCATCTATTTTAACACTCTCTGATAGTTGAAAAGCAAAGGCCAAGCAATCCCAAGCTATAAAGCTGAGCTGAATCTGCAGAGAGGCGTTCTTGACACATGAGTCATTCAGTTTGTGCCAGCCAGAGCACATCCACACTCGGGCTTGCAAGCTGGGTAAGCTTTTCCAGACAGACCCTGCTAGTAGGTGGGCCAAATGTTATGACAGATGTGAGAAATAAGCAGCAGAACTGTTGTTCAGATGCTGCTTTCAAGCAGTCACGCGGAGTAAATTCAAACATCGCAGACACTTTTTAAAAATTCAAAGCAGAATTCAAACGTTAGAACGCAGCTTTCCCATGACTTCAGCAGCTCGGCCTCTTCCATTCCTTTTAGAAGCCAAGGACCTGCAGTGCAGCACACAAAAAAACCAACATTTTCTGTTTCAGAGAGTGACAACGTGCATTTCATGCCAGCAAGAGGCTGAAGGGTGGGTGTCAAGTGGAAGAGGCCAGCCTCTTTTCTGTGGTGCCCTGTGATAGGATGAGGGGCAATGGACACAAAGTGGAACACAGGAGGTTCCACCTCAACATGAGGAAAAAAAAATTTTAAAAAAAATCTTCACTGTGAGGGTGACAGAGCCTGGAACAGGCTGCCCAGAGAGGCTGTGTAGTCTTCTTCTCTGGAGACTTGCCAAACCCGCCTGGATCTGTTCCTGCGTAGCCTGCCCTGGAGGATCCTGCTTTAGCAGGGGGTGTTGGACTATGATTTCCAGAGGTCCCTTCCAACCTCTACCATTCTAGGATTTTATGACTTTAGGTCTGTTCAGAAGGTACACACACAGAGCAGCAAAACAAAGCACTTCCTTCATGGTGGCATCCCTTTGGCCCTACAGTTAGCACCTAACATACATACAAGTAGTAGTTCTGGTATCTCTGCTAAAACTAGAGTTGTCTCTGATAAGCAGCCAGGTATTTTTAGTGATGTACACACCAGAAAACTAAGGTTTGGAAAAATGCAAGGTGTGCCGGCTTATTTCCAGATCTGTGAACTCATGTACGTTTCAGAGGATTTGAGATTTTTTTCAATTGTCTTGAAACAACAGAATTTCTTAGGCTACAAGAATCTTGTCTTTCAGAGCCAGGCTCTGTGGCCGAACTGGAACCTGCCAAATAAAACCTGAAAACATTCACCTCTCAAGAACTCAATTCTCTACCAGTATTCTGGCAGGCAGTAGAATATGCTATCAGTAAATTTAAAAAAATAGTAATACTTGGCTTTCTTACAGGTGAACCTGATTCCCAGAGGACAACTGACTTTACTGACCATACTTAGCAGCATGATTTTTAGAAAGTCAGGTCAGAAATCCATTTAGTGCAAAACACTAGTACCCCCATCAGTATCTGATTTACCAAAGGCACTAACAGCACCCCTGCCCAGTTGTAGCCATCTCAATAAACTACCTTTCCAAAGCCAAGCTCTGTCACAGGGGAGCAATTTTTTTTTTTTTTCCTATTCTGAGAGCTGAGTTACAGACTGTGCCATTCACCTGGGCAGCTCTGACTGTATTTATGCCAACAGTTCTGTTATTTTCAGGACAATTACAGAATTAGTGTCATAAACATCAGGATCAAGCTTTCATAGGACCAATCATGGAGACAAAATTTGAACTTAAGAACACCTGTGCATGCCTTGTCATGAAGTGCCTGTTCATCCTTTACATAGAGAGATGGGCAGGTTGGTCATAATTTCATGCTTATTATTCCCCTCCTAAATCAGATCTGTCAGTTCACATTTTCCAGTCCACTATATTGTTAATTCTCTTCAAACTGATCAGACTAGTTTATTCTTCCTTCAAGGAACAGTATGCGTATTGAATTTTAAAAGGTGTGGTTTTGCTTGGTTTGGTTTATTGACTGAGCCAGGAATACAACTACCAATAAATTCTTACATCATATTTATATATTTACTACATTGTTCTTACCACATTCCACCATTGCCTTCTATAACATCTCCACAGCCAGCATAACAGCTTTTTGGGAAAGGTACAAGAAACCCACAGTTTGCAGCAAAAAAAATAACTTGTTACTGAAACAACTTACTCTCTAGTGTGCTCAAAAATAGCTTTTATCATAAGGATACAGAAATCATTTTGATTTCCAAATGCATTTGTAAAATCTTGCAAGTACATCAGCTGCTTATGCCCTGCCTCCTGGGCTCGCACATGAACCTCAGGTGCAAAGTGGATGTTGACACACGACTGAAATGCTTTTTTGCATATTAATCGTTAATGATTTGCCATTTCTAAACCTGGGCAACCAGCACAGATCAGCCTGCGTTTGCCCAGCGATGTGCTACAAATATTATCCACAAGGAGGAGCTCAATTTATAAATAATTCATTAGGAAAAAAAAGACTGTGTTTCCTGGTTAGCCTGTACCCAGGCTAAACGGATTGGTGAAAAAGAATCACTGCTTGTTAAAAGCAAGTGTTTCTTCTAAACTCCTGACAGGAAAGATTCACCAACGAGGGGATGTTTGCCTAATTACATTAGCCCATCTTTTCCTAATTATGTGGAGAACAGATGTTTTGCGACTGGAAACAAACCCAAAGAGAGGGAACATCAAAGACAACTGCCTACAACGAGAGCCTAGAAGATCAAACAAAAGCACCTAACTAATTAAACAGGCCAATCATTGTATCATTGTAGCCCGACTTGGCTTTTTCTTAAACTCAATTAGTTAGAATGCCAAACACATTTCGCCGAGACAGGGTGTGATTAAGGGTAATTGCTTCCCTGGGGACTACTGGATGGTGCTGAAAGAGAACAGCAAAGGTTTGTAGACGAAGTTTTACATAGTAATACAAAGTTATATGAATGTATAGCGGCAGCTGGCATTTTGAGTTTGCTGTACTAATTTCACTATAAACCACCACACTTCGTTTAACTTGGCAGTGTTTTTGTAAATAGCCTCATCAGTACTTTAGAGCTATAAAAATCTGTAGAAGAGTAGAAGTAACAGATCAAGAAAGGGCCACACGTAAAGTCCTTGTTCATTGTGCCTTCCCTTGCTGGATTTTGGATACGCTGAGCCTCAAGAGCACCATTTGAAGTCAAAAGGGTGCACATGTACTCTGAGCCTCTATGGTCCTGAGCTTTGAAATTGTAATCCAAAACCTGAGGTTTGCAAATTAAGCGGCCATGTTGATATTGGTTCAAAACTTGCCTAAGGTTATCCAGTCACCTGGCAGCATAAGGAACAAAATCCTTATCCGTCAAAGGTGACTAAAATGCTGCCAGATGCCTCATGAGAATCAGCAAGGATTTCTCTTTGTCTCACTTCAGCTGCCATTTCATTCAAGATCTTTCATGTAAATGGGTGCTAGTTCAATTCTCGGCTGACTCTCCTCCCGTAAGAGCAGTGCAGTTTTTCCTTCCTGTTTAAATATTTTACATTTCACTTACCCAGAATTCAGAGTAAGGTGAGTGGTTTCTCTCTTTATCTGTCTGTTGCTATTCTGATTACTTTCCTGTTTTCTTAACTTCCTGCTCACACTGCAAAATAGTATTACCTGAGCTACTGATGAAGAATTCAGAAAAAAATCTGTTGGACTGGGCAGTTCTGAGTTAAAGGTTGGATTTGATGACCCTAAAGGTCTTTTCCATCCTAAACAATTCTATGATTTTAAGACTCTTCCCTGCTCCTCTGAAAAGTAATTCAGAAAATTCATTTGTATGAATGACTGCAAATGAGATTAAGGATAAGAAAAATCTATACACAATTTGAATCCAAAATACCTTTTGCAGACACCATAACTTACACTTCCTCCTACAAAACCATCTACAAAGACCTGTGTCTTGGGTAACTCTAGTAGTTTTAAAATCAGGAGTAGATCACAACCAGTATCAATTTGATCAAACATTTTCTATGCCCTTATTAATCACTAGTTTTCTTTTTTTACCCCTCTCTTACAAGAAAACTTTGAACTTACACTGGAAAAGATGTAACTTTTGTTGGGTTGAGGTTTTTGGGTTTGGTTGGGTACTTTTTCAGCTGGAACTGGATACTTTATTTCACATTTTACAAATTTTCACCAAGAGCAATAGTGCTTTTCTTGTCATAGTATACAGAAGACTGTCCATTAAATTACCAACCCTAAGATCTGACTCCAGTTCTTTATTCTTTGGGCTTCGCATTCCTGTCCTGCTTTGCTGACAGGTCTGGATGTATTATTGTCCCTGTTAATCTAATATTCTAGAACGTTGTGTTTTGCTTGGTGCATAGTCATTTATACTTCAACAATTCACTACTGCAAAGGCCAAATACATGTTGGACTTACATTCCTGGCAGCTTCTGCCCAATCAGAATCATCAATGCAGACTTCCTCACTGTTCTACCAAACCTCCACAAGTGGAAGACTTGAGGAACAAAATTTATCTCAGAGGAAGTCTCTGGACATGAAATACCCCTGAAACCAATCTTATGATAAAAATTTTACTTTTGTCTATGAAGCTGTAGCTGCCAGGCATCATGTGACACTCCCAGTTTTGCAAACAACTCTGTCGTCTGATTATTTACTCCCCTCTTGGTAGTAGTTGACCCAGTTGTCTCCGATAGACTGGCAGGATCCCCCCAAGGACATTTTGTCTAAGGAAAGTACATGGACACCGATGCGCACGCTTGCAGCACATGCTCTGCTCTCGGGTAAGGGTGAGTTAAGAAAGACAAAAGGAATTCTGTACTTTGTCGTCAGGATAGCAGCATTCACCCAAGGTATGGAGAACTAGAAAAACTTGTTGAACAAGGGAATGCCCAAATGATTAGTATTCATTTAGGCAGCAGATAATGGAATGCATGAGCACAAAACTTCTATTTTTGCATTTTAACAACTGTGAAAATATCAGCATGTAGCTGTTTTTCACTACATAAACCAAACATAACTTTTCATGGTCTACAAGCATATCCTTAGGGCCCAAAAATCTCTGAAAAAAACACATACAGCCATCACCAAAATTAGGCGGCTTTGCTAGAAAATGAAGCAACAAAAAGAAAAGCAAAAGGAAACAGAAAAGTAACCCTTACCAGGCTATGATACAAAGAAAAAGATGTGATCTATTGACTGTGTGCTATCCTTGACACTGCATTAAAGCAGCTAAATGAATTCTTGTCTGTCACTTCTGTTCCTCCTTGCCAATGGGTGCTTCTCAGCTCCGAATTTCATTTCTTTCCTCAGTAATTTCCAGTCTTTTTTTCTTCCTTCCTCACTCAGCTTCCTTTCTCTCTTCTGCACTGTAAAAATCAAAGGTACTTGTTTGCAACGTGCAGAGTCCTTGGCTTTTAAAATTCCCTGCATCCATACATTTGTCTTGATGACGTTATGTCTCTGTTTTCACGTTTGCACAAAAATGATACAGTAAACCTCATTGAAAAAAAAATTCAGAACAGCAGTCCCTGTACCTTGTTCAGCTTGTGTTTTTCTTTAAGCAGCAGCTTTTTTTGGTTTTCAGCTTCAGCATTCAGCCATTTCTGATCTCACACGCAGCCTGCTGGGAGTTCCTTTCTGAGCAAGACTGTGCCACCAACCAAAATGGAAACAAGATCTTTCTCGTCATAGCTGTCTGGCATCGCTATAGCTTATTGTGCTGACTTCTGCACATCTCTTACAACATACATCTAAGTTTTCCTTCATGTGTGCAATCTCAATTATTTTCCCCTCTTACATTTTCCTACTTCACCCAGAAATATTATTTTTTTTTTAGGATTCACACTTCATTGTATTTCTGTGTACTGGTGGAATACTACACACACTGTTGGTGTGCTGAACCTGTCTCCTAACTACTCATTGCCATTTTAATCATTGCCTCACAGATCACAATGTGCTTTTTGTGTCTCTTCATGAGCTACACAGACCTTGCGCTTTGGGGTTTTGGTTGGTTGGTTGGCTGGGTTTGTTTTTTTTTCAAGTTAGCTGCTGCACCAAGTCAGAGCTTCCAAATGCTTTTTCTGCTGGTACTCCAGGAACACTTCAACTTCTGTCAAAGGGACTTTCATGATTTCCTGACTTCAGAACTGAGCTTTTAATCTCATGGCTGACATGCTTCAAAGGCTCCTGTGAGCTGCTGCAACAGTAAATAGGGCATGTAACAGTCTGCTATTTCTATTTTAATATAGGTTAGCAAATACAGCAGGCATAAAAAAATGTCAGCTTTATCTTTTACGAATTTAATGATAATATATTCCAACTGTTTGAACCCTTGTCATAGCTCAGGCGATTTTAATTCACAAAATGTTTGCTACAGTGACTTTAAAATGCATTAATATCAGCTTGACTGCTTGCCAGCTATGAACCTGGAAGGTTTTTCTTATTTTGGAGGCCTAAACTTGTGTTACTTTCTCTCCTCCTTCTACTTTTCGGTCCGTTGGATTTTCACAGGAGTTTCTTACATACTCTTGACAAAGAACCAGGAGTAGTCAGTAGCCTTCCCCAGCTATACAAAGCACATGTCATATAGATTCTGTAAGACTAGATTCTTTTCACCTGCTTGAAGATGATTTGGCATGAAGTTACATAAACATGGTCCACATAATAAATCAAAAAGCTCAGGAAAAAAAGCATGAAAATAAAATTGTAGGGGTTATCTACCTTTCTGACCTTGAGCTAGAGAGCGTCTCACTCTTCCTTGCCAGTGTTTGCTGAGCACTGCATAGCACCTCAGTGTCCATTTCTAGATCAGATTCACCAGCTCAGTTTGGCAGAAGTCTGCCTTCCATCTCCACACTAATATCCTACAAAGCTGCCTGCTAGAAGACTTCTCCCTAACTTGTACTACCAACTACAAGATAGAAGTTTCTCCTTTATTACTATTTTAGTATTTTTAGAAGCTGGGCTATTTTGATAAAAAGGCATTTTTTCCATAATTTAGGAATTTGTTTCTTTTTCAGATAAATGGACACTATGCAAAGTCCTGGATCACCTTTTCTATAGAGCTGTTCTTACAATTGAGCTTTGTAGTCAAATGAACAGAAGAACATAGTCGTTGGATCAGTTGTGTTGTACACTTTGGTTTATAGGTTCCTACTCCAAGTAGAAAGAATGCCAAACACTGTTGCAAATGTAGGCTTTGGGCTATGACAAGGAAACCTTACATTGCTCCTTTACAACTGTTAAACACCAGCAAGGCTCTGTAACAAGCAAAAAAAGGCAGTCCTTGGGGTAACAGGAACATGTCACAGCCCACAACAGCCATACCATACACTATCTATGTAGGTCAACACCAAAAATAATACTGGGCTTGGAGATGCAGTTTCATACACCTAAGGGACCAAAGAGCAAGAAAAGGCCCTTAGAATTGGTCTGTCTGCAGGTGCATTAGGTATAATACAATTTTAAAAAACTAGATATAGCCACTGTGCACAAGTGGCAGATGCAAAAGCTGCAGAACCACTGTCTCCTCGGAGACACTGGAGAAAAAAAACACTGGAAAATGGTATTCTTATATTAGCCCAGCTGTCAAGCCACCACAGTGGGCAAGTGCTAGGGATGGGCAACAGGGAAGACACACAGAATTAATGATTACAAGCTTTGCAACCGTTCTGACAAAGACCAACATCATAGGGAGTTGACTCATTTCATTAATATCAAGAGCTTTTGAATGAAACTGGCTTTAATGCATGGTTGTGTCAGCTCCTGGGGTGCTTTCCTGTTACCCTCAATGACTTCCCTGATTTTTGTTAGGTGTTTTTCCTGTCACCATCATGTGACAGATCCAATTGGATTAATTTTGCAACTAAGATGTGAGGCAATATATCAAATACTACCCTTAGTATAGATATAGGATATTAAAACTGAATATTTTGTTCATGATGCTATATAAAAATAGTTTGGCATTGTCAAGTTGTATTAAATAGGATTTCCTAGCTAGGAAATCCCCAACAAAGTCTATAAATCAAGGGTAATTGGCCAAATAAAAGGACCACAATTTAAATTGGTTTGTCCATTTAAAGGATGCATTACTTACAAGTCTCAGTATTTTTTTCTTTCCCTTTCCCCTTACTTCTAACAGTAAGAGCAACTCAGGAACCCATTCCATGTTTTGGTCTTTACAAGACAGCACTTAAAAAAATCAGTCCCAGGTAATGTTTAATACCTTACTTTTCTCCTATCCCAACTAGTTAAGGGAGCAAATGTGTTTCCTGCACTGCATAAGTATTTTATGATCAAACATTTATATTGTGTTTAACTAAGATACAGGCTGTAATTAACACCACATTTTAAAAGAGTAAACTAAAAGAAATAACTCCCTAATCAAGATTTGGTAAATTAGATTAACACTAAACTAAACCAATTTCTGGTAATGTGTTTGCATAGATTGATTGCATTTGCCAACGTGCTCCTGCCAAAGGGACAGTATCTACTTGTTTGCACAGCAATTAAATATGCTGAAGCTGTTGAATAAATAATTTAATCCAGAAGACATCAGCAAGCCTTTTTCCTGCCCAAATATAAATGCTTCAGTGCTGGGAAAGACATTAACACATCCTGCATTCCCTGCTGAGCAAAACTCAAAACACGAAGGGGCAAGATCCTGAAACTAAAGGCACTTGGCAAAGGCCTTGGAATAAAAACAGAGGAAGAGAACAAACCAGTTAACCTAGCACAAGAAACCACAAATGCATTCAGTCTAAAGCCTCATTTTAAGCACATTTGTTTTGACACAGGCCCAAGTACACAACAACGAGTATCTCCTTAATTTCTATGCTTAAGCCTCTGAAAATAATAAAAACACATCTACCAAACAGTGCTTGGGGAATGCTAGCAGACCTGCAGCACCTCTCAGGAGGATACAAAGATGTCTGGAGACAGCCACTTTGGACTTGCTCACTAAGTTAAATCCAGCTTCTTCATGGTAGGTATAGCGAGATAGGGACACCAGGCTGCAGTGTGCCATTTAGCCACCTGCAAGAAGACTACTTCTCTTCCTACCTGCAGGATCTGCTTCATTCTAAACTTCTCCAAAGTCAAGACAGAGAATTTTTGTCAGATCTTCCAACTCCAAAGACTTGATTTCTATTTATACAATACAGAATAACAATCAGGAGCTGCACAAGTTTCTGACACAGGATCACACGTATCAACTAAAAGATGCCAGCTCCCTCAGCATCCCCAGATGCCTCCTGCGAGCCTTGTTCTGGACAGCTGTGCACAAGTGTTTAGCAGTTTGTGCTCATGGTCACTGGTGCAAATCAGCATATATTTGTTGGCAGTCATGAAACCAGATGGGACTGTCTACATCAAGGAGCTTAGGACACCACAGATGGCTAGAACCAGAAACCTGAATTATCAGTCTGCACCAGGTAACGTCATTACAAATGAGGAAGAGCAGAGCAGCCAAGATGTTCTGCAGAGCACTTACCAGCCAACCTCTGACTCCAGAATTATTCAAAGTACAGGGACTGAGTTTAAGATTTTAGTTAGAAACATTTCATGATGACAATACACTCCTTGCCTCTTTTTTTAGGGACTGCTACATGCAAAACCCTGCCTTGCAATGAGGAAGGGAGTGGAAAGGGAAAATATTTTCGCAAATTCTGTACTTATTCATGCACACAGAAGGCAAAGGGAAAATATGTAAGTTTTCACAACAGTAGTTGTAAAATACTGTCAAAAATAAATATAATGCACAGACAATGAACACAAGGGAACATAGTTTACAGTCTTAAGTTGGAAGCATAGATTAAAAACATGTCCCGCTTCTCTCTTACCTTGTATTACTATTAAACAATTCTGCTGACATGTTCATCTAGAACAACTTTACAGATTTAAGACTTAAGGTGAATCTGAAGGCTTGTGTTGACTGTCAAGATTCAGCCATCCTTCTGAGTTGAGCCACATTTGCAGCTGTGAAGTCCTCACTTGGAAAAGTAACAACAGCATCCTCCCCAGAAAGATTATATAAAATACTTTTCTGCAGTCTAACAAGTTTGGAAGACAATGCCAACGCAAGTCGACCTCTGCCTATGGCAGAAGAGCTGTTTCTATTTAGTTTACCATCAGTTAATTCTTAGGCCATTTTAATCTGCATGTAAGTATTTCAGATCGCCTACACCATGTCGTATTGCTCTATACAGGGTACAGCCCACAACCTAATGACCTCAAGTTATGCTGCTTAATCTGCAGCACTGCCTCTGAAGGTAACTGATGAAACAATGAGATGAAAATTGTGACTGCCACTTGAGTGACAGCTGAGCTTTGTTACCAGGAGGTGGCAGCACCAGCACACCCGAAACAGCGTTTGAAGCCTCATAATGGCCTTTAAGAGCTCTGGAGTCCCATTTTCAGTCTGTTTCCATTTATACCTTGCTTTGTTAGGTCATCTGCTCTATTCCTAACAGGGACTAAACAACAGAACACGCTCTTGAAATACAAGCAATTCCTAAGCTTCAGCCCTAGCAGAATGGCTATCACATTCTCTATCAACCCAATACACATGGATTTCTGCATAATTGATCATTTTATTGGAATCTGTTAAAAGATATTTGTTCAGATCACCTGTTCAGCAGGCAGCTATGCTGCTTCTGGTTGCTGCATACATACTGAGCAAGTTTCCAAGCAATACATAAATATTATTTTGTCTGACCCCATACATACGCATCTTGACTACAAAAAGCAGCTTTTCCTCAATAAAAGTTGCATCCATGGGACCAATGTTCATTTCTTCTGGCTATGACTTGTACCAAATTCATATCAATAATCCACAGGTTAAATACATGTATTGATGTAACACAGCTTTAACAATAAAAAAAAGTAAGCAAGTTAAATACTGCAACAGCTTGGGTACATACCGCGTTTGAATGATAGAACTTAAACTCTATTGACCTAGCTAATGACACAGTCACCAAAACACAACACATAGAAATGTCAACAGCCAGTACTTGTCTAAGCATTTTAGAGTTCCCTTTTCCCCTTCAAATAGAGTCGTGCACATCTTGAAATGTGGACATGGGTATCTTTAACTTTACAGCATCACTGACCCTGGTATTTAAGGCTGGGTAAAGAGAGAGACAGATTAAAGCTGCTAGACACTAAGTACACACAGCATTTCCGAGCCTCAGAAGCCAATGTTTACCATAGCACAGATTCATTGTTCACACTAAGTGCACCCTATATAACAGCAGCACTATTTGGCAATATTTGTATTTAGCAGAAAAATGTCACATTACTCAATTGACCAAAATAAACTAGTTTTAAGTGCTGATTTTCATTAGTTATGAAGGCGGCTAGGGAGGTGTTTTAACTGAAACACCTCACAGAAGTGAAAAAGCTGACCTATCCTTGTTCTCCAGAACACAGGAATCAAGTTAGACGCACTCTCTGTCATCAAGGGCTGATATTTCAGCCAGTATTTGAGTTTTTTACCTCAGGGCAAGTTAAAATAGGTCTGCATACAATGCAACATACCTAAAATAGATACAATGATGACAAATTAGTCGTCAGTCCCTACTTTTTAGCCCAGCAACTTTAGGCACACCAGCTATAGCCAATCTTTTAAGTTCAACTCAATCATTACAACCCAGGGAGATCTATTTGTGAGATTGCTCTGTGGTACCATTCTGGACTGTAAGAACATGCACACAACAGCTGCCCAGAAACACAGAGCTGCTAATAAAGAAGCTGCCAGAAAAAGCCATTAAACATACACATGCATGCCAAACACTACTTATAAGCCATACTCAATTTGTAGTTTTCAACTTGACTTAGGAAATCAGTTCAAGTGCAAGACATCCAATATGTGATCATTTGAAACAGCCAAGTGAAAACGAGTGCAAATTACAAAGCCACAAAGAGGGTAGGAAGAATTTCCTGACCTTTCCAGGTGAACATTTATTTACCAGATAAGTAACATCAGTCAGAGGTGGAGTCCATGAAGGACATGACCTTTAGGACAGACAACACAGTCTTGACCAACAATATCGACTTTCTGAAAAGTCGAAAGTTTTTTTTTCCACACTGCAAACTTAAGTTCTCCACAGAGTTATCTGGTATCTTATGGCATGTTGTAACGTATTATTGCCCTACAAGTTGTGCAGAAACCCACGGCCAAGAAGCTATTAACGCACAGTAAGTTTAGAAGTTACCATGCAGAAGACTGTACTTAAGCTGTAACAATCTCAGGTATTGATTATGGCTTCGACTTGCATTAAGTCACTTAGACAAATATTCTGAAGTGAATGACATTGTCTATATGAAAGTGAGACGACTTTTGTTACACTGAAGATTTACTTAGTTGAAGTGACCTCCTGCTTAGAAGAAACAATAGACAATATAGTCACAAATAACCACACCTACTTGGCAAGAATTAGCCCTGTAAGAATTCAACAATACTCTTGACTCATCTTTAAGATACCACAGAGATATTTACAGTTATTTATAAACAGGCTTCATTTCTTGAACAGCCAGACCTTTGATCATTATTTATCCTCCTTCCTTCCCTCATCCAAGTCTGCCAAATCCAAAACATTGTTCTAGCAGCATTCATGGAATCAATAGTGCAAAGTTATTACAAAAACCTCTTTTACCAAGCTGTGACATCCTCTTCAAGTCTGTATCATGTCAGTAGCACTTCCCATGTATTTAGAGCTCTGGGGGAAGGCAGGAACAATAGATATGCAGAATCTAGCAAGCAACCAACTTGTTTGCTGAGGGTTTGGGGGGGTGGGGTTATTGTTGTGCAGTTGTTTTTTTATTTGCTGCTCATACTGGCCATTGTTACAACTTTGGTAACTAGTTCATGACATGAAATTCACACTTCCTCATTTTGACATGCACCTATAACATGCGAGTTGAACTGCACTACAATGATTGTCATGTCATCCCTATACATTCGAGCCAGCTCTTCTGGAAGACTAAGCATCTTGGACAGTCGCTCATGATCCACGGTGCCAAACTCATTGTTACCCACTGCATGACGTATCAGGTGAGTAGCTGCGTTCTGGTCTTCAAATACTGAAGAGATTCTTGCCCTCCTTTCCGTTAAGAGACCGTGCATCTGGCCCAAAGTTACCTTATAGCCACCAACAGCTATTGGCTGTTGATGGTGAACGCCAGTGAGGTACTCTCCTACAATTCTAGCCACATCTTGCCTGTGCATCGTCTCCCACAGCCCATCTGTGGCCAAAACCAGGAACTTATCCTGCGGCCGTAATTTGTGATATATGACTTCTGGCTCAGCTGTGAGGTAAGGGGGAGTGTGATAGTTTGGAGGAATAAACTTTGTATATTCATTGTCATTCAACTGATCCGGGCCCGATTCGACTACTCTCTTCTGTAGTTCAATACTCCACTTAAACTTCACATCACCAAAAGCTCTGAAAGGCATCAGGAGACCTAAGAGACGATCTTGTTTCACCAGACTTTTCTCTTCAGACTTCGGATGCTCCATTTTCACACGTTCCACTTCGTGTTCATTTTGTGCATTGTGGTCATAGGACAGGTTAACTGCAGACCAAGATCCATCCTCTTCCTGAACACCGAGCATTGCCCTACTGTCACCTGTGTTTGCAATGTGCAAGTCAACCCCATCCACATGGGCCACACAGGCAGTTGCCCCAGAAAATGCTACTTGCAGTACTAGGTAGTTGAGAAAAGAATTTGGATCTCCTACTTGAGCTTCCAAAGAAATATCATTATCAAGCCTCTTAAAAGCATTAATTAAAGCTTCTTTCACATCTGTAGTCTCTCCACTGTTGAGATCAATGAGCTCCTGCCAGTAAGTTCTTAGACTGTTGAAGTAAAGTTTGGAAGCTTCTTTGCTAAAGTAATCATTGGGATGCTTGTGCCACTGTAAAATTGGCAACAGAGCTCTGCCACTTTCCACAGCGTTTTCTATTTCAAGCAAAGTCTCATGAGGTAACAAAGAGACAGCAATGTAGTAAAACAATCTTTCACTGACAGCTTGCGCACAAGCACAACCTGCGTGGCCATCAAATACACCCAGAAGCATTCCTCTTGTTTGTAAGCAAGTGGCAGCACTCCTTCGGTCTTCTATTGGAGCATTAGCAGGCAATTGGTTGCTATCGAATCCAAGGACAGAACTCACATTTTTACCATCAAATTCTGGGACTTTGAAGCTGTATTCATTTGCCTTCAGAATGCTGTTGACCTGTGGAGGAGTGAGGTAAAATCTTTGTGGTGTAGAAGCATAATCCCTCGTGTGAATAAAGTGATTAAAGTCCTCCTTTGGCCTACAAAGTGCCGCAAATTTCTTCTGAGGTGCATATCTGAAGTGACTGTGAGCAAAATGAGATGATAAACAGCAGAGATGTTTATGGTGGCAGTAACAGGCAGTACTGCATATTCTGCTAATTTCACAGTTACGAATCAATGGAAACAGATGAGCTGGTGCTGGCATGGCATCAGACAACAATGGCAGCCTGCAGCTTCGGACTGGAATTGCTGAAAGACAAGAGAACAACTACACTTAGCGGGGACAGATGACTTTTTTCTAACCAAGTTGCTTCCTATACGGAGTTCATAGCTTCACAGATCTTGAGAAAAAAGGCATTAAGAAGGGCTTGTTTATAGACACTACATTGGGCTGTAACAAAAAGGCTATACCATACTGAAGTTGGACATACTTTAGTTCTTAGAACAGCTCAGATAGCAGGCGGGAAGGAAAAACATCATCCAAACAGACAGTGCAGCTTCAAACCAAACTTAAGACAGTTAGCCTGGAGAACTCTACAGTAGCGCCACCTTCTACAAGACTGACAGAAACTTGTTTCCCTGCTGCGTTCCCAGCTGACAAAGCCAGATGTGGCACAGGGGGAGGAAAACTCTGTCTTTCTAAGGCTGAAGAGATAAAACATTTAACAGCAAGATTCAAGAAACAACTCTGAGATGACAGACAGCCAGGTTTAAGACGGTTTAAACAAAAGCAAGGACTAGGTTACAGACAACAGATTTCTTTAGGCAATCACAAGTCAGTAGCAGGCTTTGTTTCTCCTCCCCCTTCCCATGTGAAACTTCAAACTTGTGAGACTCCATGGCATACAGATACAAAACCCCACAGCAGTCTATGGAGCAATTTTCTAGCTTATCAGATAAAAATACAGGAAGTAGAAAGCAGAGGCATCTCTCCTACCAGCAGCCGATCTACCTCAGTAAATTTTAGGATTGTAAATTGCTTTTAAAAGCTACTCAGCTGAAAAACTGTGAGCTGTGTTTGCTTCCATGACTAGAACAGAATCCTGCATAATAGCGTAAAGCTAGTTCAGTGTCAAAATAAACTATTAAGCTTAGTAACCAAAAGTATTCCACGCTTCAAAAAACTGCACAACACTTCCCTTACAATGTGATTCCTCTGAAGAAAGATTATTCTAACACAGTCTTTCTTGTCCCTATTTAAACACCTAATCACAACAGTAGTGTGAGTGCCTCTTAAATCCCTAATTCACTATGTCTCATCATCAGGAAGCCTTTTACAATGTCATACTCGAGAAAACAATTCCACACCAGAAAAAAAGGTGAACTGCGTCTTACACGATGTACACACAGTTAAGAGGAATTCAGTTTTCTCTTTCTAACTTTTATGATCAAGTCTCATCATAAAAGCTGCTTCTTAGGGAAGATCATTACAAATTATCTTATACAGTACTTACCGCTGTCAGAAGTGCTAGTCTATCAGCACCACTACCTCAGATTTAACTGTTCCACTGAAGAACCGGACACGGCTGTGTTGTGCAAGGTGCTTCAGTCATTAAACAGATCACCTTTTAGCCAAGCAGGCCTACTAGTATTTCAGATGAGACAACTGCTATAAAACGTGCAGCAAGCCCCAGTACTCAATCTAGAAGACCACAGAACATATGAGGACCTGCATTCTGCAATCACCCTTTTCTGTAAGCTTTCCATAGTTTCTCTCACAGGATTCTGGTCACCTGGACCAACTGAGAAGTGTCTGGAAATACAAGAAACTTCATCCCATTCTTTCTGTGCAAGTAAAGGAAGCAAGTCAGTCTTCCCTCCAAGCCTCCTTGTTCTCTGAGTAACCAGGAGTGGAGCCTGTGTCTCTGTTGCAAGACACCCAAGCGCTGAAAGCAAAGCAGAAGTCATGTTTGTACCATTCCACTGGCTTCCTAGTATTAATAAGTGACCATCAGTCTTGATCGTCACTGACGAGAACTTTTGTCCATTGACCACTCCCAGGGCTCCCACTGACAGTTACGAAGACTGAACTGGTCAGTTTTGTGTTGTTCAGTTACCAGGAAGAGCTCTGGTCATAGCCCTGTGGACCACAGCCAGCTGTCCAGACACTCAGCAGCTGCATATTTCCAGATGCACACTAAATTTACATTAGCCATTTGCTTCCCACGAAGCCTATTTCTCTCGCCCAGGCTTCACATGCACAGAGCACAACAGAACTAAACTGAAACTCCAAATACAGAGTTTCAAATTTATTCACTGCCTGCTAATTATAAGGGCGCTATTTTGGTAAGAGTTATGTATATTCCCTTATATGACATTTAAAAGCAACAGTTTTGCTTACAGAATGGGAACCTTAAGGTTCTACAAATGTTCCCTGCCTACAACAGCACCTCAGATTCAGCACTGGTCTCCCATTAGACTCCAAATGAATCAAGTTCTCTTGAGTGCTAAGCATTTCTGTTCAGTGCCGTCCCATACATGGTGCCACAGCAATTGTTCTGACAATTGTTCTGACAATCAAGAAGCAAAATGTACTACAGCTGTAGTGGCTCTGCAGTGCCACCAGAGGATATTTTGCTGGTTTTAAATCATCAGTTTATCAAATATTACATGAAATACAAGAGGAAGCAATACAAAGCCAGCCTCAAAATTTTCACAGTCTGTATCATTTACAGTAGATCCAGGACATCTTAAAGTATCAGTCTGTTTCACATACCAGACTTAATAAACCCTAGTTGATTAAGTGAATGAGAAATTCTAAGCTCGACAGCCTGAAGTGCAATTACCCTAAATCTCTCCTCCTTATCCCCACAACATGGATGCCCCAAATATAACCAGACACTCCACCTAGCCCTTAAATAAGTTCATTAAGGTTGATCAAGAGACAGCAGAGAAGGAAAAAAGCTTAAGTAGAAATTTTACAATCCAATCAAGATTTGTCAAGAGGTTAGAATCAAATCAGTATTAAATGCCTCCTGAAGCCCAGAACAGGGTAAAAATGCTACTTTTCGGTCTGCAACAATGAGTGAAATAGTCAACTTACAGGCTTTGTATTACTACACTGATAAAATGAGAAAAAATACTATCCTTGCTTTAATAAGGACTTGTTACAACTGTACTATTAAGGCTCCCTGCAGACAGGCTCCTCCAAAACACCTGCCTTGACCGTGCCAAAGACACCCGCGGTGTGGGACACCCCCCTCCCCCCCCCCAGGTGCCTCTCAGACACTTGACAGCCCAGAATGAATTAGCCTGCTGGAGAGGACAGAAAGAAGGAACAAGAAACGTCCAAGACAAGCAGAATAGTTCATGCGTCTCTCTGGCCAGGTCTCAGCCCTCGGACAGAGCCCAGCTTAGCAGTCCCATCCCCAGGTCCCATCCGATCCCCGAGCTCAGCGCTGCAGCGAGATACCTACCGATCCGCCTGGGCCCGGGACACACACACATTCTCCTGTCACAACAAGAAGCCGCCAACATCCACAAAGCAGAAGCCCGGAGGGGTGGGAGGGGGAGAAGCAAGGCAGAGAGTTTGTTAGAGAAGACCGAGAGCTCCGACACGGAGGAGGGGACGACAGAGGAGGAGACGACAGAGAAGGACACGCACACACGCAGCC